>JACEFZ010021247.1:0-288927 GCA_014155875.1 Cepaea nemoralis | reverse complement strand
GGTTGTCGGAAATACTGAGAGTTAATGATTCCAGATGGACGACTGTATACACCGACTGACCAGGTGGAGGAAGGGTTAACAAGCGAAGCAGTAATGGTAACAAACAAAGGAGTGACCAGGCGCATGTGTTTATAGGTCAAGACACAGAAGGGGCCGGCTAACCGCACAGGTAAACTGTCGAGTGGAAAAATTGGTTTGCGACTAAAGCAGAGAGATATTGGGACAGCATATTGCGGTATGGATGTGAAACGGTTCAGAGCTGTAATTTTTCCACTAACGATGATAATGCAGTCTGGATGTGAGGTGTCCAGCAATGTCAAGGACTATGCGGCAAAAATGACCGATAAAAGAGTGGCTACGTCTTTGTGTAAGTTTAGTGTGTGTTTCCAAACTGAACTGAAGGAAGATATGTTCTTGAGTGGGAATAAGAAATACACGTCCCTAATGATGGAAAAGAGGGGATACTAGTGTGTTTATTCGCTAAGTGTTTTTCGATTCCAGGAACATAGATGCCTAAATAAGGTTTCCATACCAGTGCGGGACTTATCACTAAGAGATAAAACAGATGGCTGTGGTCAAGATCACTCAGTGTTGATAACCCACAAGAAAGCACTTTAAAGTAATAAAGCACGACACTTGTGCATAAGAAAGGAAGGAAAGAAGTGGCATCTTAATAAGTCAGGAGGACAGAGAATGGAAAATAGAGATCATACAAACTAAAGAAAAAGACTCAAATTACTCAGTATCGAAGAGTTGCAAGGTGCATACAAAGGGCCTATATCAATTAAGAACTATCCAGTGTAGAACTTTTACAGGACAAAATAGAGAAATACTAGAAACTCGATGTGTTTTCCAGGATGGAATAAGAACGCTATAAGATAATAAAGAACATTCAGTTTAAGCTGACAGCATATGGTGATCGGGTTAAATACATTCATACAGTGGTGAACATTTTTCATTACAAAAAACGGATATATCTACAGGACTCAAGCATACGGAGCTGTCAGGGTGAGACCGTTCTGTTATATCTATGTCATGTCCTGTACTCTAGCTGAGAGAAGAGACGAAGAGAAGACACGGAGACTATCTATCAACATCTTATCTGGCAGCCACACTAGAAGAACATACCAACTACATAGACAATATCCATACATACACCAGACATAGTTTTTATTAATAAATCTTTTATCTTATCGTTGAAAGGAACTGTTGTCGGAGTATGTGTTGAGGGAATAATAGAGAGAGTGAAAGAAATAGATATATGGAAGGGAAGACAGAAGAAAGGAGTGTAGACCAAAGTCAGTCAATAATCCCAACAGATAATAAGTTTAAAGATGTGCTTGTTGAGTCCAGTCTCCTCTCGGGAATTTAACAGGACAGTGGTCAATGACTTTGCATGGGGATACACCATATGACCCAGCAAGAGGGTCAGCCCACTCTTTACTACCTGCTGGATGGGCCAGCTCGTGGATTTGTGCGCGAGGAACTGCTCGTTGTGCCTCCTGACACACAGCTACCCCCTAGCCGGATTCTAGACCAAAACGCTTGATGAACATGCGCTCTATTTCACGCTCCGTGGCGATATGTCCATAGGCTCTTGTGGTAACACCATCAGCGCAAATCCATTTTTTCGTGACCATGGGGCTCGGGGATGTTTTATTCATCTCATAGACCCCTATCTGGTGACCCTTGCTCCTTATGGCAATCTGTTTGTGCTTGTATTCTCGCCGGCCAAACAAGCTGTTCTTACTACAGTTCATTGCCTGAGGTCCTTTTTCACAACTACTCTGGAGACGCCTTTGGCTTCTTGATGTTGGTGGCTTCTAGGATGAGTACATCTTTGGTCTAAGGCCTATGAACTTCAGCTATGGGCCGGCTGCAGCTTTCGTCTTTGAATTTTCCGACCACCTTTTTGTTTGCTGTCGAATGGTTGGGGTGGTCTCTTGGGTAGTCTGAGAAGTCGTAACAGTCAGGGTTGGCTTTCATGTCAGCGTACACATCGTCAGTCTCCACCTGGAACAGTAGAGAGTCGGTGTCTGTATAACAAAGCTCGAGTCTGTCACCGTATTGTAGTTAGAGCTTGTTGTACCAGAAACTATACATGAGGTGCTTCAACAGGTCTAGGATGGCCTGCCCGCAATAGACTGGTTTGTTCAGCAGGACTCTGGTCTTGATGCTGTGCACAGCAATCAGTCCACCTAAGAAGATGGTGCGTGATTCGAAATTGGGGCTGGCTATCAATCGTCTGAGTCGGTCGGTCTCTGAGGCCCGGAAAGGTCGACTCTGATACGTTTGGGGACGTTCTCCATGCTCTTCCCAAAGACTGCGTTGTTCATCAGTTTGAAGAAGCCCTTCTCGAATTCTGACTTGGCCTGGGCACGCAGGGCTGTGTTCATTTCTATGTATGGCTTCATCCACGGAGATTGATTGAACTTGATAGCTCTGTGGATCTTGGTGACCTGTAGGCCTAGGGTGCGATAGAGCTTGAGGTTGCGGTACTGAACGATGTACCGCTCCTTGTTGTGGAGTTGGGGACTAGCTTAATTTGCTCCGTGAACGTACCCCCCAGTTCGTTCAGGAGCTTATGCTGATAGCCACTCAACCACCACTTTGGGGTGGACATCGTTTCTGGATAATCGCTGTGGGCTTCATGCAGGTGCTCCGGGTATTTCATATCCACCTCAACGAGCCAACCCTGAGGCGCATCATCTGGTGTGCTCAGTACCTCCTCAAGGGTTGGGCTGGCCCATTTGAATCCGCTGGTGGGGAGGTATTGCATCATCGCCCAACCGTACAAATTATTCGCATCGAGATAATGATCCATGTTTTCGGTGCTTCGGGGGTGTAGTCTGGAGACATGGGATTGGTGGCCTTCGCATATCGCTTCGAGACCATGGCCACACCCCCTCGGAGTCCATTCTCAACGAAGAGGTGCATGTCCTGGTCGGTCAGGAGCTCGAGTTGGACCTTCGTCTTTTTTAGGAGTGCGTCCCATGCTAGGCCTGGCACACTGATGTAGTGGGCTGTCAAGCCTATACTCTCTCATACAGGTGCCTCGGAACGCCTCGAAGACATCGGCCAGTAAGAGGACGACAAATAATTGCTTCATAAGAGATGTTGAATGAAAGAATGTATGAGAGGAAGAAGGGCAGAATGTCAGACAGGCCTGCGTGCCCAATTCTTAACCCTTTGCAAATAAAGATTTTCGTTCTTTCGTTCGTTCGTTCGTCTGTTTTCAGGTATAGGTTGTGGTAGTCTCCGAGTGTTTTGCAGCCGAGCTCCTGCCACACTTTCTGGGCGTGGGCGTAGTCGGCATCACTGAGTCCTTCTCTGGTGAGCTGCTGTAGAAGTGCCTGTTGGGTGTAGGCAGTCTTCATTGAATCGCTCGGCACTGTCCATGTATTCGTAGGGGTATACACCCTTGCGGAGCAGAAGATGTGAGCCGCCATGAATATAATGTGGCCTGAACGTACCCTCCAACACATTCAGGAGGTGTGTTTCTCTACATTGGCCTTGCATGTCCCACATCTACCAATAATATTACTCACCATCGAGTCGGGATGCTCTAGGGCAGCTTGCTTGCCGCAAAAGAATGGTGTCCGCTTACTTAGATTCCCAACCAGGGTGTCTAGAGAACTGTTCAGGAACTGGAGACTATCAATAAACCATAGCGGCCCGATTGTTAAGGAGGCGTCTTTCTCCATGTTGTTTGGTATGCAGGTGATCTTTGCATCGTTCACCTGCTCCATCAACCACTTGCCATTCTTCTTCTTGTAAACGGTTCTCTTCCAATCCATCTTGCCCGCCGCCTGCATGATGAGGTGAGAGTCGTACCCTCTTAGATTGTGGAAGACTACTGGCACCCTCAGCTTGTCTTTGGAGATGCGCCATAATAGGTTGCAGGTGTTTTAGGATACCCCGCGGTATTTGCCGGTAATGTGGCAGTGGTCTCTCACCTTGTCCACCCCCAGCGGCTCTTCACAGATGTGGCACGTGGTGGTTGTGGCGAAGTCTTCGAGGTTTTTCTCAGTCATCTTCATTGGGGCTGGTCGTTGTAGGCGCTGGCGGATGGTGGCCACCTCTCGCCCCAGGTACTGAAGGAATTTGCCGGCCGCGTCCTCCCCCCGATATATGACGGGTTTGTGGGGAGACCGTCAGAGCGAACGATGGTGTAGCCGAAGCCGCATGCGGGCTGCTCGGCTAGCAGTCGTGTGTTGCTCTGACTTGGGTCCATCGCCGCGCCCTGTACAGGGATTTTTAACATTTCGAAGTCGATGTATGGCGCCCGCATCTGCCTCTGGTAGGATTTGAATTCCTTGGTGTTTTCCCCCTCCTCTGGCATGACGCTCACTTGGCATGCTGTGTTGATACCTTGGCGAGCGGCTCATGCTGGTCCAAGAGGCTCTGGGTGGAGTATACGTGGAGGCAGTTGAGACATGGATACTTCTTACCCTTGTGTTTGCTGTCTCTGTACAGCAGCCGCCCCGCGTCCTTGATCCAGACGTAGTGATTGGTGTCGCCCTCACTCAGGAGTAGGAGGTTGATCTGGTTCCGCCTGTGGGCAGATTTCCGGAGCACCACCGGCCCCTCCTCCCACCCGAAGACGTTGATGGCTATGGTGGGATTTTGGTTCTCAAATCTACCAATGCTGGTCAGCTGTACTGAGAACTGGATTCCTTCGAAGTTTAGCTCACCTAGGTGGCTTCTATAATGATACACTTCGTCTACGTGGTTGGGCGCTGGATGAGAGAATGGCCCACTCGAAGCAGCGTTTGTCTTTGTTCTTCACATTAACAACACTTCGTGGTGGATTACCTTGGGTGTTGCAAAGTAAGTATTGCCGCGGAATGGTTGATATCTTGAGAGGCGGAGGTCTAGCTGTAGGCCATTCTTAAACTTCCACCCTGACCCGCTTGCTAAGAATAGTTCAATGTCGTGGAGTATCTTGGCTTTGGCCAGCTCCAGCCCCTCATCAATATCCTCGGCATGTAATACCTCATAGTTCCTGCTGCCGTGGTAGGCTTTCGCATAGGTAATCTGGCCTGTATTACTGTCTTTGTTCCAATACTTTGCTTGTAGCCATATATACATTTTGACGCTGCCTTACCTCTCCAACGCTTTCTCTATTAGTGCCTTGGTGGGTGGGAACATAAGGTTGCGGAATGTTGTTGCGTCTGGATATATGCCCCCTTCGGGCACTACTGTAGTCTATCAAACTCCAAGCTTCCTCTCGCCGGACCCTATATTCCAGCCTGGCCTCGCGTTCTGGCCTACATAACCCAATCAAGCGATCCTGGGCTCGGCCGCTGGGTCACGGTTGTGGATGGAAGCGCTCGGCGGCTGGTTCAGGTGGCTGGCTCGCGGCGAAGGCCTGGTTGTGCGTGCTTTGGATGGGGCGCTTTGGCGGCTGGCTCAGCGGCTGGCTCGCGGGCGCAAGATGGTATGTGCGTGGCTTTTGTATTGGGCGCTTCAGCGGCTGGCCTCGCCGCGCAGGATGGGGCGCTCGATGACTCGGCTCGCAGCACGGTGGCTCAGCGGCTAGCCCTCTTGGGGGACTGCGTACGAGCTGTAGGGTTGCGGTGTTCTCGGCTTCCAAAGCCGTTCCCACTCTCCGAGTTCGTTGGGCCTCGTCTTGCCGAGGCTGCCCTTGCCAGCGTGGGTACCGCTCGGTCCGCTCGCTTGAGCAGTTCCGAACGGACAAAAATCGCGCGCATGGGCGAGTTCTCTGATGAGGGTGGCTTTGTTCCGCCGGCTGTAGGTTAGCATGCCATAGTCACGTGCTTGCTGTTGTAGTTGTCTGAGTGTAGGCATGGTCAAATATACAACTTCGCCCGTCTAGCAGGTGAGTGTATATAGGTACAACATATAGTTCCATGCCTCTAATTAAAATTCAAAAATACTGTGATCTTGGACAAACATCGAAACTCTGCGTTAAAGGGCTTCACCTTTTCATGGTACTACGTTCGACGATTGACGGCGTTATAACCACACTCTCTACATAGTGTTACATAGTTTGTGACTCCCCTCCCACAGCTTTGGCAGGGCTTTGTGCATGTCCTGTTCCGCACCTGAACTGCTGTTTTACCTTGCAATACTCCCTCATACAGCTACGCTCACAGAGTTCTGTGGAATATAGCCGAAGCCACTTACACTTGTTCTTCGCGGTACGCATCACAGTATACCAAAGATTATATATTCTAAATCGCGGCGCGCCACCCCACTCTCTCAAGCTGTACATGTATTGGATGTATGTGATGTGTATATGTGTGCGTGGTGTGTGCGTGTGTATGTGTCGCGTGCGTATGTATGTGCGTGTGTTGTGGGGCATGGTCATGGTGTATGTGTGCGTGCGTATGGCTTTTAGCTGATGCGTTCGCTGCATGTGTATGTAGTGTGTGTGTGGGTGGGCTGCGTCTGTGGAGGGGCTCTGTGCGCCCCGCGGTCCTTGGGGAGGGTGGGCCACTGGAGCTGTGCTGTGCGTAAGTGTGCGTGTAGTACCCCCAAGTATACGGCTAAGGGGTGAGTTGCGGGAGATTCGTTTTGGATCCCTGGGGTGGCGTTTTTAGGACTCCCGCCACGCTACCACGCCCCCTCGAAGCGCTAAACTCAGACATACAGCTAAACACCCATTAGTATACATACTCGCGCACCGAAATGCTGCGATTTCGTACGATGCACATATAGCACTCTTATTGCTCTGTATCGTTAGCCTTGGTGTCAAAAGGACTGCTGCCGTCAGAGAGACTTTCTCTATGAAATCTTGTTTCCTTAACTCCTAATGCTCGGATATGAGCATTCATAGTCTGATGTGTGGTCGTGAAGTGTCGTTCGAGATTTTTATTGGTAACAGAAATATCAAAATCCGCAGATAAGCCAACTAGATTTACCACTATGCGCTAGGCATATACATAAACTTCTCCATCTAATCATTCATGATTCGCGACAAGCAATAGCTTCATGTTTATCTCTTTCTACTATACATGTTTGATCGTAAATTTGCCACACTCATCGTTATCTGCTTTAACGGCAAATGTTATTGGATCTAATTCAACACAATACTACCCGACTCTGCTGAAACAGATGTTAACAGACGACAACATCGCGCCTTGGCACTTTTACTGAATGGTCGACAAGGCTGGGATATGGAACGTCGTAACGTTTCCTCTGCGAACTGAACAGGCACATTCGATAACTATTCTAAGCATAACAACTATGAGTGATGAGCTAAATTATCGCACACCGCACAAACGTGGCGCTTCGCAGAGCATTTGTTTTTATTATTATAAATAAATATGTTATATTAAACAAAGAAGGCATCATCGCGTGTCACCACTTCTTACAGCTAGGCGGGCCACAGTGCCGCGCGCGGGCCTGTGTTTACGTTATGCCCGCGAACCTCTGCATATAGATAAGTAATAACTCGATTAACACATATATCATGTACAGATACATATCGCACAGTTGAGGTATCTTTCCACCGTTTCAGCGTAACCTCTCATTGCCCCGTCTATCACTCCTATCTAGAGGCGCAGAAGCCATCTAGGTTAAAACTATGTTCTCATCCTCCATGGTCTCCTCCAGCGTATAGCCTTGCGGCCATGACGACTTCACAGCTGGCCTGGTTTGCCAGCCAGTATACTAATATACTTGCTAGAATATCCCCATATCCATTTGTCCCGTGTCTCACTCAACCATCCATGAGCTCTTCCATACATCATCGCATCAGCACTCACGCTACTCCTGCCAGTATGAAACTCCATGACAGTAAGATTTTGAAGAATCTGGAACAACGCATTATCACATCGCGATCGCGTAACGCAGCGCATATCGCCATCGAACACTTCGTCGTTCAGTAAGTTTAGCTCATGTAAGTATCGCACTACACTTACCTAATATATACGCCACAACATATCTGATATATCATATATTAGCACAAGCATGAGATCACTACTCACATGAATCGCACATAATTCCAGGGAATGAAATCACCATTAGTGTATCACAAAATACGACTACATCACTTCCTATGGCTTGGCAGTACGCCCTGCTCTGCTTTTCAATAGACTAGACACATCACTGTCTGAATTCACACAATACTCAACGTAACTGCTCTATCAAGAGCTGTCCTAACAAGACTCAGCTACTAACTGCCATAAGTTAGAGTTCACAAAATACTACAGTAAACAGCTCCCTATAATATGCTAAGCCTAAACTAATATATGCACTAACTCACAATATATAATTCCGACTATGAGCACACTGATGACGTGTAACGGACTTGTCAATAAGCCGTATGCAAAATCTACCCAGCTACAACTAGTTATATTGTAAACAGTGCGGTACACACCTGCTACTATAGTGCTACTTTCAAACCGCGCTTATCGCATCGTCACAGCGAATTACTATTGCAGGATTGTTCGCATATTTAATGAGTTGCCGTACGTCGCGTTGTCGTTCCATTACAACGGTAAATAATTTTAAATGGGTAGTTACCTGAACCTTGGAACATCCACAAGTCAGTACTAAATAGCTTTTGGCAACTTGAATCTATTAGTGACAGTAAGCCGAATATTGCTGTGGTCATCTCAAATGAGAGATTCGAAGTGAATGAGCACTCACTGCCTAATTCCGTTCCTACGTTGTACTCAACTGCACGAAGAAATAGTGCTACCCGTTGTGTATCAACTTCAAGGAGTAACATGTTTCTCTGCACTGAGAATCTGTTTCTCCCTTCGCGAGAAAGTAGTGTCAATCTGGTTACGCGAATCCAGGTGCTTCTAGAACAATCTAGCGAAGAAACACATCGACTTTGCCCATGTTTTTATAGCTGGAAGTACCGTATGGGCGCTCCGTGTTCATGCGGAACCTCCTACGACAAAGCACAGATAACTTTCGTCATTCTGTGACACGGGTGTATATGTATGTGTGTGTTTTTGCGTGCAAGAGTGTGCACGTGTGTGTATGTATGTGCATGAGTGCGTATGTAAGTTTGTGTGTATGAATGTGTATGTGTGTATGTTTGTCTGTGTGTATATGTGTGTGTTTGTGTATGTGTGTATATGTGCGTGATATGTGTGTATGTGCGTGTGTGTATAAGTGTTTGTGTATGTTTGCTGTATGATATGTGTATATGTTTGGGGGTATGTGTGCACGTATGCGCGCATGCGTGTTGGGAGTGTTATTTGTATGTTATGAGTGGTTCAAAATGATGTAAGTATGCATGCAGTAGTATGAGTCGTTGTGTGTTTATGGCATGTTGTGGGGTGTAAGGGGTCTGCAAACAAAAAAATCTCTAACATGGTATATGCGCTGTTTATGTTTACATCATTGACAAGTATTTGTTTTCCTATGTGAATTTAACATGCAATCAATTGATGCATGACAGATGAGTGCATTGGAAGCGCGCCGAAGTAAGACGGGCCTGCGTGCCCAGTTTGAATATAAAGAACGTTCATTCGTTCGATCGTTCCCCATGCGTGTAATGCCCAATGCGGCTTTGACTTGCCATCTGAATGTTGGTGGACCATTGCCTCTTTTGCCAAGAACCACCCCTCCTTCACTATTGTAGGTGGTGGCTATCAACTCCTCAGATGTACGGTCTACCTAGACTTAGCAACCCCGGCATCCCGCTAAGGCCGTTCCTGTCCATGGTTAACTCTGCACAACACGGGATGGCGAGATGACTTGGATCCAAGACCACTTAGAGATACATTCGAACTGGTGGACATAAATAATAAACACATGGCATCAATGGATATAGCCTCCTGATTCCACACAACGTTTTATTAGATGAGACAGTGAAAATAATAATGGAACTAATTTAAAGAAAACAATAAAATACTAGGCATACCAAAAATCTATCTGAGTTGCTTTAGTAAATAGGTTACCGCCAACATACAATTAAATGTTCTGAAACAATGGCAACCGCTAAAATTGACGGATTGGCCATGAGGAGGCCTCTTGTCCTATTCTAGCGGATATCTTCATGGCACATCTTTGACCTATTGGATTGACAAGATACTACCCACACACACACACACACACACACACACCACACACACACACACACACACCACACACACACACACACACACACACACACACGATGAGAGCCTAGGGAGGCCGACACACCGGAAACTTCCAGCTTCCATCAATTGCTGTTCATGTGTTGGAAAGTGGCATGTGATTGATAGAGACAGTGCCTTTCGAATTTTGTTTAACACACAGAATAGTCGCTTGTTAAAATTTGCAGAAGTCATAATTGTAAATCTACATAGGCCAGTTTTGTGCAAACAGAAAGACATCCTAGTCAGTTTAAAATTACCGCAGTAGACAATTGCAAAGATGTGTGTATTTTAGCTTGAAGGATTTATCTAGTTACACACACATAATTCACCCATCAATCAAATCTGTGTACTTCATGTACTTCACACATCAGCCAAATATTTGTACTTTACCCATCATCCAAGTCCTTGTACTTCACCCATCAGTCAAGTCCGTGTGCTTCAACCCATTAGCCAAATCATTGTACTTTACCCATCATCCAAGTCCGTGTTCTTCACCCATCAGTCAAGTCCGTGTACTTCACCCATCTGCCAAGTCCTTGTACTTTACCCATCAACCAAGTCCTTGTACTTCACCCATCGGGCAAGTATACATTCAGTACAGCTGTTTGTGAAAACCGACGTTTTATACGTTGCCGAAAATACATACACCGTATAATGCAGACAGAGCTATTGTATCAGCTTGTGCATGCCCCAGCGCGTGTATATGCGAGCTCTTAGACAGCACATGATTATCGCTGGTGGTTGATCTCCCTCCATGCCTGAAGGACACCAGCGACGTTCCAATCTATTACTTTCACGTTATGTCTCCACCTTGGATGTGGCCTCTTCGAACACCCCCATTGTACACAGTGATGACCCTCTTAGCTTTAAAGTTCTTTCAGAATAAACGCCAAAAAGCCTACCATTGCCCCTGACCCCATTTTACGTCTGGCAGAACTGGTTCTCACTCTCAAATTATTTGAATTTAATGACCAGTATTTTAGTCAATTCAGCGGGATCGTCATGGGAACTAAAGTAGACCGTAGCTATGTCTCTTCATGGGCCATCTTGAGCATCATATATGGCAACAATATAATGGCAGAGTCCTTCAACATGGGGTATATGAAGTCGACTAACAGGCAGTCTCTCGTTGTTTCTGCTTCACCTCCAACCCGAAAATACACGAGGAACAAGATAAGATGCCATGATTGTGTTGACTTAGATCGTGTTGTGTTCCATTCCTCCAGATAGTCACAGCCAGAGCCGAATCACTTGAGTTATTGCTGTTTCTACAGTCCTACACCTGATATGTCTCTCTCTCTCTCTCTCTCTCTCTCTCCTCTCTCTCTCTCTCTCATCTCTCTCTCTCTCTCTCTCTCTCTCTCTCTCGCTCTCCACACTTGGACTTTCTCTCTCTCCACACCTGCCCTCTGTCTTTCCACATCTGCCCTCTCTCTCGAACCATCTGCCCTCTCTCTCTACATCTGGCCCTCTCTCTCTACACACCTGCCCTCTCTCTCCACACCTGCCCTCTATATATCTACCTCTCGATCTCCACACCTGCCCTCTCTCTCTCCAGACTTACCCTCTCTCTCCTTATCTGTCCTATCTCTCCACATCTGTCTCCTCTCTCTCCATACCTTCCCCTTCTCTCTCCCACACCTGCCCTGTCTCTCTCCACATCTGCCCTGTCTCTCTCCCCACCTGCCCTTTCTCTCCACATCTGCCCTCTCTCCCAACCTGCCCTCTCTCTCTCCACACCTGCCCCCTCTCTCTCTCCACACCTGTCATCTCTTCCCCACAACTGCGCTCGCTCTCTACACTTGACCTCTTTCTCTACACACCTGCCCTCCTCTCTCTCTACATTTGTTTTCTCTCTCCACTATCTGCCCTCTCTCGCTCTCCACATCTGCCCTCTCTATCTCCGCAACTGCTCTCTCTCTCTCCACACCTGCTCTCTCTTTCTCCAGCTCTGCCCTCTCTCTCTCTCCACACCTGCCTTCTCTCTCCACATCTGCCCTCTCTCTCCACACCTGCCCTCTCTCTCTCTCCACATCTGCCCTCTCTCGCTCTCCACATCTGCCCTCTCTATCTCCGCAACTGCCCTCTCTCTCTCCACACCTGCTCTCTCTTTCTCCAGCTCTGCCCTCTCTCTTCACACCTGCCCTCTCTCTCTCCATATCTGCCCTCTCTCTCTCCACACCTGCCCTCTCTCTCTCTCTCCACACATGCCCTCTCTCTCCACACCTGCCCTCTCTCTCTCTCCACACCTGTCCTCTCTCTCTCCACATCTGCCCTCTCTCTCCACAAATGCCCCCTCTACAACCGCCCCCTCTCTCTCTCCACACCTGCCTCTCTTTCTCTCCACATCTGCCCTCTCTCTCTCTCCAGACATGCCCTCTCTCTCTCCACATCTGCCCTCTCTCTCCACATCTGCCCTCTCTTTCTCCATAACTGCCATCTTTCTCTCCATAACTGCCCTATCTCTCTCATCACTTGACATCTCCCACTCTCTTCACACCTGCCTTCTCTCTCTCCACACCTGCCATTTCTGTCTCCGCACCTGCCATTTCTCTCTCCACACCTGCCATTTCTCTCTCCACACTAGCCATTCTTGTTTCCGCACCTGCCATTTCTGTCTCCACACCTGCCATTTCTCTCTCCACACCTTGCATTTCTCTCTCCCACCTGCCATTTCTCTCTCCACACACCAGCCATTCTTGTTTCCGCACCTGCCATTTCTCTCTCCGCACCTGCCATTTCTCTCTCTACACCTGCCATTTCTCTCTCCACACCTGCCATTTCTCTCTCCACACCAGCCATTCCTGTCTCCACACCTGCCATTTCTCTCTCCGCACCTGCCATTTCATTATAAACACATGCCATTTCATTATAAACACATACCATTTCTCTCTTCACACCTGTCGTCTCTCTCTCTCACTCTCTCTCTCTCTCCCACTCTCTCTCTCTCTCTCTTCACACCTGTCATTTCTCTCTCCACACCTGCCATGATACACCCAGCTTATTAATATGATTTTTCAGTCTGCCCCTCGTTTTTATGAAACACAAGCTGACCCGGCCCGGCTTCGCCCAGTCCCTGGTGGGGAGCATCTCATTTAATTCATATAAGTAGTCATATAAGTTCCCGTTCCCGTCTGTCTGTCTGTCTTTCTGTCTGTCTGTCTGTCTGTCTGTCTGTCTGTCTGACCCGGCCCGGCTTCGCCCAGTCCCTGATGGGGAGCATCTAATTTAATTCATATAAGTAGTCATATAAGTTCCCGTTCCCGACTATCTGTCTGTCTCATTTATTTCATATTCGGCCCCTGCTCCGGTTCTCGTTCCCATATAAGGGGGAGGAGGAGGAGGAGGGAGGGAGGAGGAGGAGGAGAGGATGAGAGGGAGGAGGAGGCGGGGAGGAGGAGGAAGGAGGAGGAGGATGGAGGAGGAGGATGGAGAGGGAGGAGGAGGAGGGAGGAAGGGGGAGGAGGAGGAGGGTGAGAGAGGAGAGGAGGGAGGGGGAGGAAGAGGAGGAGGAGGGGAGGAGGAGGATGAGGATGGAGGTGAAGGGAGGAGGAGGAGGGAGGGGGAGGATGAGGGAAGAGGAGGAGGGAGAGGAGCGGAGGAGGAGGAGGGAGGAGGAGGATGTAGAGGGAGGAGCGGTGGTAGAGAGAGGAGGAGGAGGAGGGAAAGAGGGAGAAGGAGGGGGAGGGAGGAGGGGGAGAGGAAGGAGGGAGAGAGGATGAGGAGGGAGAGGAGGGAGGAGGGAGGGGGAGGAAGAGGAGGAGGAGGAAGAGGGAGGAGAGGAGGGGAGGAGGAAGGAGGAGGATTAGGAGGAGGAGGGAGGAGGAGGAGGGAGGAGGAGGATGTAGAGGGAGGAGGATGTAGAGGGAGGAGGAGGTAGAGGGAGGAGGAGGGAGGAGGAAGGGGGAGGAGGGAGGAGGAGGAAGAGGGAGGAGGATGGAGGTGGAGGGAGAAGGAGTGAGGAGGATTAGGGAGGAGGAGGAGGGGGAGAGAGGAGGAAGGAGGAGGAGAGGGAGGAGGAGGGAGAAAGCGGAAGGAGGAGGAGGAGGGAGGAGTGATGAAGTGGAGGAGAGAGAGAAGGAGGAGGGAGAGGCAGGAAGGAGGATGGAGAGAGAATGAGGAGTAGGGAAGATGGAGAGGAAGAGGAGAGGAGGGCGGAGGAGGGTGGAGAGAGGAGGTAGAGAAGGGAGGAGAGGGAGGCGGAAGAGAGAGAAGGAGCAGGGGAGGATGAGGAGGGAGGAGAGGAGGGAGGAGGAGTGAGGACGATGAGGAGGGAGGAGGAAGAAGAGGGAGGAGGAGGGAGGCAGTAGGGGGAGGAGGAGGAAGGATGAGGGAGGATGAGGAGGAGGGGAGGAGAGTAAGGGAGGAGATGGGCTGATGGAGGAGGGAGGAGGAGAGGGTGGAGGAGGGAGGATGAGGAGGATGCAGGATAGTAAGAGGGAGAAGGAGGCCGGAGAGAGTAGGAGGAGGAAGAGGTTAGGAGGGAGAGTAGGAGGAGAGAGGAGGAGAAGGGAGGATAAAGGACGAGAGTGATTAGGAGAGGGTAGGCAGGTGCGAGGACGGGTAGGAAGACGGAAGAGGAGAGGAGGGAGGCGAAGGAGGAAGGGAGGAGGATGGAGGCAGTGCGAGGAGCGTTAGGAGGAGGAAGAGGGAGGAGTAGAGAAGGAGAGGAGGAAGGAGAGGAAGCGGAGGAGGAGGAGAAAGAGGGAGGAGGCGGATGGAGGAGGGAGAGAGAGGAGGGGGAGGGAGAGGAAAGAGGAGGAGGGGATATCCAAAAGAAGAGCGTGAAGTAACATTGCCCTTAGCGGGGAGAGGAGGACGAGGAGGAGTATAACGCATATGCCTGTAGATAACTGCAGCGAAAGGTTGGGTCTGTCTATCTGATCGACCGGCGTGGCTCGCCAGCTCCTGGCGGGTAGCGTCTCATTAAATTACATACAACAAAAAAAAGTAAACTTAAAGAATGTCCTTCCACACACCATCCATTATTCTAATGAAAACTGTTTTAATCACGACATGACTGTAGATAACTCTTTAAGCCTAAAAGATGAGTTACAATGTTATGCATATGCATTAGTTTTATGAAAACTTTTAAAATGCCTTAAAGCTTGTATCATTATTTATTATACTCATATGCCTGTACATAACTCTAGACAAGAGTTATAAATCTTTGGGAAAACCGAGTGCAACATATGACTATAAGCTATACAGAAAAGTTATTAAAAGTTATGCCCCTTGTGAAATAACTTTTATAGAGTTAAGTCCCTTCGCAATATAGAAATGATTCTAAAAAATTGACAATATAAATAATATTAAGTAAGCTGCGATGTCACACTAAAAAAATATCACAGGTGGCTGCGTTGAATGAAAGGATAGACGCTGTGTAGATAATTTAATCTCAATCAGATGGGCGTTTCGCGAGCGCATAAAGGACGTACACACATCCTGTTTTATATATACGACTAGCTGACCCGGCCCGGCGCCAACCAGACCCGGGTGGGGAGATCGTCATTTAATTCATATCAAATTTATATAAGTAGTCATATATAGCATATAGCTCCGTCTCCCGTTCCCGACTATCTATCTGTCTGACCAGCCCGGCTCGCCCAGACCCTGATGGGGAGCATCTCATTTAATCATATAAGTCGTCATATATGTTCCCGTTCCCGACTATCTATCTGTCTTGTGTGCTGTCTGACCCGGCCGGCATCGCCCAACTCTGAGCATACTCAGTCTAATTCATATAAGTAGTCTAGTAGTTCCGTGCCCGACTGTCTGTCTGTCTGTCTATCTATGCTATCTGTCTTGTCTGTCTGACCCGCCCAGCCATGGTGGAGAGCATCTCATTTAAATCATATAAGTAGTCATATAAGATCCCGTCCCGACTATCTGTCTGTCTGTCTTGGGAAAATGGGGAGGGAGGAGGAAGAGGGAGGTGGAGGAGGAAGAGAGGAGGTGGAGGGAGGAGAGAGCGAGACAGGAGGACGTAGGGAGGAATAGGAGGGAGGAGGCGGGACTTAGGAGGAGGACGGGCGAGTCAGAGTGGAGGAGGTAGAGGAGGAGGCCGCGGAGGAGGAAGAGGAGGAGGAGTAGAGGAGGAGGGTGGAGGGAGAGATAGAGGGGAGTTAGGAGGGAGGAGGTATGAGGATGGAGGAGAGAGAGGAGGAGAGAGTTCGCCATTCCGAATTCATACTCGTCTAGGTTCTTTGATTTCGGCACTTCCATTGATTGTTCTTTCCTTCTACATGACTGTAGATAACTTCCTTACACATACAAAGATGAATTGTTAATGATATTGCCGTGGCATGAGGAATATCAGCAAGCAGAGTTGATCCAGAAAACCATAGACCGAGATCTATGAGAGCAATGAACGCCTACGCCAGACGGCACGGCACTTGATGATGCTGATGATTGCCGTGTGACGATTCTGTGTAGTCACGTCATTTTCTTCGCTTTTCCCTAGCGTTTTGGTTAGGGATTCTTCATCATCATCAGTCATCATCATATATTTACGTACGTATTTTAGGGAGGGGGGAGGAGGGAGGAGGAGAAGAAGAAAACAAAATATGACAGTTGGCAGCGCTAGAATGAGAGGAAGACGTGTAGAAAATTTCATCTCAATCGGATGGGCCGTTCGCGAACGCATAAAGGACATACATACATACATATATATCCACACACATTGCCTTTTATATATAAGAAGATTTACTGATTGTCTGGAAATAGAAGTTCATGTGTTGCGTTTGGATCTGTTGTTTCATCTAGAGTAAAGAGTTCAGAATTTTCTGAATCTGTTCTGTCAAGGCTTGCTTCTTAGGATATTTTGTCCATGTAGATAAGTCGCTTAAAAGTCGCTTAAAAGTCGCTTAAAAGTCAACAGGGTCGACTTCATTGTAACGGGTTTATCCCATATGGCTCGGTCTCTTTCCGCAGCGCAGAAAGAGTCGCACAATGCTCAAACTCCGTAGCTCTAGCGACGACCCACAGGAGTCTCCGAAAAAGTTCACTCGTGAACCGAAGGACGCGGCCAGGAATCAACTCACAACCTTTGGAGCCGGAGTCAAACGGCTTGACCACTTCGCCACGGAGACTCCCGACATGTAGATATTAAATATCAGAGGAGAGAGCATACATCCCTGCCTCACTCTTGTGTTGACGGTAAACATATGTGATATAGTATTAATTAATGGTGGTAATAACTATGTCGGCGGTAGCGTAGCTACCAGCAGGGCCTCCCAAGCCGGACAGGTCAAAGGGTAGAGAATAGACAAAGAGAAACAACACCCTGGTCCTCCAGGTTGGGGTTGAAGCGTGGGTTAACATCCCCACCTTTGTAAAAACTATTTTTGTTACGAAACAGATACATGAGCCTCGAATTCTGACTGACTTATCTGGACAACGACCTTGGAACGTTAAAGGACTTTTGAGATTTGGAACATGGAATGTACGGACACTATATCGAGCTGGAGCGGCCGAAGAACTAACCCGGGAGCTGGTTGAATATCAAATGGATATAACAGCAATTCAATAAATAAGGTGGCCAGGTCCTTTAGAGCAAAGTGGAATGATTATAATATATGGAAGAAACACACAAAATAAACATGAATTAGGAACAGGATTTGTCATCAAAAAAGAGTTATGAGGGAACGTTTTAAACTTTAAAGCTATTAATGGCAGGATTAGTAAATTACGGATAAAAGGTAAATGGAAAAATATAACGATGATTAATGTACATGCATCTACTGAAGAGAAAGAAGATGATATTAAAGAAGACTTTTATAATGATCTGGAAGATGTCATAGAAGAAACCCCCAAACAGGACATCCTGATTGTGCTGGGAGACTTCAATGCAAAAATAGGTAGAGAGCAAACTAATTAAAAAGTGGCCATTATGGAAAGCCTACATACAACTTCAAATGATAATGCATGGAGAGTCATCAACTTGGCAGAAGCCAAAGGACTGCAGATTAGCTGTACGAGACTGCAGAGAAAGGATATACACAAACTTGGAAATCATGTGACAAGAGAACCTATAATCAAATAGATCACATTTTAATTAACAACAGAAATGCATCAAACATACAGCAAGTTAGAAGTTATAGAGGAGCTGAGTGCCACAGTGACCACTTCCTCGTTGGAGCAAAATTTAAAATAAAACTTAAGAGATCTTTCTATGCTAAACTACAAAGATTACACCCAACATATAACAGAGAAAAACTACAAGAAATTACAGTCAAAGAGAAATTTACAGATGAAATAAAATGTAAACTTGAAACTCTGCAAAACCCTTTGGAGGAAAGCGTTGACCAAATTTGGTTTAACATCAAGAATACAATTCAATCTACCGCAGAAGAATGTCTTGGTGTGTAAACAACGCATAGAAAGAACAGGTGGTTTAATCAAAAATGTGAAGAAGCAGTCATTAGGAGAAAGAATGCCAGACATTTATGGTTAAATGACATCAATCAATCAATCATGTGCCATGCCGGAAAGCGTGGGCGGTCATGATTCGCCATTTCACTCGATCACCAGAGTCGTGGGTCAGCTCAGTGTTCTTGTCTCGTCCATGCCATGTGGCCAAGCCATCCAGGTATTTTCCTCTCGGTCTTCCTCTTGGTCTGTTCCCTTCGATCTTGCCAGCTGTCACTAAGTTCTCCAGTAACATGTCCAAAAAATTGTGACTGTCTTCGTCTAATTTCTCTAATCAGTCTACGATTTTCATGACATCACCAACATCCAAAAAGAAGAGAGTTATAGAAATGAATGTAAAGAGGCTACAAAAATAGTCCGACAGCAGAAGCGAGAATATATGAGTAATATAATCAAAGATATGGAAACTAATCACCAGAAAAATGAATCCAGAAAGTTTTTTAAAGAACTGAAGTCAATTAAAAAACACATATGGTTTAAAAGACGAAAATGGGAATATGATAAATACCAATGAGGAAATGTGCAACGCATGGAAAGAATATTTTGTTGAATTACTAAATTGTGAAGCTCCAAGCAACACTTTCCCACAGGAAGAGGTTCTAACATGTGAACCACAAATTGAAGAACCTACTTTTGAAGAAATCCTATATGTAATCACACGACTTAAAAACAATAAGGCAACTAGGACTGATGGAATTGCTTCTGAATTTATAAAGGCAGGTGGCCATGCATTACATCTAAACCTATACGAACTAATAACAAAAATCTGGAGTATAGAAGAGTTACCCCATGACTGGAAAGAGTCATTATTGATACCTATCTTTAAGAAAGGAGACAAGTTCCAATGTGAAAATTATAGAGGAATATCACTACTGTCCACAAGCTATAAGATACTATCCGCAGTATTACTAAATAGACTAAAACCATATTCAGAACGAACGAACGAACGAACAAACAGACTTTATTTTCAAAGGGTAACAAATTGGGCACGCAGGCCCGTCTTACATTCGGCCCTTCCACTCACTCAGCTTTCTTTCATCAACAGTGCATAGGAAAAAACATTGTCACATGAATTTTGTAAACATAAACAATGCATATTACTATGTTATGAGACACATCCACCACCTACCCACACATCCCCCATTCACTCCAACTCCCCCACCCAACCACACACATAACCCACACACACATACATTCCCCCACCCATCCACCACATCCCTACACCTACACATCTCCCCACCCACACACACCTCTCACCCACCACACATCCCATCCACCCACACCCCAAGCACACATACATTCAATAACCCACACATCCCCCACCTACACACATCTCCCCACCCACTCACATATCCTCTACCCGTCCCATTACCCACCAACAATCACTCACCCACATATCCTCCTCCACCCACACACCTCCACCCACCCAGCCAAACACACATTCCTCAGCCACACACACACATCTCCCCGTCAACTCACATATTCCGCACCTACCCACACACAAATTCCGCACCCACCCACATAATCTCCCATCTCCCCCAGCCCACTCACAGATCCCGAGCCCACACCTACAAACATCCCCCACCATCTCCTAACCTGCACACACTCACCCACCCACATATCCTCTACCCACCCACACATCCTCTACCCACCCATCCCCCAACCAAACATCCCTTAACCACACACCCTTACTCATATACAATCACCCACCCACACATCCTCTACCCAACCACACATCCTCCATCCACCCATCCCCCAGCCACACATCCCTTAACCACACACCCCTACCCATATACACACACATCCCCACCCAGCACAATCTCCCAACCCATACACACATCCCTCCCACACATCCCCACCCACCAACACATCCCCCATTCACAAACACACACCTCCCATCCACGCACACACAACACCCACACACACATCCCCAACTCATACACTCATCCCCAGACACACGTACTTATCCCTCAACCACTAACACCCACACATCCCTTACCCACTCATCAACACATACATCTCCTATCTACCCACCCACACTCACACACCCCAACCACCCATCTAAGCACACATCCCCACCCTCACACACATCCTTCACCCACCCGCAAACCCAACCACACCTTCACCCACCCACACACACATCATTTATCCACAACCAGCTCCCCTCCCACACAACACCACACCCACACACATCCCAAAGACACATCCCTCACCCACACACAACATCTCCCCACACATCTCCTACCCATCCACACATCCCCCGAACTACAATCACCCTCACTACCCACACATACATCCTCCATCCAGCCACACACCCCCACCCAGCCAGACATATCTCCCACCCACACACACATCTCCAAATCCATCACCCACACCCATCATGCACCCCTCCCCAACCCACATACATCCCCCACACATATCTCACCCACACACACTCCCCACCCATCCACCCAAACATCCCACACCCATACACATCCCTCACCCACAACCCCAAACCCACAACCACCCCCACCTGCACACATCTCCCACCCACCACATATCCCCACACCCACATCTCCCCACCCATACATATACCCCCACCCATCCCATAACCCATCATCAATCATCCACCAACATATCCACCTCCACCCACTCACCCACAACCACCTAGCCAAACACACATCCCCACCCACACACAAATCTCCCCGCCAACCCATACATCCCGCACGTACCCACACACAAATCCCCCACCCACCCACACAATCCCACCCGCCCACCCACACACACATCTCCCCATCCCCCAACCTACTATTATGATCAAACTCCCACACTTTACACACACATACAGTGACGATTGTCGTGAGCATTGTCGCAAAATTGTAAAGAAAATGGAGAAAAATTGTACATATACATTTTGTAACTTAAAAATTAGTGATGCAATTCAACTCTCTCTCTCTCTCTCTCTCTCTCTCTCTCTCTCTCTCTCTCTCTCTCTCTCTCTCTCTCTCTCTCTCTCTCTCTCTCTCTCATACTCTCTAATTCTCTCACCCACTCTACAGTGATGTACATGTGTTCATGTTATAAATTATAACATCAGTTGGCATTCAAAATGGTAATATGAACATGAGAATACACAACATATATGGAATAGCATGTTACATGATATGCGTGCGCTTAAATCTCTCTCTCTCTCTCTCTCTCTCTCTCTCTCTCTCTCTCTCTCTCTCTCTCTCCTCTCTCTCTCACTCTTTCTCTGTCTTTCTCGCTCTCTTCTCACTAACTCACACCCATAGACACTCACAAACAATGGCCGCACACATACACACATAACAATACTATTCTTCCACTGTCTTCTCTAGTTCGCTCACCCCCCCCCCCCCCTCTCTCTCTCTCTCTCTATCTCTCTCTCTCACTCGCAATCACTATTTCACCCATTAAGTCACTCTCTCCATCTTTCATTTACTCAATATCACACTCTCTTTCACTCTAACTCACACACAGACAGACACACACCCTCTCGCTATCAAATACACACTCCCTCGCATACACACGAAAGCATATACACATACATATACGAGCATACACACAATATACACACGCAAATACACACATATCCCCACGCACACATACACACCCATATACACATACTTACACACACACACAAATACACACTCCCTCGCATACACTGCATGCATGCACACATACACACAATCATGCATTCACATACACGAGCATATATATATATATATATATATATATATATATATATATATATATATATATATATATATATATATATATATATATATATATATATATATATACATACATACATACATACACATACACACATATACACACGCACATACACATAAACACACGCATACATTTGCGCACACATGTAAACATACTTACACACACAAGCACACATAAAAACACACATTTACACACACACATACACACCCACATTCAGACGTGCACACACATACACACACATAAACACACGCATACACACATATGGACACACGTACACACTAACCCATCCACCCACACACTTACTCACACATACACGCTGCCTCACATAATCTCACCCTCTCACTCACTCATTTACTCTCTAAACCACACTAACTCACTCTCTTACAAGCACAGAAGACATATTAGGTGACATATTAGGTCTTAAAGCATGCCTGACAACGGGCAGATGTCTTAAAGATTGAATCCCAATGGGAAGAGGTCTTAATGAATGCCTCACAACGCGAAGAGGTCTTAAAGAATGCCTCACAACGGGTAGCAGTATTAAAGAATGCCTCACAACGCGAAGAGGTCTTAAAGAATGTCTCACAACGGGTAGCAGTATTAAAGAATGCCTCACAACGCGAAGAGGTCTTAAAGAATGCCTCACAACCGGGAGAGGTCTTAATGAATGCCTCGCCATCGGGAGAGGTCTTAAAGAATGAATCACAATCGGGAGAGGTCTTAAAGAATGAATCACAACGCAAAGAGGTCTTAAAGAATGCCTCACAATCGGGAGAGGTCTTAACGAATGCCTCGCAACCGGGAGAGGTCTTAAAGAATGCCTCAAAACCGGGAGAGGTCTTAAAGAATGCCTCACAATCGGGAGAGGTCTTAAAGAATGCCTCACAACTGGTAGCAGACTTAAAGAATGCCTCACAACGACTAGCAGTCTTAAAGAATGCCTCACAATCGGGAGAGGTCTTAAAGAATGCCTCACAACTGGTAGCAGACTTAAAGAATGCCTCACAACGACTAGCAGTCTTAAAGAATGCCTCACAATCGGGAGAGGTCTTAAAGAATGCCTCACAATCGGGAGAGGTCATAAAGAATGCCTCACAACTGGTAGCAGACTTAAAGAATGCCTCACAACGAGTAGCAGTCTTAAAGAATGCCTCACAATCGGGAGAGGTCTTAAAGAATGCCTCACAATCGGGAGAGGTCTTAAAGAATGCCTCACAACAGGGAGAGATCTTAAAGAGTGCCTTACAACCGGGAGAGGTCTTAAAGAGTGGCTCACAACCGGGAGAGGTCTTAAAGAATGCCTCACAATCGGGAGAGGTCTTAATGAATGCCTCGCAATCGGGAGAGGTCTTAAAGAATGCCTCACAGTCGGGAGAGGTCTTAAAGAATGAATCACAACGCGAAGAGGTCTTAAAGAATGTCTCACAACGGGTAGCAGTCTTAAAGAATGCCTCACAACGGGGAGAGGTCTTAAAGAATGCCTCACAACGGGCATATGTCTCAAAGAATGCCTCACAACAGGCAGATGTCTTAAAGAATGACTCATAATGGGCAGATGTCTTAAAGAATGACTCACAAAGGGCAGATTTCTTAAATAACTCCTCACGACGGGCAGATGTTTAAAAACTGCCTCTCAACAGGCAGATGTCCTAATGAATGCCTCACAACGGGCAGATGTCTCAAATAATGCCTGTCAACGGATAGATGTCTTAAAGAATGCCTCACAACGGGTAGATGTTTTAAAGAAAGCTTCACAATGTGGAATAGTCACCTCAACTTGTTTACTCTGCACGTGGAATAGAATCCTTAACCGGTTTAATGTGCAAGTGGAATAGTCTCCTATAAATGTTTACTCTGCAAGTGGAATAGTCTCCTATACATGTTTACTCTGCAAGTGGAATAGTCTCCTCAATATGGTTACTACGCATGTGAAATAGTCTCCTATACATGTTTACTTTGCATGTAGAATAGTCTATGCAATGTGTCTACACTGCACGTGGAATAGTCTATGCAATGTGTCTACACTGCACGTGGAATAGTCTCCTCAGCCTGTTTACTTTAAACGTGTCATAGTCTCCTCAACCTGTTTACTCTGATCGTAAAATATTCTCCTCAACCTGTTTACTCTGCACGAGGCATACTCTCCTTAATTTCTTTACTCTGCACGTCGAATAGTCTCATCAATCTCTTTATTCTGCATGTGGAATAGTCTCCTCAACCTGTTTATTCTACACGTGGAATAGTCTGCTCAACGTGTTGACTCTGCACGTGGTAAATATCAAGAAGTCTCTCCAAGGTAATGATAGCGTGGCCAGCTGGTATCCCGGTTGATACCATCTCCCGTAAAACCATGCATATATTACAGACATGGCGTTGTAGAAAGTTCGCTTGGCTATTGTTGCTACGTCCCAGATCACTGATTCTGTATGCACTTGCCAGCTGTCACTAATGCTGCAATACAATACATATATATTGGAGATCGTCTTCTAAGCATCTCCTTATGACTGCAGTACACCCACGTCATATTATACAGAGTGGATTAATATTACATCACACCACCTTCGGAGCTTTTGACGCCTTTTGTCATTTTCAGGTCAAGCATCTAGATAAACACTTGCATATGATGAAGTAATTTCAGAGAGCACTGTGACGTATAGAAGCTATGAATACATAATTACACCCCATGGCAGTCTGGTCTATTTATCATCTATCTCTGGTTGCTGTTGGTCTCATTGGGAGAGAATACTGGACAACATGCAGCCGCTCAGACTTTGTGTGTTTCTGGCCATCATTGCTGTACTCAGATGTTATGGTGAGTGAACAGACGTGAGTTCAAGATATATAACTATGAAGACAGACATACACACAAGCACACTTTCTGGTGTGCAGGGTAATTATCAAATCGGCATGTCAGCCACACACGATGGGTGGGGGAAGAGTGTAGAACTGGAGTGTGAGGTAGGCAGACAGGTAACTAGAACTGGAGTGTGAGATAGATAAGCTGGTACCTAGAATAGGAGTGTGAGGTAAGCAGGCTGGTACCTAGAACGTGAGTGTGATTTAGGCAGACCGATACATAGAACTGGAGTGTGGAGTATGCAGAATTATACTTAGAACTGGATTGTGAAGTAGACAGGCTGGTATATAGAATTGGAGTGTGGAGTATGCAGAATTATACTTAGAACTGGATTGTGAAGTAGACAGGCTGGTACATAGAACTGGAGTGTGAGGTAGGATGGCTCGTACCTGGGACTCGAATGTGAGGTAGGCAGGTTGGTGCCTAGAATTGGATTGCGAAGTAGGCAGCATGGTGCCTAGAATTTGAGTGTGAGGTAGACAGGATGGTTGCTAGAACTGGAGTGAGGCAGTCTAGTACATAGGACTTGAGTGTGAGGTAGGCTGGTATATAGAAATAAAGTGTGGGGAAGGCAGGGTGATACCTAGAACTTGAGTGTGAGGTAGGCTGGTATATAGAAATAAAGTGTGGGGAAGGCAGGGTGATACCTAGAACTTGAGTGTGAGGTAGGCTGGTATATAGAAATAAAGTGTGGGGAAGGCAGGGTGATACCTAGAACTTGAGTGTGAGGTAGGCTGGTATATAGAAATAAAGTGTGGGGAAGGCAGGGTGATACCTAGAACTTGAGTGTGAGGTAGGCTGGTATATAGAAATAAAGTGTGGGGAAGGCAGGGTGATACCTAGAACTTGAGTGTGAGGTAGGCTGGTATATAGAAATAAAGTGTGGGGAAGGCAGGGTGATACCTAGAACTTGAGTGTGAGGTAGGCTGGTATATAGAAATAAAGTGTGGGGAAGGCAGGGTGATACCTAGAACTTGAGTGTGAGGTAGGCTGGTATATAGAAATAAAGTGTGGGGAAGGCAGGGTGATACCTAGAACTTGAGTGTGAGGTAGGCTGGTATATAGAAATAAGTGTGGGGAAGGCAGGGTGATACCTAGACTTGAGTGTGAGGTAGGCTGGTATATAGAAATAAGTGTGGGGAAGGCAGGGTGATACCTAGAACTTGAGTGTGAGGTAGGCTGGTATATAGAAATAAAGTGTGGGGAAGGCAGGGTGATACCTAGAACTTGAGTGTGAGGTAGGCTGGTATATAGAAATAAAGTGTGGGGAAGGCAGGGTGATACCTAGAACTTGAGTGTGAGGTAGGCTGGTATATAGAAATAAAGTGTGGGGAAGGCAGGGTGATACCTAGAACTTGAGTGTGAGGTAGGCTGGTATATAGAAATAAAGTGTGGGGAAGGCAGGGTGATACCTAGAACTTGAGTGTGAGGTAGGCAGGCTGGTACCTAGGGCGTGAGTGTTAGGCAGGCTGGCACCTAGAGCTAGAGTGAGGGGTAAGCTGGTATAAAGAACTGGAGTGTGAGGTAGGCAGTATAGTACATAGAACGGGAGTGTGAGGTAGACAGGCTGGTGCCTAGAACTGGCTGTCAGTTCTGGTCCATCTCTACGTGTGAACACTTGAAGGCGATGCACTACATACATCTAGTCATCTCCAGCCTGATGAGCTGATTGTAGACTTGAGTTATAACATATCCGCCGCTGCACCAGCACGCCAGGAGCCTTCCGATCATCAAACGTGGTCCCACTTCGCTGAATGTTTCAGACCATTTACCTCCTTATCACTTTCCAGGTACCGGCCCAACCAGGTTAAAAACTCCGGCTGTCGTTCGTTCTACTGTGCTGCCTTCGCAACCTCCTCCCTTTTTATGACGCTCTGCTCGCTGTCCTTACTTATCCCACAAATACGCGGAGTGCCTGTCCTGCCCACCGGCTATCCCGCCCTCACGGAGCCAACAGCACGCGACCGATGTTTCGTGACCTGCCACAAATATCACGGCCCTGTTACATCGATGTCCAGAAGCCAGCTTCTTCACTCAACGTTGGCTTTTGTGGTTGCCTCTTTCTGACAGCTAATGATGATGACATATTGCAGCGCCGCGGTTATGTGGGCATGTCTGCTAGAAGTAGCTGGTAAACTCATTTAACTCGTGGCACGTCGGGTAATCTATGTACATCGCGGCAACTCGGGTATACTCATGTAACTAGCTGAACCTCGGATATACTTATGTAACTCGCGGCATCTCGGGTATACTCATGTAACTCGCGGCATCTCGCGTATACTCATGTAACTCGCGGCATTTCAGGTATACTCATGTAACTCGTGGCATCTCAGGTATACTCATGTAACTCGCGGCATCTCGGGTATACTCATGTAACTCGCGGCATCTCGCGTATACTCATGTAACTCGCGGCATTTCAGGTATACTCATGTAACTCGTGGCATCTCAGGTATACTCATGTAACTCGCGGCATCTCGGGTATACTCATGTAACTTACAGAACATAGGGTATAGTTATGTAACTCGCGGCATCTCAGGTATACTCATGTAACTCGTGGCATCTCGGGTATACTCATGTAACTCGCGGCATCTCGGGTATACTCATGTAACTTGCAGAACATCGGGTATAGTTATGTAACTCGTAGCATCTCGGGTATACTCATGTAACTCGCGGCATCTCGGGTATAATCATGTAACTCGCGGCATCTCGGGTATACTCATGTAACTCGCAGAACATCGGGTATAGTTATGTAACTCGTGGCATCTCGGGTATATTCATGTAACTTGCGACATCTCGGGTATACTCATTTAACTCGCGGCACCTCTGAAAGTCAACAGAAACCTACGTCTTTGCTTTATTGACTACACAATGGCATTCGATAAAGTAAGACATGTCAACGTGATAAAGATGCTTGCAGATATACAAATTTATGGGAAAGTCTTGTAAAAGGATTGATAAAGAAGTAGGTCAATATCAGCTTATTAAAAGAGGTCTGCGACAGGGATGTGTGATGTCTCCATATCTGCTTTTCCCTATACAGTGAAACTATGTTCAGAAATTTAGAAAATATGAGAACAGCCACCATTGCGGGAGATAACATCAATAACATTAGATATGCAGATGAACAGTATTGCCTGTAGACAATGAGCAGGACCTGCAACATTTAGTAGATGCCGTTGTTGCACACATTGAACAATTCGGGTTAGAATTAAATTGTAATAAGACACAGATTATGGTCGTCACTAGGAAGTCGGAAATACCACAATGTAATATGCAGGTAAATAAGAATATGCTTAAAGTGAATAGGTACAATTATTTTGGAACAGTCATAACATCTGATGGGAGATGCCTTAAAGAGATTAGAACAAGAATTGCATGGCGAAGGTAGCCCCTTGCTACTTGGAAAAACATTTTTACCAATAAAAAGATATCAATTGACACAAAACAAATAAGAGTGTTGAGGTGCTACATAGAACTTGTACTTTTGTATGGATGTGAGGCGTGGACAATGAGCAGATAGGCTGAAAAACATCTGATGGCTGTGGAAATGTGATTTCTGAGGAAAATGCAAGAATACGATGGACGGACAGGACAACCAATGACCAAGTCCTATAAGAAACAAATGAAAACCATAAACTGATTAGAGAAATTAGACGTAGACAGTCACAATGTTTGGACACGTTATAAGAAGAAATAAATTGGAGAATTTGGAACTGTAACAGGATGGCCTCGGTTGTTGGGAGTGAACATAATAATAATAATAATAATAATAATAATAAGTCTTTATTTTCAAAGGGTTAAGAATTGGGCACGCAGGCCCGTCTGACATTCTGCCCTTCTTCTCTATTTCCTCTCATACATTCTTTCATTCAACATCACTTATGAAGCAACTTTTGACAACAAAAGAACATTAAAACGCATGAAAAATAATCAATAACAAATGACTCACTGAGGCAGTGTTTAACATGGGCATTATAAATACCTAAGGAGGGTGTAACGTGCCATACATAAGGGAATGTTTTTTGGCTAGTTGTCGTTTGAGATAAGTTACCATTATTGTCTTTTTTGTGTTGTTTGTTATGGGGGCATGTAGTCTGTACTAAGGTAGTGTTCAAACAGGTTGCGAATGTATGTATCATGATTGGTGGTGTCTTTGATTTCTTGTGGAAGATTGTTCCACAACTGAGCGGCAGAGTATGCTAAGCTTGTTTTATATAAGTCTATCCTAGGTTTAGGGACATGAAGTATATTTAGTCGTTCGCTATGTCTAGCGTTATATTTAAACAATGGCCAAAGGTAGCTTGGAGCATTTTAAAATAGGATTTTGTGAATTAGTTTGGTCTTATTAAAAAGCAGGCGCTTGTGGAGTGGCAGTAACCGGAGACGTTTATATAGGTTAGAATTGTCGGTAAGCTTTTCACCATTAATTAAACGCACTGCCCTTTTCTGGAGTGAATATAGGCGTTTTGTTATTGATTTGGAGCATCCATCCCAGACTGTGGAGCAGTAATCAATATGTGTTTGTATATGAGAAGTATAGAATATCTTTCTTGTGTTTTCGTCAAGGAAATTTTTAATTTTGGCAAGTTGGTATACTTTTTTGGCTATTTGTTTAACTAGAGCATGAACATGTGAGTTAAAAGTTAGATTTTGATCTATGATAACACCCAGTGTCTTGTGCTCGGTGACACTTTCTACAGGCGTGCTGCCAATGTGCAGCTGAAGAGTTCTCTGCGAGTTTAGAGTGTGAAGTCTTTGCCTGGTTCCTATTAACATAGACTTTGTTTTAGTAATGTTAATTTGCATGCGGTTTGCATGACTCCAGTTAACTACACTATTTATTTCCTGTTGCAAGGATAATTCTAGCACATTACGATCAACAGCGTTTGTATATACTGTGCAGTCATCAGCAAATAGATCGCAGGACGACGACAGATTTAATGGAAGATCATTTATATAAATGGCAAATAATAGAGGGCCAAGAATAGACCCCTGAGGTACTCCAATATTAATGGTAATGGCTTGAGATAAAACTTTATTGTGTAGATACTACTTGCTTTCTGTCTAATAAGAATGATTTTATTAATGTCACTATATTAAAACTTACTTTCATTGTTTCTAGTTTTTTAATTAGAATAGTATGATCTATCATATCGAATGCTTTCCTAAAGTCTATAAACACCGCTCCACATAGAGTATTGTTGTTAATATTTTGATGCCAGTTTTCTATCATGTTTGTTAGTGCCGTATGGCAAGAATATTTTGGCCGAAATCCTGACTGACTGTCAACTATCAGTTTATGGCGAACTAAGTGATCTAGTGTTGTTTTGTGGATGTGCTTTTCTAGCGGTTTGGATAATGAGGATAATATGGAAATTGGTCTATAATTACTCATGAGACGATCGTCTAGAGGACCAGCTTTTAAATGAGGATACACTTTAGCGATTTTAAAGGCTGATGGGAAGTGACCTCTGGTTAGACATTGATTATATATAAAAGTTAGTGACTCGCAGATCGCCGGTGCAGCATGGCGAAGGATCCGACTACTAATTCCATCTAGTCCTGATGAGTTATTGTTTTTTAGATTACGGAGATGAGTAAATACTTCAGTTGTCGTCATTAGCGGTATGTTGGAGGAAATGTGTCCATAGCATTTGTTCTCACAGAATGATGATAATAAAGATATGTCATGAGGCGCATCTGGTATTGCAGCCTTCAGTTGGTTTATGTCGGACTGAAAGTATCTACTGAATTGATCACATGTAACCTGATTTGATGGTAATGATTGTGATGATTTGTGTTTGTTTGTCAAGGTATTAATTGCTTTCCATATATCTTTAGTGTTGGTTTTATCTATTACTATGTTCTTAAAATAGTTTTTCTTTTCCTTCCGAATAACATATTGAACTTTGTTTCTCAGACTACGGTACATAGTTAGATCTCTATTTTTGTGAGCCCTGTCGCGATCTCTCATAAGTTCAACTACCTCCTGTGTGATCCACGGGGGCTTTGTGTGATGTTAACACGAACTTCCTTAAATGGAACATGTTTATCAAATATACTTAGAAAGGTCTTTAGCCAGTGGTCCAGAGCATCGTCTGGGTCAGGAAGCTGGTAAACATAATCTAGAGATGAGTTGACTAAATCTTGTAAGAAGACGTCTCGATTGAAATTTTTGTAATTTCTATATTTTATGCTTATATGTTTGTGTTTGGTGAGTTTTGGTGCCCCTTTTCGACCACGTGCAACATACTGGATAGTGATCGCTCATTGCATTGATAGGTACACTACATTCTGTGATGTTATCAGCACACGTAGTATAAATATGATCTATAAGTGTTGCAGATGATTTAGTGATTCTAGTGGCTTGTTTGACTAACTGTTGGAAATTATATGACTCTATTATGTTTTCCCATGTTTTGTTTGATTTGTTAGCGTCTATGTTGAAGTCACCTAGCAATATTATTTCCCTAGCATTACTAAAGACTACATCCATCATAGTGGTGAATTTTTCATACCATATATTTCCTGCACTGGGGTTTCGATAAAGATAGCCAACTACTAGCGGTATGCAATTTTGAAGTTTAACCTCTATCCATACACACTCAATCTCACAGGTTTCAAAGTCTAGCCTGCGGTGGGCGTTAAGCGAGTTGGAAATATAAACTGCAATACCCGTCTCTTGTTTCTGATAGGGATCTCTTCTAATGGTTTTAAAACCTCTGATAGCGATGTCATCATCTGAGATGTTGCCATTTAATCGACTTTCGCTAACGCCAAACATGTGAAAATTTTGATTAAGTATAAGTGATAGTTCGGGCAGCTTCCCTAATAGATGGCATATGTTTACATGCCCGATTCTGAGCCCATTATTCCTGAGCCAGTGTTCGTACTTATTAGACATTTCAACAATGCGTAATCACAAGTTTAAAAGCAAAACACACACACACAAAGTGAATACAACTTACGTCCCTTATTACAAAACACACTCTAAAGTACAGAGAAACAGTAATATCTCTGTAAATATATAAAAATACGTACACAGATCCGTAAGGAAGAGCAGTGAAGACCCCCTCACTCACCGTGAAAACACAATTAGAATTATTATAAAAGCTATACAGCTAAGTACTATCAATTAATATAAAGTCAAAACCATCAATGTTTGTAATAACTTATAACCTAATACGTTACTAGATCAAGTTATAACCAAATATGCAGATAAACGTTTAAGGAGAGGCTCTTTCTTGTACCGAGATCCGGTGTAGCTTTGTCCTAAGTTGCTAGTAAATACCAGGTTGTGTTGGTTGTTGGTATAGCGACATTATAAGTGCTTGACGAAGTGTAGCTGGGCTATACCGTGCGAGGTGCAACCATTCTGGATTACAATTAAATGGGTACTGATGATGTCTCATGGGTATGTAATGACTACCAACTAGGGCCTCTGGTTGGTGGCTAACAGGAGGTTGTGCTGGCACGTCGTTGTTGCTGAGAGTCGGATCCTTTCTGGGGAGAATAGGAATCATATCTTCGTAATTATTACCCTCCTGTGTGAAAGACGACGTATTTAACGGACTTGGTGTTGTGGTAGTGTCCCGTCTGGCTTGGATTTCAGGTGCAGTGGTTATGAGTGTTCTGCACACTTCTGTCCTATTGGTACTTGATGTGACGGGAGTATGTCATCTGGCTTGAGTTTCAGGAGTAGCTAAAAGTGTCCGGCGCGATCCCGTATTGGATGTATGGTATGTCCGTTCTGGATATTTTAAATTCTTGGCGAGAAAACTGGTGCCCAAGAGCCTAGGTATCCCTCCCACTCGTGTATGCTAACCCAAGGGGTTGGACAGGTAGATACACTGATACTACTATTACTGACCCCCTTTGATGGTTACAAGTGTTATTAGTCTAAAGGCCCCTTTTAGATTCTAGACCTCTACTATCTACCCTCCACCTATGGACCTTAAACCCTCAAGCCTCGTCCGAGACCACACACAATAACTGTGGAGAAAACATGTCAACAATTCAATAATTTAATGCACACAAAAGACACAGGTAAAAAGAGACCACCCTGAGAGAAAAGGATCTATATACAATATAAATAATAGGTTAGAAAAGAGTCAGAGATGATCCCATCGTCATCCCTAGGCGTAGTAGAAGATTTGTTGGGTGTTTCCGTCGAGTCGTTCCAATAGACTCACCCGGTTCTCTCCCTGCACTGCTTGTCTGGAACACTTGTGGACTTCCCTGACACAATCACCCGGTGATCATAGAATGGGTTTTAGCCACCACGACCTCCGAAGACTGGACTGAGATTACACCAACAATTTTGAGAATCGTCAACAACTAATATCTCTATGACTGCTTTGCCTGCACAGTCTGGATGGGAGACCCTCGACCCTGAGGCATTCCCTCGTGAACCTTTATTCAGTGCCAAGCAAAAAGTTGGTTTGTACCAAGCATGTTACACAATCAAATCACAGATTATAATGTAAATTTCAATTTCACTGAGCAATGATATTGCTGGAAGATATCACGAAACAAAACAAGTAACACGGTAACCCTAATATAGCGATACATCGTCCTTCTGTTAAAATCGGAGGTCACATTTGGCGATATATTATCCTTCGGCATTGAATGAGTTAATCTGCCCACACGCCTTATCTGTTCTTCATTCATATCCATCTATAATGTCGTGGATGGCACAGGCAGAAATATATATCAGCCAGGTGTGTGACATAGAGAACATCAGTTGTGTACACAGTGGATTAAAGTACCAGAAGACATGACGGACTGGTACAATGTAATAGTGGGTCGTGAGTGCAGAGAATGGGCAGCGGGCCGCACATAGTTTGGGGTACAACAACTGATCGAGGGTAATACACATCAAGGTGATATAGTGATCTATACTGATGGGTCAGTGGTGAGAAACAGACTTGGGGTTTCATTGAGAACGCTAATGGACGATGCATGGACAAGGAGTCTAGCATACGAGACTACGACCTCCATCATGAGAATATAAGTGGGAGCCGTCATAGCAACCTTCCGATGGCTGGGGGTGACAACTGCAACACACAGGTGATTAGACCACGTGATCCCTGGTCCTCAACACGGACTCAAGGAGTATGCTTAGAAAGGCGGAGAAAGGAATGTTTCGTGTGGAATGGCTTGACTCGCTTCAGAGGTCAAAGATTGTGAGAATTGGACGGGTTTTCTGCCCTGGTAATGCGGGAGTGCGGGGGAATGAACAGGCTGATGGGCTGGCAGAGAATTCCCCTCTTGGTTGAAGATTACTTATGGACAGGGTTGAGATGGTCAGGCGTCTGTAGGACCAAATGGAGAAAGCTAGGGAACAGACTGAAAATCTCAAAACTGAGAGGGAAGACCAGGAGAACTTTCAGGAGAAATTTGGAATGATTTTCAGTATAACTCTTCGCTGGTTGTTGAACGAAAGTGAGGAGTGCGTATGGGAATGTCTTGAGTGCAGTTATGTCGGATCTAGTTCAACGCAATTCGTCTCAACATAATCTATATTTTCCTTCTTGTGTTTCTGAGAGTAATTCTGAGTATAGGTTTGGTGACGTAATTTATGAGGTTAACTTTGCGAGATTCTTAGCATTCAATAAATCCTGGTCGTTAAGGTCGAGCTATATATACAGATGTCAGCGTTTCGTGAGGTGCAAATCCGCTATTGTAAATATCATTCTACAGTTTAGTTCAGGTTTATATTACAATTCTGCCAGCGATTCAGTTTCGTCTATTGTTATTCCATCTTGCCCGAATGGTTGTCCTTTCTTCGTATGTTTGATATAGTAGCTGATTTTTTTTTTTTTAATGTTAGAATGGAGGGTCCATTTAAGTCCATTTCTTCTGATTGCACGTATACGTACACATAATAAAACACACCCCCACCCCCCCCCCCCCCCCCCCACACACATACACACACACACACACACACACACATACATACATGTATTTATGAGACAGGTATGTAAAGTATGAAGTACTGGTCAGACAATCAACATGTGCGTTTATGCCGCCACTCCAGAACTGTCACGGAACCTAGCCAAGTTCTACTGTGTCCTCAACGGCAACTACAATGACAGGCAACAGGCAGAGAAAGATGGGGCCACTCGCAGCAAGATGGACCTCAAATTCCAGCCTGTAGTTGCGCCTTTGCTGTCAGAGGTAAGTGTACACACACAACTGTATGCCCGCATTACCAACCGCAGACTAAATTACCCACACAACTTTATATATATATATATATATATATATATATATATATATATATATATATATATATATGCATTACCAACTGAGACTACATTACCCATCACAACTTTAAGTATATTCATTACCAACCGAGACTAACATATTTACACTCTTATCCAATATTATCCACACAATTCAAATAACAACTTCAACAGAATAACAACCTACCCACATAAAAAAGTCGCCGACGAAGATGGGGAGACTTTCTGGTTGTCATCGACACGTTCTCAGAGAACTGCACTCAACCAAGTCCAACCACTTGCTTTGGTGAAGCGGAACTGTTTCCAACGACACGAGCTTGGGTAAAGGGCAGGTACCTAGCGTACTCACAACACAAACCAGATACATAGTAGGTGAGTCCTATAGCCTTCCAGTGTCGTGTGGCCAAGAGGGTCCACAACTGATTAGAAACAGAAGATACCGCAGTGGGTGTGGGGTGGCATCGTCCTGCAGTCGTGGACTTATGATCAAGGACTCGGGCGTGCAGGTGGATCCAGCCTAACTTAATTACCTTAACATAGCACGGGCAGTAAAGGCTACAGCCGTAGCGACCACACCATGACCCGTCGAGGTCCGAGTCTTCTAATAATATGGGACTAACACCTTATAGCCTATACGGCTGATGTTGCAAACAAGGATTCCAGAAATAAGTTGACACGAGGATGTCGTCTAGTGTCACATCAAGGCTCATGATGAAAACAGGGATTCCAGACTTAGTTGACATGAGGATGTTGTCTGGTGTCACATCACCGCTCATGTTGCAAACAGGGATTCCAGACTTAGTTGACATGAAGATGTTGTCTGGTGTCACATCACGGCTCATGTTGCAAACAGGGATTCCAGACTTAGTTGACATGAAGATGTTGTCTGGTGTCACATCACCGCTCATGTTGCAAACAGGGATTCCAGACTTAGTTGACATTACGCTGCTGTCTGCTGTCATCAGAATGCAGAATGCAGGGAAGGAACAGAACCACACTTGAGGGGGTCATTTATTCTTGTTTTTTTTTTCTTCTATTCTACTTGCCATTCACGTGTAGCTGTGACATCTCTGACATGTTTACAGTTATGGTATGTCGTCTGGGGGTTTGTCTCCTGTTGTCTACATACTGCTGAAAGTTAGGACCGCTTGCCGAAATAATAGTCCGTTCGACGGAAGTAAACTAAACCCCATATCGTGTCTTCACCGGCAACATTATCTCTCGCCATATACGCGATGTTCGTCCATCATGAATGACGAGGACCATTCATTACAATGCATCTTTTGATGAGGAACGAATGACTTGCGCTTTGGTTTTATATAGCGAGGAGGTGGTCGCGCAACATCGTCGTCCCCGCTCCCTCGTCTGTGTCCGTCTGGCTCCAATGGCGAGCATGATGACACAGATGCAGTGGACGTTAGGCTGCCACGGCCAGTTATCCCTGTATAAATTGGCTCCCGAGAGCCTCGTGCAACGGCCCTTCCGACAATTCCTTTAATTTTCAGTTTTAAGACAAGCGTAGCGACAAGCAATGAGCGTATGATTACTGATAGGATCAGCAAGATTTCCTTCGCCGAAGACGGACTGACCGCCAGAACAGGCCACACACACATGAGGCGAGAAGCTGCCAACAGGAGATGTTGCTCGTCTAGGTTGCGAACAGATCTCCCGATTTACGATTGAGCCTCACCAGCGCACAAGTGCACATGGCGACTGACAGGACAGACGTTCACGCACACGCAAGCCAAGAGTAGCATCGCTAAAGCGCGCCCTCCCGGTACAAGGTGATACATGCAAAACCACGGGACGCCTACCTGACGAGCTTTCAAGCTACGCCGACAGGACTGACCGAAAAAAAGGCTATACCAGCTTACTGACTGCAGGCCCACTACTCATCGAGAGAGAGTGAGCGCTTATCGAGACTTTGTCGAACGGTCGTACAAATTTTGCTCTTTTGCCCGCTCAACACACGACGCTGGCTGCACGATGCGGTTACATTCTCGAAACGCCTGCCTCGCTAACTTACGTTGGATGGGAAGATCCAATTTTGGTGCACCTCACACAGCCATCCGAGACAACGAACGCTAGACGCGGAACTGATCTAGCGAACCAGACCAGCCCCACATCTCTCGCCATATAGTACATGTCTGTACAGTGCATGCACTTGCACGTCTTCACCCTGGAAGAAAGACCTTAGGCCTGTCAAGAACACATCGTGGGTACAGTGAGCCGCCATACACATTTATCATTAAGTTGTTCAAGAGAAGCCAGTCAAGAATGGTGTGCGACAGACATGTGATTCGAACAGACGGTTTGTCCCCATGTAGTGGACGTGTTTGGAGTTTGGAAGACACGAGAGGCTTGACATCTGGATATCATTCCATCAGCAATGGAAGACATGAGAGGCTTGGTAACTGGGGGACACACCATCAGCTATGGAAGACATGAGAGGTTGGCAACTGGAGGGCATACCATCAACAATGGAAGGATATGAGAGGCTTGGCAACTGGAGGGCATACCATCAACAATGGAAGATATGAGAGGCTTGGCAACTGGAGGGCATACCATCAACAATGGAAGATATGAGAGGCTTGGCAACTGGAGGGACATACCATCAACAATGGAGGATATGAGAGGCTTGGCAACTGGAGGGCATACCATCAACAATGGAGGATATGAGAGGCTTGGCAACTGGAGGGCATACCATCAACAATGGAGGATATGAGAGGCTTGGCAACTGGAGGGCATACCATCAAGCAATGGAGGATATGAGAGGCTTGGCAACTGGAGGGCATACCATCAGCAATGGAGGATATGAGAGGCTTGGCAACTGGAGGGACATACCATCAGCAATGGAGGATATGAGAGGCTTGGCAACTGGAGGGACATACCATCAACAATGGAGGATATGAGAGGCTTGGCAACTGGAGGGACATACCATCAACAATGGAAGGATATGAGAGGCTTGGCAACTGGAGGGCATACCATCAGCAATGGAAGACATGAGAGGCTTGGCAACTGGAGGACATACCATCAGCAATGGAAGACATGAGGGGCTTGGCAACTGGAGGAGATACCATCAGCAATGGAAGACATGAGAGGTTGGCAACTGGAGGGCATACCATCAACAATGGAGGATATGAGAGGCTTGGCAACTGGAGGGCATACCATCAACAATGGAGGATATGAGAGGCTTGGCAACTGGAGAGCATACCATCAACAATGGAGGAAATGAGAGGCTTGGCAACTGGGGGCTATACCATCAGCAATGGAGGATATGAGAGGCTTGGCAACTGGAGGACATACCATCAGCAAATCAAATCAAATCAACTTTATTAGGGTCACAAATTGGGCGCGCAGGCCCGTCTTACATTCGGCCCTTCCAATCACTCGTCTTTCGTTCATCAAGAGCATTATACATTTGCATAGGAAGAAAAATAAACATTGTGAAATGAATGTTGTAAACATAAACAAGGCTAATTACCATGGTATGAAGCCCATCTCCCACCTATCCATACATCACCCCACCCACACAACACCCCCACCTACCCATACACATGCGCACCAAGGGACACATACACACCCGCACCTACCGACACACACGCACACCAAGGGATACATACATACCCCACCAACCGACCCATCCCCCTCCCGCACATCCCCCACCCACACACACTGCCCTCACCTGATCCCCCAACCAAAACACACTCGCCACCCACAAACATTCCCCACCAACCCACACATCCCACGCCCATCCACATTCTACCACACACATCCTCTCCCCACCCACACCTCAAACCACCCTTCCCCAGCCACATCTTCATCGACAACATAGTCCCACCCACACACACAATCCCCCACCAACCCACACATCGCACATCCACTCACACATCCCCAAACCATACACACACATCCCCACCAACTGACATGTCCCTACCCCCCCCCCCCCACACCACACACACACATCTCCCTAACCACCCATACATCCCCAATCCACTCACACACACACCACCACCCACACATACAACTTCCACCCACCCACACATGCCTTAACCTAATCCCCCACCACACAATCCCCCACCCAGCACATCACATACACCCCCTACCACGCACTATTCCCAACCCACGCACCACACACACACATATCCCTCACCAACACATCCCCACTTACACACCACACACATATCCCCCACCCAGATACCAACAAAATATTCCCACCCACACCCACACACTTACCCAATCCACCCCACATACCCCCACTCACACACCACAAAAATCCCCCACCCACACAATATCATCATCCAACACACCACACACCTCTCCCCACCCACACACGCATTCCCTACCCGTCAACCAACACACACTCACTCACACATCCTCCACTACGCACCCACACACCCCCACCAACCCACTCCCAACCAAACATCTCTCGATCACAATACCCCTACCCCCACACACATCCTCCACCCACTCACACATCCCACCCCGACACATACAACTCCCTCACCCACCTACACATCCCTAAGTCACTCACACACCCCCACCCACACATTCCCCATCCACATACACCATCTCCCACCCACACTCCCCCACATACTTCCCCCAACCACCACAATCCCCTGCTCACCCACACATATACCCCACCCATACGCACATTCCCCACACCCATCACACACATCCCCCACACCACACACTATCCTCCATCCATACCACCACAAACATACCCTCCACCCACACATCATTCACACATCCCCCACCAACACACCGCACACATATCTCAAACACACACACCATACACTTCTCCCCACCCGCCCTTCCATCCCAAATCCACCCAACACAATCCCCTACCCACACAACCCCGCCTCCCACACATACTTCCTCAAACCATCCACACATCTCCACCCACATAAACACACATCCCCTGCATCCGTCCCATACACATATCCTCCACCCATACACACATCCCCCACACCCATTCCAACACCCGTACTTTCACCCCCACACAATCCATCCACACATCCCACCAACACCCACAAATACCACTACCCACCAAAAACCCACACACCCCAACCCATCCAAATGCATACCCCCACCCACACACCCCCCACCCACACATATCCCCACACTCACACACATCCTCCACATACACTCACACTTCCTCAATCTAGACACATACAAAATGTCTCACGTTAGTATTGAAACTAGTATGAACAAACTCAACACTTTACTCACACACATACACTGACACTTGTCATGAGCAGTCTCATAAAAATGTTAAACATGGAGAAAAATGTGTACATAAAATGTATGTGACGTAAAAATAGTGATGCTCTCTCTCTTCTCTCTTCTCTCTCTCTCTCTCGCTCTCTCTCTCTCTCCTCTCTCTCTCTCTCCTCTGCTCTCTCTCTCTCTCCCACACACACACACACACACACACACACACACATTCACTCTCACGCTCACACATTCACTCTTCCGCTCATTCATTCACTCTCACACATTCACTCTCCCAGACTCATTCCGCTCTCACGCTCACTCATTCACTCTCGCGACTCACTCATTCACTTTCCCGTTCACTCATTCACTCTCCCGCTCACTCATTCACTCTCACGCTCACTCGTTCTGTCTCTCATTCACACTCACTGACTCACTCACTCAAACTTACAGTAATGAACATGAGTTTATATTATGCATGATAAAATCAAATGGTATTTAACTGATAATATGACAGATGAGAATACACAAACATATGGATTCGCGTGTTACATAACATGCGTGTTACATGACATGCATCTGCTCAGCTCTCTCTCTCTCTCTCTCTCTCTCTCTCTCTCTCTCTCTCTCTCTCTGTATTCTTTCATATACACACACTCACACGCATGCGCGCGCTCACACACACACACACTAACACATCAACTCTCCCACTGTCTCACTCTCTAACACACAATCCTTCACACACACACACTCACTCTCTCAATCACACTCTCTCACACATACACATGAACGCATGCACGCACGCATACACTCCCTCACTCACTCTCACACATACACGTACGAATGCATGCACTGACACATTCCCCCACCATTTCTCGCTCAATCACTCTCTCCACACACACGCATGCACGTGCGCACACACCGCATTCACTCTCTCCCCTCTCACTGACACCCACTTTCTCTCTCTCTCTCTCCTCTCTCTCTCTCTCTCTCTCTCTCTCTCTCTCTCTCTCTCTCTCTCTCTCGCTCTCACACGCACACACATATATAGTGAACAATTATAGTTAAACAATTATAATGAACAATTATACTGAACAATTATACCAGTAAATGAATTATGGTGGCATATAGTCGGTATGGATTAAGTATTGAAAGAGTTTTCGGTTAAATGTGTAGGGACTCAACTGGAGTTTTCAGATCTGGAGGCAGATCATTCCATAAGTAAGCACCAGAATAGGCGAAACATGTTTTGTATAGGTCCAATCTAGGCTTTGAGGACATGTAACAAATTTAGGCGCTTGCTGTTCATTGCATTAGATTGAATCAGCGGCAGAAGATACTCTGGGGTATTTTGAGATATAATTTTATTCACTAATTTTGGCTTTGTTGAAAAGGAAGCGCTTTTGTAGTGGTAGGAAGTCTTAGATGACTGTACACACTTATTACTTTCACCTTGCTTTATGTCAGAAACCAGACGAATAGCGCGGTTTTTGTAGAGAACATAGTCGTTTTAAATTAGATTTAGGGCAACCATCCCAACTGTGTGAACAGTAATCGAGATGTGATTGGATATAGCATGTATAGAATATTTTTTCGTGTGCTTTCGTCCAGGAAGTGCTGAATTTTAGCAAGTTGGTAAACTTTTTTGTGCTATTTTCTTGGTAAGAGCGTGAACATGAGAGCCCAGTTCAAATGGCTGTCTATTAAAAGCCCTAGTGTTTTTTATCTTCAGTCACATTAACTAATAGGTAACGTGCCCATGCGGAGTTCGAGCGGTGATCCAGTTATGGCTAGTGTCTGTAGTTTTTGTCTGGTCGTTATTAGCATGGATTTGGTTTTGTCGATGTTAATTTGCATGCGGTTTTCATTGCTCCATCTAGTAAGATTATCAAGTTCCTTTTGTAAAGAATTCTCTAATTCACTACGGTTTTCTTGACTAGTATATATAGTACAGTCGTCTGCGAATAGATCACAAGTTTGTATTGATATATAAAGGAAGATCATTAATATAAACTGCCAAAAAGCAGCGGACCTAGTATTGAGCCCTGAGGCACATCAATATTAAGCTGTGTGGGTCTTGATAGACAGTTGTTGAAGGACACGACTTGTTGCCTGTCGGATAGAAATGACGTAATTATGTTCACCATGTTGGTGCTTGTCTTCATTTGCTTTAGTTTTCTAATTAAAATATCGTGATTCTACCATATCAAAAGCTTTTTAAAGTCTACAAACACCGCTCCACAAATTCTACCGTTGTTGATGTTTTAAGTGCCAGTTATCGGTCCATTTTGTTAGAGCACTATGGCAAGAATATTTAGGTCGAAACCCAGATTGACTGTTAATTATTAGATCATTGTTAATTAAATGGTGTAACGTTATTTTATGAATATGTTTTTCTAGTGGTTTTGATAGCGACGATAGTAAGGAAATAGGTCTATAATTACCCAAAACGCTATTATCGATTGAGCCATTTTTAATAAGCGGAAACACTTTAGCAATTTTAAATGCAGATGGAAAGTAGTTTTTGGCCAGGTCACTGGTTATATATGAACGTTAAGGACTCGCTAATGACTGGTGCAGCACAACGAAGAATTCTATTACTGATACCATCTAGGCCTTGTGAGTTTGTTGATTTGAGGTTCAAGAGATATTTATAAACGTCTGCAACAGACATTAAGGAATCTCAGCGGGAATAATTCTGGCGCACTTCTCCTCACAGAATGATGCCAGTGAACTTAAATTACACGATGAGTCTGGTATTGAAGACTTTAGATTCTCTATTTCTGATTGAAAGAACCAACTGAATTCATCGCATGTTATAGAATTTGGTATGCTGATTCTGTAGGGCGTTTCTTATTGGTTAGCAAGTTAATAGCCTCCATATATTTGTACTGTTTGAATTATCTACAATCAAATTTTTAAAATGATCTTTTTTTATCCTACGAATTTCATATTTAACTTTATTCCTTAGTCTGCGGTAATTGATGAAGTCTTTATTTTTGTGTGCTGTATCTCGCTCTCTCATGATTTCCAGCACTTCTCTAGTGACCCATGGGGATTTATGTTGATTTTTGACTCGAACTTCTTTGATTGGCACGTGTTTATCGAACACATTGTAGACTGTCTTCGTCCAGAAAGCTAATGCAATCGTCGGGTCAGGAAGTTGGTAAACGTGATCAAGGGCTGCTTTTCTTAAGTCTTGCAAAAATAAATCTTGGTTGAATGCTTTATAATTCCTAAATTTGATACTTACATGTTTTTTTTAAGAGGTTTGAACCCAATTCTTGACCATGTACAACATACCGGGTAGTGGTCACTAACTGTACAAACAGGAACAGAACATTCAATAATATTATCTGGACAAGTAACATATATATGATCAATTATAGTTGAGGATGTGTCAGGAACCCTTGTGGGACGGTTTATTAGTTGTTTGAAATTGTAAGAAAGAATGATATCGTCCCATGTCTGGTTGGATTTACTAATATCTATGTTGAAGTCACCTAGTATCATAACTTCTCTACCTGCTGTAAACACTCTATCCATCATTGTAGTGAAGCAGTCATACCAACTGTACCCGGCACAAGGATTCCTATATAGGTGTCCAATGAGAAACGGCTGTTGGCTGGCTGGCTTCACCTCTAACCAAACACATTCTATCTCTACTGTCTCAAGATCACTTCTACGGGACCAGTTGAAAGAATTGGAAATGTATACAGTGCAATGGAAGACATGAGAGGCTTGGCAACTGGAGGACATACCATCAGCAATGGAAGACATGAGAGGCTTGGCAACTGGAGGACATACCATCAGCAATGGAAGACATGAGAGGCTTGGCAACTGGAGGACATACCATCAACAATGGAAGACATGAGAGGCTTGGCAACTGGAGGGCATACCATCAAGCAATGGAGGATATGAGAGGCTTGGCAACTGGAGGGACATACCATCAACAATGGAGGATATGAGAGGCTTGGCAACTGGAGGGACATACCATCAGCAATGGAGGATATGAGAGGCTTGGCAACTGGAGGGCATACCATCAACAATGGAGGATATGAGAGGCTTAGGCAACTGGGGGACATACCATCAAGCAATGGAGGATATGAGAGGCTTGGCAACTGGAGGGACATACCATCAACAATGGAGGATATGAGAGGCTTGGCAACTGGAGGGCATACCATCAACAATGGAGGATATGAGAGGCTTGCAACTGGAGGGCATACCATCAACAATGGAGTATATGAGAGGCTTGGCAACTGGAGGACATACCATCAACAATGGAGGATATGAGAGGCTTGGCAACTGGAGGGACATACCATCAACAATGGAGGATATGAGAGGCTTGGCAACTGGAGGGCATACCATCAACAATGGAGGATATGAGAGGCTTGGCAACTGGAGGGACATACCATCAGCAATGGAGGATATGAGAGGCTTGGCAACTGGAGGGCATACCATCAACAATGGAGGATATGAGAGGCTTGGCAACTGGGGGACATACCATCAGACAATGGAGGATATGAGAGGCTTGGCAACTGGAGGGCATACCATCAACAATGGAGGATATGAGAGGCTTGGCAACTGGAGAGCATACCATCAACAATGGAGGATATGAGAGGCTTGGCAACTGGAGGGCATACCATCAACAATGGAGGATATGCAGATGATGGCGTCTACTGATTGTTACCGGAACTACGTTATCTGAAGTCACACTACATCACTTCACACTACATCACTTCACACTACATCACTTAGATGACAACAGGTTTTTACGAAGGTATGTTAATAAGTAAGGTATTAATGGCTGTAGAAAAATAATTAACTATGATAACAACTTGAAACCAGTTTATTTTGATACATACATTATCCATTATTTCTCAACATAGTTTCCACCAACATTGATGCATGTATTCCATCGTGTTATCAGTCATCCCAAACCGGCTGCACACATACACGCGCATGCGCACGCACACACACACACACGCACACAGACACATGGCGTATATATAAAGCATGTTTATAGACTTTATTCTCATCAACAAACTAGAAACAGTTAGAGTCGGTATTAATCTAGTGTCGTCAATAAAAGCCTTTTGTTAACGAGCAAACTACAGCTATCAATAAAATCCATCATACTAATGAGACAACTGCCGGTCTCTCTGGCTGTGGGGTTACAATACTTTCTCTCCGTAATCCCGTTTATCACGCAGTCTCGTAGCGGAGCGAGAGCTGAGGCGGTTCGACCCCCGCTCGTGACTTGCGGGATACTGAGCCGGCCGCTCAGAAAGCAATGGCAAACTACTGAGCGTAATCTTGCCAAGAGATCAACATACAACTGAAAGATGCTGGTGTTGACAGCTAAGTCCTGTAAAGGATATGCCATTAAAAAAAAATGAGACAACTAGAGCTATCAAGCAACCCATCTCTACCTCAAACCATGACCTTGAATACCGGAATACCCCAGGCTCTAAACACGTCCCTCTGCTGTTTGCTATTTACATAAATGTCCTTGTCTGATATCTGCCGTCGTCCTGCTGGCTTTTTGCAAACGATTGTACAGTATACAACAATACTCATAAAATGTAATTACTTGGATCTGTCTTTGCAAACAAGAATCAAATAATTCAGTTAACCGGGGTTGCGCAGATCGTATTAGGATAAACATGAGTACAACAAAGCCAATGCTAATAAGAAACAGACACAAAATGCACACATCAGATTCACAGAGAACCTATAAAGTATACACCAGTAGCAGGCCCTGGATCATTGATATAAGTCTAACCTTTCATTCTAATCCAAAAACGCACCTCAAACAAGCAAAAAATAAAAACAACATGCAACAAATGATTACCAACTTGCCAACATTAGAAATTTATTTCATAACAGAAAATCAAAGATAGTCTCTACATTTGGCAATCACTCCATAATGTGGCTTTTTTTGTCGCATATCCTTTACAGGACATCGCTGTGAACACCAGCATCTTTCAGCTGATTGTTGATTTCTTGGCAAGATTACGCTCAGTAGTTTGCCATTACTTTCTGAGCGGCCAGCTCAACACGCCGTAAGTTACCGACGCGGAGAGAACCGCTCCCAATTCTAGCGCACGTCACGTTACTCACGAGAGTATACGGGATTACGGAAGAAGACGTTAATCACATAGGCCAGGGAGACCGGCATAATCTGGCATAGCTACTATAATTCATTCACCATGTGAATTTTCTCAATCCAGAAACGGATCGATGGCTTGGTTCTTAGTGAATATGAAACTGACAAGTCAACAACACTATATAAACCACTTCAGGTATTAACACACGGAAACGGTTCATTTTAATCAGGTTAAACTAACCCTAAACATAATACCGTTAAGTTGCCAGTAATTCGCATGACCGTTGTGTAAACACAATGGCAGATATAACAAACACCCAACCACAATAAATATAATGAAGCCTCGGACAGACTTACACGATGACAGAAATTGCAAACACTCAAACATAATACTTATCCTAAAGTCTCGGAGATTCTTAAACAACGTCAGCACAGGGTACTGTATAACACCTGTAAACAATATACGGACAGCCCATTTGAGGTGTTGCTCAATTTCCTTTGGGCTGTGGCTTCCATTGTTATAGTACTATCGGGTTCTGTCAGTGGATGCTCGATCCATCGCCAGCAACTTTTCCTCACCGCGTGAGTGACTGGCAGACAACATGAACATTCATTTGGTTCACAAACAACTGCCAAACACTACATCGGTGACATTCCTGCAGAAGGTGACATTCCTGCAGTTGGTGACATTCCTGCAGAATGTGCCATTGAACAGAAAACCCTGAAACTTATCACTGATAGAAATCTACCCGTTAATTCGCATGTCCAGGAGCTCGTTAATAAATAGGAAACAAGTATGCACCATTTTGTTGTTCGTTCGTTCGTTCTATCAGCCTAACTGTATTTATAAGGGACATAATCACTCTCGTCTCAGCTACCACTGGTGTACGTCCAGGAGGTCATATCCGGAGTGCTGGAACGAGCCGTCTATGGGACTATCAGAGAAGGAGACGACGGAACTATCTACATGAAACCAAACAACTTCACCGGAAACACTCAGATCAAGTTTGTGTTGTCTTACAACGTACAGTCTCTACTCTTGTCATTTCTAGATTAATTATAGTTACCTCCCTTTGTTCATTACGTCTTCATCTGTCTGTTGATAGGTCTAGGGTCGTCTTGTCTTTCATCACTTGTTATTTCATTCAAATTATTACTTATACTTTGTCATTGTGTGTATTATCTAGATATATCAACTCAATCTCGAACGATCTATAATCGTGTGACTGTCTAGCAAACCAGTGTGAAAACCAGGACGTTCAAGAAGAAGAAGTAGACAGAGAAAATACAGAACAAAACGTTACATGAACGAAGGCATACCATGAATGTGATATAAGGGCGGGGGGATGTGTTAACGAAGGCATACCATGAATGTGATATAAGGGCGGGGGGATGTGTTAACGAAGGCATACCATGAATGTGATATAAGGGCGGGGGATGTGTTAACGAAGGCATACCATGAATGTGATATAAGGGCAGGATGTGTTAACGAAGGCATACCATGAATGTGATATAAGGGCAGGATGTGTTAACGAAGGCATACCATGAATGTGATATAAGGGCAGGATGTGTTAACGAAGGCATACCATGAATGTGATATAAGGGCGGGGGGATGTGTTAACGAAGGCATACCATGAATGTGATATAAGGGCGGGGGGATGTGTTAACGAAGGCATACCATGAATGTGATATAAGGGCGGGATGTGTTAACGAAGGCATACCATGAATGTGATATAAGGGCGGGATGTGTTAACGAAGGCATACCATGAATGTGATATAAGGGCGGGATGTGTTAACGAAGGCATACCATGAATGTGATATAAGGGCAGGATGTGTAACGAAGGCATACCATGAATGTGATATAAGGGCGGGATGTGTTAACGAAGGCATACCATGAATGTGATATAAGGGCGGGGGGATGTGTTAACGAAGGCATACCATGAATGTGATATAAGGGCGGGGGGATGTGTTAACGAAGGCATACCATGAATGTGATATAAGGCGGATGTGTTAACGAAGGCATACCATGAATGTGATATAAGGGCGGGATGTGTTAACGAAGGCATACCATGAATGTGATATAAGGGCGGGATGTGTTAACGAAGGCATACCATGAATGTGATATAAGGGCGGGATGTGTTAACGAAGGCATACCATGAATGTGATATAAGGCGGGATGTGTTAACGAAGGCATACCATGAATGTGATATAAGGGCGGGATGTGTTAACGAAGGCATACCATGAATGTGATATAAGGGCGGGGGGATGTGTTAACGAAGGCATACCATGAATGTGATATAAGGGCGGGGGGATGTGTTAACGAAGGCATACCATGAATGTGATATAAGGGCGGGGGGATGTGTTAACGAAGGCATACCATGAATGTGATATAAGGGCGGGATGTGTTAACGAAGGCATACCATGAATGTGATATAAGGGCGGGGGGATGTGTTAACGAAGGCATACCATGAATGTGATATAAGGGCGGGATGTGTTAACGAAGGCATACCATGAATGTGATATAAGGGGCGGGGGATGTGTTAACGAAGGCATACCATGAATGTGATATAAGGGCGGGGGGATGTGTTAACGAAGGCATACCATGAATGTGATATAAGGGCGGGGGGATGTGTTAACGAAGGCATACCATGAATGTGATATAAGGGCGGGGGGATGTGTTAACGAAGGCATACCATGAATGTGATATAAGGGCGGGGGGATGTGTTAACGAAGGCATACCATGAATGTGATATAAGGGGGGGGATGTGTTAACGAAGGCATACCATGAATGTGATATAAGGGCGGGATGTGTTAACGAAGGCATACCATGAATGTGATATAAGGGCGGGGGGATGTGTTAACGAAGGCATACCATGAATGTGATATAAGGGCGGGATGTGTTAACGAAGGCATACCATGAATGTGATATAAGGGCGGGGGGATGTGTTAACGAAGGCATACCATGATGTGATATAAGGGCGGGGGGATGTGTTAACGAAGGCATACCATGAATGTGATATAAGGGCGGGGGGATGTGTTAACGAAGGCATACCATGAATGTGATATAAGGGCGGGGGGATGTGTTAACGAAGGCATACCATGAATGTGATATAAGGCGGGATGTGTTAACGAAGGCATACCATGAATGTGATATAAGGGCGGGGGGATGTGTTAACGAAGGCATACCATGAATGTGATATAAGGGCGGGATGTGTTAACGAAGGCATACCATGAATGTGATATAAGGGCGGGGGGATGTGTTAACGAAGGCATACCATGAATGTGATATAAGGCCAGGATGTGTTAACGAAGGCATACCATGAATGTGATATAAGGCCAGGATGTGTTAACGAAGGCATACCATGAATGTGATATAAGGGCGGGATGTGTTAACGAAGGCATACCATGAATGTGATATAAGGGCGGGGGGATGTGTGTAACGAAGGCATACCATGAATGTGATATAAGGCCAGGATGTGTTAACGAAGGCATACCATGAATGTGATATAAGGCCAGGATGTGTTAACGAAGGCATACCATGAATGTGATATAAGGGCGGGATGTGTTAACGAAGGCATACCATGAATGTGATATAAGGGCGGGGGGATGTGTTAACGAAGGCATACCATGAATGTGATATAAGGGCGGGATGTGTTAACGAAGGCATACATGAATGTGATATAAGGGCGGGGGATGGTTAACGAAGGCATACCATGAATGTGATATAAGGCCAGGATGTGTTAACGAAGGCATACCATGAATGTGATATAAGGGCGGGGGGATGTGTTAACGAAGGCATACCATGAATGTGATATAAGGCCGGGATGTGTTAACGAAGCATACCATGAATGTGATATAAGGGCGGGATGTGTTAACGAAGGCATACCATGAATGTGATATAAGGCCAGGATGTGTTAACGAAGGCATACCATGAATGTGATATAAGGGCGGGGGGATGTGTTAACGAAGGCATACCATGAATGTGATATAAGGCCAGGATGTGTTAACGAAGGCATACCATGAATGTGATATAAGGGCGGGATGTGTTAACGAAGGCATACCATGAATGTGATATAAGGCCAGGATGTGTTAACGAAGGCATACCATGAATGTGATATAAGGGCGGGGGGATGTGTTAACGAAGGCATACCATGAATGTGATATAAGGGCGGGGGGATGTGTTAACGAAGGCATACCATGAATGTGATATAAGGGCGGGATGTGTTAACGAAGGCATACCATGAATGTGATATAAGGGCGGGGGGATGTGTTAACGAAGGCATACCATGAATGTGATATAAGGCCAGGATGTGTTAACGAAGGCATACCATGAATGTGATATAAGGGCGGGATGTGTTAACGAAGGCATACCATGAATGTGATATAAGGCCAGGATGTGTTAACGAAGGCATACCATGAATGTGATATAAGGGCGGGATGTGTTAACGAAGGCATACATGAATGTGATATAAGGCCAGGATGTGTTAACGAAGGCATACCATGAATGTGATATAAGGGCGGATGTGTTAACGAAGGCATACCATGAATGTGATATAAGGGCGGGGGGATGTGTTAACGAAGGCATACCATGAATGTGATATAAGGCCAGGATGTGTTAACGAAGGCATACCATGAATGTGATATAAGGGCGGGATGTGTTAACGAAGGCATACCATGAATGTGATATAAGGGCGGGGGGATGTGTTAACGAAGGCATACCATGAATGTGATATAAGGGCGGGGGGATGTGTTAACGAAGGCATACCATGAATGTGATATAAGGGCGGGGGGATGTGTTAACGAAGGCATACCATGAATGTGATATAAGGGCGGGGGGATGTGTTAACGAAGGCATACCATGAATGTGATATAAGGGCGGGGGGATGTGTTAACGAAGGCATACCATGAATGTGATATAAGGGGGGGGATGTGTTAACGAAGGCATACCATGAATGTGATATAAGGGCGGGGGGATGTGTTAACGAAGGCATACCATGAATGTGATATAAGGGCGGGGGGATGTGTTAACGAAGGCATACCATGAATGTGATATAAGGGCGGGGGGATGTGTTAACGAAGCATACCATGAATGTGATATAAGGGCGGGGGATGTGTTAACGAAGGCATACCATGAATGTGATATAAGGGCGGGGGGATGTGTTAACGAAGGCATACCATGAATGTGATATAAGGGCAGGGGGATGTGTTAACGAAGGCATACCATGAATGTGATATAAGGGCGGGGGGATGTGTAACGAAGGCATACCATGAATGTGATATAAGGGCGGGATGTGTTAACGAAGGCATACCATGAATGTGATATAAGGGCGGGGGGATGTGTTAACGAAGGCATACCATGAATGTGATATAAGGGCGGGGGGATGTGTTAACGAAGGCATACCATGAATGTGATATAAGGGCGGGGGGATGTGTTAACGAAGGCATACCATGAATGTGATATAAGGGCGGGGGATGTGTTAACGAAGGCATACCATGAATGTGATATAAGGGCGGGGGGATGTGTTAACGAAGGCATACCATGAATGTGATATAAGGGCGGGATGTGTTAACGAAGGCATACCATGAATGTGATATAAGGGCGGGGGGGATGTGTTAACGAAGGCATACCATGAATGTGATATAAGGGCGGGATGTGTTAACGAAGGCATACCATGAATGTGATATAAGGGCAGGATGTGTTAACGAAGGCATACCATGAATGTGATATAAGGGCGGGGGGATGTGTTAACGAAGGCATACCATGAATGTGATATAAGGGCGGGGGATGTGTTAACGAAGGCATACCATGAATGTGATATAAGGGCGGCGGGATGTGTTAACGAAGGCATACCATGAATGTGATATAAGGGCGGGGGATGTGTTAACGAAGGCATACCATGAATGTGATATAAGGGCGGGATGTGTTAACGAAGGCATACCATGAATGTGATATAAGGGCGGGGGGATGTGTTAACGAAGGCATACCATGAATGTGATATAAGGGCGGGATGTGTTAACGAAGGCATACCATGAATGTGATATAAGGGCGGGATGTGTTAACGAAGGCATACCATGAATGTGATATAAGGGCAGGATGTGTTAACGAAGGCATACCATGAATGTGATATAAGGGCAGGATGTGTTAACGAAGGCATACCATGAATGTGATATAAGGGCAGGATGTGTTAACGAAGGCATACCATGAATGTGATATAAGGGCAGGATGTGTTAACGAAGGCATACCATGAATGTGATATAAGGGCGGGATGTGTTAACGAAGGCATACCATGAATGTGATATAAGGGCAGGATGTGTTAACGAAGGCATACCATGAATGTGATATAAGGGCAGGATGTGTTAACGAAGGCATACCATGAATGTGATATAAGGGCGGGGGGATGTGTTAACGAAGGCATACCATGAATGTGATATAAGGGCGGGGGGATGTTAACGAAGGCATACCATGAATGTGATATAAGGGCGGGATGTGTTAACGAAGGCATACCATGAATGTGATATAAGGGCGGGGGGATGTGTTAACGAAGGCATACCATGAATGTGATATAAGGGCGGGGGGATGTGTTAACGAAGGCATACCATGAATGTGATATAAGGGCGGGGGGATGTGTTAACGAAGGCATACCATGAATGTGATATAAGGGCGGGGATGTGTTAACGAAGGCATACCATGAATGTGATATAAGGGCAGGATGTGTTAACGAAGGCATACCATGAATGTGATATAAGGGCAGGATGTGTTAACGAAGGCATACCATGAATGTGATATAAGGGCAGGATGTGTTAACGAAGGCATACCATGAATGTGATATAAGGGCAGGATGTGTTAACGAAGGCATACCATGAATGTGATATAAGGGCAGGATGTGTTAACGAAGGCATACCATGAATGTGATATAAGGGCAGGATGTGTTAACGAAGGCATACCATGAATGTGATATAAGGGGGGGGGATGTGTTAACGAAGGCATACCATGAATGTGATATAAGGGCGGGATGTGTTAACGAAGGCATACCATGAATGTGATATAAGGGCGGGGGGATGTGTTAACGAAGGCATACCATGAATGTGATATAAGGGCGGGGGGATGTGTTAACGAAGGCATACCATGAATGTGATATAAGGGCGGGGGGATGTGTTAACGAAGGCATACCATGAATGTGATATAAGGGCGGGGGATGTGTTAACGAAGGCATACCATGAATGTGATATAACTGCAGGATGTGTTAACGAAGGCATACCATGAATGTGATATAAGGGCAGGATGTGTTTAACGAAGCATACCATGAATGTGATATAAGGGCAGGATGTGTTAACGAAGGCATACCATGAATGTGATATAAGGGCGGGATGTGTTAACGAAGGCATACCATGAATGTGATATAAGGGCAGGATGTTTAACGAAGGCATACCATGAATGTGATATAAGGGCAGGATGTGTTAACGAAGGCATACCATGAATGTGATATAAGGGCGGGATGTGTTAACGAAGGCATACCATGAATGTGATATAAGGGCAGGATGTGTTAACGAAGGCATACCATGAATGTGATATAAGGGCAGGATGTGTTAACGAAGGCATACCATGAATGTGATATAAGGGCGGGGGGATGTGTTAACGAAGGCATACCATGAATGTGATATAAGGGCGGGGGGGATGTGTTAACGAAGGCATACCATGAATGTGATATAAGGGCGGGATGTGTTAACGAAGGCATACCATGAATGTGATATAAGGGCGGGGGGATGTGTTAACGAAGGCATACCATGAATTGATATAAGGGCGGGGGGATGTGTTAACGAAGGCATACCATGAATGTGATATAAGGGCGGGGGATGTGTTAACGAAGGCATACCATGAATGTGATATAAGGGCGGGGGGATGTGTTAACGAAGGCATACCATGAATGTGATATAAGGGCAGGATGTGTTAACGAAGGCATACCATGAATGTGATATAAGGGCAGGATGTGTTAACGAAGGCATACCATGAATGTGATATAAGGGCAGGATGTGTTAACGAAGGCATACCATGAAGTGATATAAGGCAGGATGTGTTAACGAAGGCATACCATGAATGTGATATAAGGGCAGGATGTGTTAACGAAGGCATACCATGAATGTGATATAAGGGCGGGGGGATGTGTTAACGAAGGCATACCATGAATGTGATATAAGGGCGGGGATGTGTTAACGAAGGCATACCATGAATGTGATATAAGGGCGGGATGTGTTAACGAAGGCATACCATGAATGTGATATAAGGGCGGGGGGATGTGTTAACGAAGGCATACCATGAATGTGATATAAGGGCGGGGGGATGTGTTAACGAAGGCATACCATGAATGTGATATAAGGGCGGGGGGATGTGTTAACGAAGGCATACCATGAATGTGATATAAGGGCGGGGGATGTGTTAACGAAGGCATACCATGAATGTGATATAAGGGCGGGGGGATGTGTTAACGAAGGCATACCATGAATGTGATATAAGGGCGGGGGGATGTGTTAACGAAGGCATACCATGAATGTGATATAAGGCGGCGGGATGTGTTAACGAAGGCATACCATGAATGTGATATAAGGGCGGGGGGATGTGTTAACGAAGGCATACCATGAATGTGATATAAGGGCGGGATGTGTTAACGAAGGCATACCATGAATGTGATATAAGGGCGGGGGGATGTGTTAACGAAGGCATACCATGAATGTGATATAAGGGCGGGATGTGTTAACGAAGGCATACCATGAATGTGATATAAGGGCGGGATGTGTTAACGCATACCATGAATGTGATATAAGGGCAGGATGTGTTAACGAAGGCATACCATGAATGTGATATAGGGCGGGATGTGTTAACGAAGGCATACCATGAATGTGATATAAGGGCGGGATGTGTTAACGAAGGCATACCATGAATGTGATATAAGGGCGGGGGGATGTGTTAACGAAGGCATACCATGAATGTGATATAAGGGCGGGGGGATGTGTTAACGAAGGCATACCATGAATGTGATATAAGGGCAGGATGTGTTAACGAAGGCATACCATGAATGTGATATAAGGGCAGCATGTGTTAACGAAGGCATACCATGAATGTGATATAAGGGCGCGGGATGTGTTAACGAAGGCATACCATGAATGTGATATAAGGGCGGGGGGATGTGTTAACGAAGGCATACCATGAATGTGATATAGGGGCAGGATGTGTTAAACGAAGGCATACCATGAATGTGATATAAGGGCAGGATGTGTTAACGAAGGCATACCATGAATGTGATATAAGGGCAGGATGTGTTAACGAAGGCATACCATGAATGTGATATAAGGGCAGGATGTGTTAACGAAGGCATACCATGAATGTGATATAAGGGCAGCATGTGTTAACGAAGTTATCAGATGCATATAACTAACATCAAATCTCTGTATGGCAGGCACTTGGCAATGTAGATTTCTATGGAAAGAAGTTTATCATCAACAGTTGCTACACTATATGTATATCATCAACAGTTGCTACACTGTATGTATATCATCAACAGTTGCTACACTAAATGCATATAATCAACAGTTGCTACACTGTATGTATATCATCAAACGGTTGCTACACGGTATGTATATCATCAACAGTTGCTACACTAAATGCATATAATCAACAGTTGCTACACTGTATGTATATCATCAAACAGTTGCTACACTGTATGTATATCATTAACAGTTGATACACTATACGTATATCATCAACCGTTGCTACTCTATTTATATCATCAACAGTTGCTACACTATATGTATATCATCAATATTTGCTACACGGTATGTCATCAACAGTTGCTACACCTATTTATATCATCAACAGAAGCTACACTATATGTATATCATCAACAGTTGCTACACTATGTGTTATCATCAACAGTTGCTACACTATATGTATATCATCAATCATTTGCTACACTAAATGTGTATCATCTGTATTATTTATTTATCTCAAACACTTGTCACACTATATTTATATCATCAAAAACTGCTACACAATAGTTACTTTATAAACACTTGCTACACTATATTTATACACACACTGTAATGTATATCATCAACAGTTGCTACACTATATGTACATCGTCAACTGATGCTACACTATTTATATCGTCACAAGTTCCTAAAAGATATCTACATCATCAACAGTTGCTACGTTATATTTATATCATCAACTTTTGATAAACTATATTTATATCATTAAGAGGTGCTACACTATATTTACATCATCAACAGACACTACCCAATAATTTATATTATCAAGCTGTTGCTACACTATAGTTATATCACCAATAGTTCTACATTATATTTATATCACAAACACTGTCTACATTATATTTATATCATTTACACTTGCTACACTATGTTAATACCATCAACACATGCTACACTATATTGGTATCTCAAACACTTGTCACACTATATTTATATCATCAAAAGCTTCTACGTAATAGTTACTTTATAATCACTTGCTACACTATATTGGTATCCCAAACACTTGTAACACTATATTTATATCATCAAGAACTTCTACGTAATAGTTACTTTATAATCACTTGCTACACTATATTGGTATCCCAAACACTTGTCACACTATATTTATATCATCAAAAACTTCTACGCAATAGTTACTTGATAAACACTTGCTACACTATATTGGTATCTCAAACACTTGTCACACTATATTCATATCATCAAAAACCGCTACACAATAGTTACGTTATAAGCACTTGCTACACTATATTGGTATCTCAAACACTTGTCACACTATATTTATATCATCAAAAACCGCTACACAATAGTTACTTTATAATCACTTGCTACACTATATTTATATCATGAGGTTACATTGTAAACATGGCTTCTTCGTCTGAGAAGCCGAAAAAAAGGCATTTTAAAATGGTCTGGAAGTGTGGAAGACAGGTATGGTCATGTTCTGTGAATTCTTCCATAAGTATCTGTACAACCTGCAAGCAAGAGCTCTGTGCTAGTTGTGCGTAGGTCTACCGCATCGACTGTCTCCTGCCGGGTGATTAGTTTTGGCAGAGTGAACTAAATTAGGATTGTTTTGGGTTTCGGGAATGGTAATGAGAACCGCTGTGGCACAGTCGTTAGTTGTTCGCCTACCTGTTAACAATGTGACTCGGGTTCAGTTCGAGGCAGGATTGTTCTCCCCCCTCCCCCATTTTCCCTGCCAGTAAGCTATGGCGTCGACACAACCATATAAACACGAGCTCCAGACAAGTTTTCAAAATCTCCTGGGAAGGAATGCTACGAGGAAGGGAGCTAGTCACCCCATCACATATATTGTGGCTTATAATTTGTAAACTCTTTAAATAAAAGTCACAACGCATTGGTAGTATCTCCTATGAAGTTACCTTTACGATTTAAAAGTTAAATTTGTCCCTTTACAGGACGTTGCAGTCAACCCCAGCATACGGTGGAGCAAGATGGCGGGACATTTTTTCGTCCCTTAGAATGTGTCGTGGTTTTGCCTTAATGTTTGTAGTTTAAGTGTGTTTTTCGATGTGGATTTGGAGTTCAGACCGTGCAACGGAGTTCGTGCACGCGCGCCCAAACTCCCTTCGGCGTAACATCTGCGCCCGGTGCAGATAGTTAAGCCAAACACGACGACCAGACGACGAACGACAAGGACACAGTGTGGTAAAAGAGCAGGCGTACGCAGAACGTGGTTAAAATATGACAGATTGGGCATCGGACATGTTCGAGTACTCTACTGGAACTGTGCATCATTTAGTCAACGCCGACCCAGTTCTTGAAAAACTACTCTACGGAAACGATATTGTAGTCTTACAAGAAACACAGCACGGCGACGGAACTGTCAATGTCGCGGGGTTTCAGGGATTCTTTAACAGGCGGCACCTCGGAAAGGCCATTCTGATCTGCGACAACATACTGGTGTCTGAGATCGATATGTCTTCCTGGAACAGTGATGCCCTGCAAGTGCAGGCATTCAGAATAATACGCCAGTGCAGCTTGTAATAGTGAACGTTTATGCGCGTAATGGGAACGTCGACTTGCGACAATGGCAGAGTTTGTTCGATATGGATGGAAACCATATCATCTACTGTGGAGACTTCAATGCCAGATGCAGTCAATGGCGGAATAGCATCCCCAATAGACAGGGAGAAGATCTGGAGGACGCGCTGGCATCTGCTGCCCTAGTCTGTCTGAATGATGGGGAGGTCACTAGAATGGCCACTCGACCAGGTGATTCTGACAGCGTAATTGACTTAGACCTGGTGTTCACCCACCATTGGAACAAGGTGCCGGTAGGGAAACACATGGGATACCACGACAGTGACCACTACCCTTGTGTCATCCTGTTCGAGAAAGACAGGGTCCGGAAGTCAAGGGAAACAAGAAAAAAATGACTTCCCGTATAGCAACACTGGTCAAGACGCCATAAGCAAGATCAGAAGAAGAAAACTAACTTCCTCCCGCAAGAGACAAGAAAGATGGTTTGCAGCCACCATGGTGTAATGGAGAGGCCGAGAAGGCATGGATGGGAAAGAGGCAAGCTGTAAAAGACTGGCAAAAAGCCAGAAAGGGTAACATGCCACAGGTTGCGTTGGCGAACCTGAAGACTGAGGTTCATAGGACGATGATTTTATTCAAATCCTGCGCCGAACAGACCAAGGCCGAGAAATGGGGCGAGTTGTGCAGAAAATTGTGCTCCGAGCGATCTCTTACGACATTCTGGACACCTCCATAGAGCATAACGGTGCTTGCACAACGTTAGGGGTATTCCAGACTTTCAAGGCACAGACCTCACATGGAAAAAGTCGGATGCGGATAAAGTTAAGGCCCTTCTTGCACGCTACATAGAGCAGACTTGAACTGAAAGACGAGCCCGCCAGACAGAGGACCACAACGACACTCTCTCAGTTGTGCGAGGGAGTCGGGACAGACGAAGAATGGATAACCACAGCTGAGATAGTGCATGAGATGCTCAAGAAATCACCTAACACCGCCCCAGGCCCAGACGGCATTCGATATGGTGACCTACTGGTGATATCAGATGATGACATGGAAGAACTGGCCAGAGAATTTAGCACCAGTATCCAGAGGGTTTCAAGTGAGACTCAGTATCAAGAGTGATTCAATGAGCATGATTCAGAAGGTCGAAGCTGGATCTGTACGTAGACAGTGGACTGAGTCGCTGAGGAAGCCTGTTGTCCGTAAGGTCACCTTCATCTAATTGTAACAAGCTACGTGGAGGGTTCCAAGTAACTATGTAACAATATTTCAATATTATTCAATAGCCCTGGCTGGGATAGGTTTTTGCTTGCCAACCCTCCTCCGTTTCCCCCGGACTCACTGTCACTCTCTCTTTCGACCTCAGGACCTATTTCCTGCAGGGTCGTTCTGGCTGACACGCATACAACATGACGTTCTTCAACATATTTGTAATTGTAAATTTAATAACTCAATACATAACAGCACAGAAAAAATATCTGGCGATTAACTCATAAACATCTACACACAATCTAGAGAGAAAACTAGTCCATACAATATCAACACAAATATAAATATCCTAGATCATCGTTTTCCATATTGTCCCATGAATTCACAACCACCTCACAGCAAGTTCCCTGGTCTTTATTTCCCGCGTAGGTTGTTCGAACAACAAGGTTCCATCGATCCAGGATTCCAAGTTTCCGTGGCCTACACGAATGTAGTGTGTCCAATGGTTAGGGAAAGTGCCCTGGGATCACGTGGCACAATTTTGGTGGGGAAATACTCAAGGAGAATAAATAGGATATATGTACGGGTGTGTCAGTGACTTAGGCGGGATCTAGCCCAAAATGCAAACATACTCGATCCCAGCTCAACGAAAAGCCTGCCGAGGTGTTCTGAAAACATTCGTTCGGGCCCGCCGTGGTTCTATCTGGTATAGCCCAACAGCAGCAGGGACTTCATAGTAAACATAATGTTCTATGTCGATGCTCTGTCGAAACCTCCGGCTATATTCGCCGTCAAAAGAAGGATCCTTTTCATACCCCAGCAGTAGGATGCGGCACTTTATCTGTAAAATTCTTTAAAACTTCAATACATTGTGCCGACCACAACCGACAAGGTTGACAACGGACATTTCACGCCCAAACCATTACCCTAGGTCATATTTGGTGCAAGGCGTGCCATTGGGTTTTCCCGAAGAATAGATAGATTTCAAAGTATTCGTGTCAAATGCTCGGGTTATGAAAGTAACCCAGAGAATCCCACTCCGAAGGAATTGAGCGGATAGGTATGAGGACATGGGCCACTGGGGTTTCGCTACATAGGCCCCCTCTTAAGAAAGTCGAACCCTACGAACTTTCAACTGCCAGAGGTTCTGTTCGAATTACCTCCCCCTCACCTTCGACCATAGGATGCCGTGACATAAAATCCGCTCCCACATTCTCCCTTCCGGGGATGTATTCGACCGTGAACTGATACGGTTGTAAGAGCAATGACCATCTCATTAACCTTGCGTTCAGTTTCTTGGAAGTTGCCAAAAACGTCAGAGGTTGATGGTCGGACTGCACTTTGAACGGTACTCCATACAGATAAGGTTGAAATTTCTGTACCGCCCACACTAGAGCCAAACATTCCCGTTCGACGGTGGAGTAATTCCGTTCCGCGGGTAACAGTTTTCTACTGGCATATGCCACCGGACATAGCACAGTAGGATCATCTCGCCCTTCCTGCAACAGAGTTGCTCCAATCCCTATGTTACTCGCGTCGGTTCTTAGAACAAACGTTTTCTCCAAATTTGGGAGTTGCAGGACTGGCCTATCCACCAAAGCCTGTTTCAGCTTCCCATAAGCCTCTTCACAGCTCGGGGTCCAGACTATAGGATCTGGCGATCCTTTCTTCAGGGTTTCGGTTAACGGTGCCCCAATTTCGTTGAACTTCGGAATAAATTTCTGGTAAAACCCACACAGAGACAAGAAAGACCTAACATCCTTTTTGGATTTAGGACGGGGTGCGAGTCTGACCTTCTCTACATTCTTTTCTTCCGGTACCAAACCCCCCGGGGTAATAGTATGTCCCAGAAATTCTAAGGAGTGATAGCCAATCATGCATTTGGCTGGACGGGCAGTTAACCCCTCCTCTTTCAATCTTATGAAGATCTGTTCCAAGGATTTCAGGTGATCTTTCAGATTGCCAGACGCGATGAGAATATCATCCATAAACGAGACGACAGAGGGATCCCTTAAAGGGTCTAATAACTTTCTCATCATGCGTGTGAACACACTGGGCGCATTGCTCAGCCCAAAAGGCATCACCTTAAATTCGTAATGGCCGCTCGGAGTACTGAAAGCGAGCAAGGGCCGAACCTCAGGCTTCACAGGGATCTGATAATATCCCCGGCTTAAATCGATTTTTGAAAAGTACTTTGCCCTATTTAATCTGGCAAACAGTTGATTTGTGTTTGGTAACGGCTCAACTTGGAATGTCGTACAACTGTTTAAATGCCTGTAATCAATACATAAGCGGTGCTCCCCGCTTGGCTTCCTCAACAAGACAACCCCGGCATTATAAGGAGAAGTCGAAGGAGTTATGATGTCATCATCCAGAAGCTTCTGGATTTCGGCTTCCAGGGCCTTCTCTTTCGCAAAGGGCACTGGATATATTTTTTGGCGAATGGGGTCTTGGGTAGTCAGAGTCATATCAAACTCGACCAACCCTGTCCGCCCTGGACGATCGGTAAGAATCTGTTGATGGGACTCCAACAAACGGATGACTAGTTCTGTTTCTTCAGCCGACAGATCAGGATTTATATGTACATCCTTATAGGTTTCCCCAGGGTGTAAAGGATACTCCCTATCCGCGTCTTCGCCCGATTCAGTTTCCATCGCGACCGCCATAGTCATGAGTGGGAGAGAAGTACCATCGGATCGTTCCTCATATTTTTTGAGGAGGTTAATGTGGAAGATTTTAGATTTCCCCCTGATCCGGATAGCATAATTGGTACGGGACACAACCCTTTCCACCGGGAAAGGCCCCTGCCAACCAATCTCGAGTTTATTGGAACCTACTGGAAGTAACAACAGAACCCGATCCCCCACTTTAAGAGACCTATCTTTCGTCCTTCTATTGTAGTAGGCCGCGTGTCTCTTTCTGGCCGCCCTCAGATTCTGAGCTGCCAAAGCCCAACCCGTCTGGAGTTTCTTCTTTAACTCTTCGACGTATTTATATGAGGATACAACTTCTTCGGAAGTTTCTTCCTCTGTCCAACATCTCAATAGGGCTTCTAAGGGACCCTTGATTGGCCTCCCGAATAGTAGAGTGGCTGGTGGCAACCCGGTCGACCCATGGGGAACCTCCCGATAGGCGAACAAGGCGGCTGGGATATACTCATCCCATCTGTCTGGTTTCTCTTGAGCCAGCTTCCGAAGCATGGTCATCAAGGTACCATTAAACCTCTCTACTTGCCCATTCGACTGAGGGTGGTATGGGCTTGTGTGAATGTGGTTAGTCTGGAAGATACGAAAGACTTCCTCCATCAGCTTACCACAGAACTGAGACCCATTGTCCGTTAGGATCTGGTTTGGAAATCCCAACCGAGTAAAGGTCTCCATCAGTGCATCAGCCACTCGCTTAGAGTCGATTGTGGCCAACGGTATCGCCTCACCCCACATGGAACAGCAATCCACCATCGTAAGAATATACATATTCCTCTTCCTAGTCCAAGGAAGAGGACCAACAAGATCGATGGCAACTCTCTCGAAAGGAGAGTTCATAATGGGCATGTCTCCCAAGATTACTGGAGCCGTCCAGTGTTTTGGTGCCACACGCTGGCACTCTGGGCACGACTTGACGTACCGACGCACGTCTCCAGTCATCCCTGGCCAGTAGTAATGGCAGGAAATGCGCTGGAGTGTTGCCCCGACACCCATATGTCCACTGAATGAAATGGTGTGTCCCATATGAAGAAGCTGTTCCCGATAGGCCTTAGGAACTACCAGCTGTCCATGCTGGCGTTCCTCCACTCCGGCTCTCCGGTACAGTAACCGATTCTTCATATAATACTGACCCCGTCTTGGTGGGTCAGAACTTTTTGGCAACTGGTTGAAGCAAGGTTGCAAAGTAGCATCCTGGCTTTGAGCAGCTCGTAACTCCCCAGGTAAGGGATTCACGATCAAGGCCGGCGTCTGCTCATCTCCCGATTGAGATCTGGTTTGCATTGCCCCTACGTACATAGGTTCTGTTGGGTTCCCTAGAAAGACGTAGCGACAACCCAAGATCATTGGGAAGATTGGATCGAGCAGAACGGCTGCCTGTATAGTGCCGGTAACATATTTAGATTTGATGTCCACCTTCGCAATCGGAAGAGACATCGCTACCGCACTCTTGGTCGCCGTTTGAATCTCAATGGACTCCCCGGTTAGCTGCTCTGGGCTCACTAAGTGTGAGGAAATTACGGCCTCAAACTGCAGACCGGTGTCATAGAGACACTCAACTGGTTGTCCGTTCACAAGTATCGTCTCTACTACTGGTGGTTTCTCTGAATCTTTGTTCTCAAGACCCCTCCCTTCTACCTCCTTGTTAGACCCTTCCCCGGTTTCTACAAGACAGGCAGCATAGTGAGAGTCTTTCTGTTTGCGCCGGCAATCGGCCGTATTGTGTGTAGGAGATTTGCAGTAGGCGCACCACTTTTCACTCCACTTTCTTTTAGGAGATCCAGGTGGACTCTTACCAGAGGGTTTCTTAATTGGAACTTTATCGAAAGGATCCTCCTTCTTGGTGTGAGCTGTTTTAGGGTTCTTCTTCTTTACAGACCATGTGTCTGGTGGTCGGGGATTGGGTTGTGACAGTTCCCCATTATCCCCATGAGCTAGCACATACCTTTCCGCCAATGTGTTGACTATGTCTAACCTTTCTGCCCCATTTTCAAGCAAGAAGGTTTGCAATGGCTTAGGCATCATTCTCTTCATTTGGTCCACGACCACTAATTCTTCTAAACTTTCATAGTCGTTAGCAAATCCAGCCAATGACATCCACTTCAAAAGGTAAGACTTAAGTCTAACGCTGTAGGCTGCGAACATCTCTCCTGGCTCTCTCTTGGACTTTCTGAACTGCTGACGGTATGTATGGGCTGTCATCTGGAACCTTTTCAATAATGCTTTTTCCAGAGCCTCATAGTCATTCTCCATACCAGGTGGCAACCTTGAATAGACCTCGTACGCGGTCCCCCTCAGGCCCTGTGAGAGTTTCAAGTTCCATTTCCCACGCTCCAATCCCATAGCCAAAGCCATCGACTGAAATCTGTGAAGATACTGGTCGATCTTATCTTTGTGTTCATCGAACGGGAGTAATGGGAACTTCATTGCCTGGTATGGACCGCCACTAGAAGTTGTTGAATCAGGGAGAACTGCGCCTCCAACTGCACCCTCGCTTTCCTTGGCAGTTTGAGCTTTCAGCTCCAACTCCCTCATACGGAACTCATGGTCTCTGACTGCCTGCTCGGCCTCCATCTTCCTAGCCTCAGCCTCCATCTTCCTAGCCTCAGCCTCAGCCTCAATTTTCTTAGCTTCGCGCACAGCTTGTCTGAAGTCTCTTTCCACTTCCTGAACATATTTCTGTAACTCCGCCCCATCATAACCCATCTCACGCCCTGTAGCCTGTACTTCGGCAACATTAAATTTAGCGGATGCCATCTTACATTCAGAGGGTAAGGGAAGAGATAATTGTATATTAAATTTCACTCTCAAGTACACAACTGGTTATTTTACCTGACCACACCACGTCGTATGTCGGTCAGTCTGTGTCAGGAAGAGTATAGACAATAGCCAGGTACGGTAGGCAGAACCTATTGATAGTAGACAAGAATATCTGTCCCCTATCACTATATCAGCCAGACCTCCACCAGGATTTCAAATATCCCGCGACGTGCCCCCAGAAATTGTAACAAGCTACGTGGAGGGTCCCAAGTAACTATGTAACAATATTTCAATATTATTCTATAGCCCTGGCTGGGATAGGTCTTTGCTTGCCAACCCTCCTCCGTTTCCCCCGGACTCACTGTCACTCTCTCTTTCGACCTCAGGACCTATTTCCTGCAGGGTCGTTCTGGCTGACACGCATACAACATGACGTTCTTCAACATATTTGTAATTGGAAATTTAATAACTCAATACATAACAGCACAGAAAAAATATCTGGCGATTAACTCATAAACATCTACACACAATCTAGAGAGAAAACTAGTCCATACAATATCAACACAAATATAAATATCCTAGATCATCGTTTTCCATATTGTCCCATGAATTCACAACCACCTCACAGCAAGTTCCCTGGTCTTTATTTCCCGCGTAGGTTGTTCGAACAACAAGGTTCCATCGATCCAGGATTCCAAGTTTCCGTGGCCTACACGAATGTAGTGTGTCCAATGGTTAGGGAAAGTGCCCTGGGATCACGTGGCACAATTTTGGTGGGGAAATACTCAAGGAGAATAAATAGGATATATGTACGGGTGTGTCAGTGACTTAGGCGGGATCTAGCCCAAAATGCAAACATACTCGATCCCAGCTCAACGAAAAGCCTGCCGAGGTGTTCTGAAAGTATTCGTTCGGGCCCGCCGTGGTTCTATCTGGTATAGCCCAACAGCAGCAGGGACTTCATAGTAAACATAATGTTCTATGTCGATGCTCTGTCGAAACCTCCGGCTATATTCGCCGTCAAAAGAAGGATCCTTTTCATACCCCAGCAGTAGGATGCGGCACTTTATCTGTAACATTCTTTAAAACTTCAATACATTGTGCCGACCACAACCGACAAGGTTGACAACGGACATTTCACGCCCAAACCATTACCCTAGGTCATATTTGGTGCAAGGCGTGCCATTGGGTTTTCCCGAAGAATAGATAGATTTCAAAGTATTCGTGTCAAATGCTCGGGTTATGAAAGTAACCCAGAGAATCCCACTCCGAAGGAATTGAGCGGATAGGTATGAGGACATGGGCCACTGGGGTTTCGCTACAGGAAGCCTGTTGTCCGTAAGGTCACCTTCATCTTCTTCACAGCATTTTTCAGCTAAGTTCAGTAGCTTGTCATTGCTTTCTGAACGACCAGTTCACATACCCCCGTAAGTTACCATCAGGGCGCGATCCGCTGCCGAATCTCGCAGCTGCTGTTTTCCCCACGTGGATATACGGGGCTAGGAACACTGTCTTTAACTCCTTGGCCAGGGAGGAGGGCAACTCAGTCATTCATAGTTCAGTGTTTTCAGTAATTGTAACTCTATTTTACAAATGCTAAACCTGAACAATGACAAAGAAAGAGAAAAGAAAACAATCACAACAACAGAAATAAGATTCCGGAGAAGAATACTCAATGTATCGATAAGAGATAAGATCAGAAATGAAGATATCAGGACTAAAGTGGGGGTTATAGCTGCGCTAGATTTTATTAGAAAGCAGCAAGTCAAATGGTTTGGCCATGCAAGTAGATTACTAACAGTATACCACAATAAGCAATGATGTACAGACCAGAAGGAAGCAGAGAAGAGACCGACCACGTAAACGATGGACGCAGGGAATAACATAGAGTCTATTGGAATATCGATAAATGAAGTCCATAAGCGGGCACTCTCCCGCTGTTTATACTTCACCTTGACACCGCAAGGTATACGAGGAATATGATGAGATGAGATGAGATGTAAGTTGTGTCAGATATACAGTTTTATCTGTAGAGATATATGTGGTGTCCGTTATACAGTTTTATCTGTAGAGATATATGTGGTGTCCTTTATACAGTTTTATCTGTAGAGATATATGTGGTGTCCGTTATACAGTTTTATCTGTAGAGATGCATTTTCAGATATAAAGTTTTATCTTTAGGTAAGGAAGTTGTATAGTTTTATCTTTAGAGGTGTAAGTCGTGTGAGATATGCAATTGCATCTGTACAGATGTAAGTGGTGTAGTGTATGCTGTACAATTGTATATGTAAATATGTAAGTGGTGTCAGTTGTACATTTGTATGCATAGAGATGTACATGGTGAGAGTTGTACTGTTTTACTGCTGTACAGTTACTAAACAAGCTGAACAGCGCATACATGCCTTGGAATATAAATGTTATAGACAAGTTCTAAGAATATTTTGGGTAAAGAAAAGAACAAATGCATCCATACTTCAAGAGTTGAATATTGAAGAAGGTTGGCTATTAAAGACGATAAAACAAAGAAAACTGAAATATTTCCGTTACTTGGAACGTCACAAAAATTTGGAGAGAACAATAATGGAGAAGTATATGCCTGGGAAGAGAGGAAGAGTGAGGCCAAAGAGAAGATGGGTGTAGGATGTGGCGGGTGATCTCAAGATGGGTGTATCGGACGCGGAACGTCTTGCTTATGATCGAGAGGTTTTCCGGAAGGTTGTTATGGGAGCGAGGTTCTACAAAGGAAATGCTACTGAATGAAAGCATGTACTGTTTTATCTGTAGGGACGTAAGCGATATGAGTTATACTGTTTTATCTGTAGGGATGTAAGTGGTTTGAGTTGTACAGTTTTATCTGTAGGGATGTAAGTGGTTTGAGTTGTACAATTTTATCTGTACGGATGTAAGTGGTTTGAGTTGTACAGTTTTATCTGTAGGGATGTAAGTGGTTTGAGTTGTACTGTTTTATCTGTAGGGATGTAAGTGGTTTGAGTTGTACTGTTTTATCTGTAGGGATGTAAGTGGTTTGAGTTGTACTGTTTTATCTGTAGGGATGTAAGTGGTTTGAGTTGTACAGCTTTATATGTAGGGATGTAAGTGGCTTTAGTTGTACAGTTTTATCTGTAGGGATGTAAGCGGTATGAGTTGTACTGATTTATCTGTAGGAATGTAAGTTGCTTTAGTTGTACAATTTTATCTGTAGGGATGTAAGCGGTATGAGTTGTACAGTTTTATCTGTAGGGATGTAAGTGGTATACGTTGTACTGTTTTATCTGTAGAGATGTAAGTGGTTTGAGTTGTACTGTCTGTTTTATCTGTAGGGATGTAAGCGGTGTAAGCTGTATTGTTTTATCTGTAGGGATGTAAGCGGTGTGAGTTGTACTGTTTTATCTGTAGCGATGCATGTTGTGGCAGTTGTACACTTGTATCTATATCACTGCATGTGGTGGCTGATGTACAGTTGTGCATTTATTCCCCACAGCCCTGACACTTTCGACGCTAACCAGGCCAAGAATTTCACGCAGGATGATCTGCAAGGAAAAGACTGTAGCATCGCATTTACGCGTGTCCAACCATTCGTTTTTAGTGCGGACTGGCAGAACTGTAGAGAGAATAAAGTACAAGGGGTAATTTTGTTTGTCCATCAAGAATGATGATGACCATTCATTTCATCCAATGTCTTGAAAGTATAGAGCCGTGAGTTCTAAGATGGATGATAAGTCCTATTATGGCTCAAAGTATTATTTGACAATGTGGACAAAGAATGCTTGACGTTCCTGGAGGGGGATCTCGTGCAGTCGTTTTTCTGTCCAGCCTTTTCTTCACAGCTTTTGCAGGCCTGTTTGCCTTCACAAGTTACTGCACCCTTGTGTCATGATGAATTCCCAAAGCTTTCAGTGAGATCTTCAGAGTGGGTTTGTGTCCAGATCGGAGTGTCCTGTCATCTAGTGCTTTCAGTAATTGATGATGGCCAGGTCCACGTAGCCAAGAACTGATGTGCATGCCCGAAGGCACATCTGTCATAAAGTGGTTGACCATTATGTAAACACCAGTCGGTGTGTCATGTGGTCAGCGGCATGTCGGACGTCTTGGCTTCCCATGATATGACCTGGTACCCATGTGAGCTGTGTCGCCCTGGAAACCCGGCCGACATTCAAACTCCTCCCTGAATGCGCATTCGAACCCATGGTACATGGACAGCGGGAATTCTTCTAGACACTAAGCTATGGCTTGTTTTGGACAATATCTGCGTCATCTGTGGCCAGATCGTAAAGTTCCACCACAACGTGTTTTCAGTGATTCATTATAGCATATCTATGATAGCTTGTGTGCTTTACGTGTGTGCCAGAACGTTTGCCCCAGCATGTCATGCCTGCATTAATTCAATATGTTTGAATTATTGTAACACGATATGCACCATAGTGTCTTCTTCTTCTTATTTGGTTGTCTGTGTGCTATCATGGTGACTACTGATGGTTTAGACGTCAGACGTTATGGTTGTTTGCATATTATCATTGTGACTACTGAAGGTGTGGACGTCACACGTCATAATTGTTTGTTTGCTATTATAGTGACTACTGATGGTGTAGACGTCAGATGCCATGGTTGTTTGTATCCTACCATGATGACTACAGATGGTGTAGATATCAGACGTCATGTTTCTTTGTATGTTATCATGGTGACTACTGATTGTGGAGACATCAGACGTCATGGTTATTTGTGTGCTATCATGTTGGCTACTGATGGTGTAGACGTCAGACGTGGTTGTTGTTTGTATGCTATCATGGTGACTACTGATGTTGTTGATGTCAGACCATGTTTGAATGCTGTTATGTTAATGATTTTTGTGTTGCCTTTGCGCATTTTGAGCTCAGGTGTAATTCATAAACGTGCAACTACTTCTAGTATCCATCCATCCATCATGTGCCATCTCACTCGATCAACAGAGTCGTGGATCAGTTCCGTGTTTCTAGTATACTGGCCTGATTTTTGCGAGTGGATTAGCTTACCCTTTTGCCATTGTCTCTCGCCTTCTGGTGATCCCTCTCGGAATTCTCAGATACTTATAATTTACGTGAATAAGTCAAAGACTGAAACATAGAGGCCGGAGGTCTGCCTCAAGATAGAAGACCACCGGGAAGAGTGGTCAACCTCAAGTAGATTAGAGGTAATACAGTGCCCCGATATAAGGGCAGGGTAGGTGATAGAATGGGGGACTATTAACTAGTTCTCTCATGAGACACGGAGACGTCGACCAGATAGTTAGCACTCTGGTCACGACAGAATCACGCCTACGTGATAGCCACGATTGCCACTCAATAGGAGACAGCTAATATAAGCGTGCTGAATGTAACGGCACGCAAAAAGCCGAAGGACGCATCAAGGTTCTTCCGCGTGATGTGTAGCCACGCGAGTAGGAAAGTCAGACTGGGGACTGACTTCGTAGCGAGCAGATCGTTTAGTGTTGATAGGAGTTTTGTGTAGCCAAATAGATAGAGATTAGCAATAGGGTTAGGAAACTAGTGATAGGCAATTCTGTGGCTTTGTGTGTGATTTGATAGCGACTGTTTTGTAATTGTAAAGAGCCAACGGCAATAAAATGTATCATTCATTTCCTCTCACACGACTTGCAAGTTTCTTGTGTGGTGTGGGAGAAGTAATCCGATGATGCCTGAAACATTGGTTGTTGACAGGCGAGGATTAATGTGGTGTCAGAAGTGTGGCTTGAACAAATGTTCAAGCTAATACACTTACCCACGGCTCTAGAATAAGGGTGCTAGTAGTGAATTACAAGGTTTAATTTGTGTCAGTGACTGATGATGTGTGCAGACTAGGACAAGTTGCGAGCTAAGCTGTGCCTATCGTAACAAAATAATGCTTATTTGTGCTTATTAAAATATTATTTAGTTAAATCATGTGTTCTTCGAAGTTGTAAGTATTGATATTATTAATTTCTTTCATTGATTTATGTAATTATTTATTTGTTTATGAATAATTATCAAATATGATTCATGGCGGAGCGATACACAGCCAGCAACATTATCGATTTTTGCAAGCTAAGCAAGCAAGGGCCATTCAAGGTGGTACGTAAAATTTCAGATGTTGACTATGAAATATCGATAAACGGACACTTAAAGATATTCCATGTCAACATGTTGAAACCTTACTTTTCACGACAAGAGACAGAAGTAGAGACAGACTAACATAGTGCACCCACACCTAGTGATCAGACGACAGACGTACACAACGCAACTACACTAGTTAGCGAGACTGGCAAATCCGATGATATCCATACATCTAGTGAGAATACAGAATACGCACTTAGCACCACCACCGTACTGAATCAGGTAGACGACGACGGAATGGAACTACCTGTTCCTATTGTAGACAAGACTGCGACATTGGATAGCATACGGATAGAACAGGAACTAACAGACGGTCAACGACGACAATTAATAGAATTAGTGACAGAGTATAAAGACATATTTTCTGACATTCCAGGTAGGACGGACAGAATCGAGCACTCCATTCTTCTTTCGGACTCTAAGCCTATTAAATGCAGGCCGTACTCAATCCCACTCAGCTATAGAGAAAATCTAAATAAGGAAATACTTAGTTTAGAAGCTAGTGGGATCATCCAGAAGTCTACATCTGAGTACTCCTTTCCAATCTTCCTAGTTAAGAAAAAAGACTCCACAATTCGTCTGTGTGTGGCCTATCGAAAACTAAACAACGTCACCAAGATCGACGCAGAACAAATTCCTTCCTGTGAAGATCTTATCCTTGACATGTCCATCTCCAAAATCTTTTCTAAATTAGATCTTACTAAGGGATATTGGCAGGTCCCTATGCAGACTCAATCCATTCATCTTACTGCTTTTTCAACACCTTTAGGACTTTACGAGTGGCGTTTTCTTCCTTTCGGACTCCGAAACGCTCCTGCCACTTTCGTACGCTTAACTAGAGATCTACTGCATGGAGTGACGAATACAGTGACGTATATAGATGATATATGTGTCCATACTTATGACTGGACAACACACCTACTGAAACTAAGACATGTCTTTGATAGGTTGCGACTCTTCGGTCTCACTGTCAAACCGAGCAAAGTCGAATTGGGCCTAAAAGAAATTGATTTTTTGGGTCATGTTATTTCACAAGGTCAACTAAAGACTGACAATAGAATCATTACCAAAATTATGAACCTGACCATGCCTACCACAAAGAAGCAGGTCAGAAGCCTTTTAGGGTTAGTAAATTACTATAGCAAATTCATACCAAACTTAGCTGAAATTACAAGTGTCTTTTCCAATGTTTTAAAAGCATCTGTAAAATTAGATGTCAAAGATGCATTATTAATTTCTGCATTGTCAAAATTGAAAATCCTGTTTAGTAATGTACCAATCCTCCGCTTGCCTAATCCTAGGCTCGTTTATTATCTTAGGACAGATGCCAGCAGAATCTCCATCGCTGCAGTGCTAGGCCAATTTTATGATGGCATCTTCCATCCGATTTGCTACGTGAGCCGTAAGATCACACCTGCTGAGTCCAGATATTCCATATCAGAGTTGGAAGCCCTAAGCGTCATCTATGCGGTGAGAAAGCTCCATCGATTTCTAGCGGGTGTTCACTTCGTTGTCCAGACTGACAACTCCCCAATCACGGTCATACAAAGTGGTGTGCATCGGAATGACCGTATATACAGGTGGTCGCTAATACTACAAAACTATACTTTTAGTATAGAGCATATTAAGGGTAAGGACAACATTCTGGCTGATACCCTTAGTCGACCATCTGAGGTAGAAATACCGGAGATTCTACATGAGAGTGTAGAGTAATAGAGTAGTAGTACATTAGAATATTCTATGTGAAATATTTTACGAATACATAGACATTATGTTCTGAAACATGTACTAAGAACAGTGAACTACCATGTGTCCGTAGACTTCAACATAAGAACTGTGCTGCGAAAACAAGTATATCACCGTGTGAACTGAGACAGCTCGTTATATACTAAGCTTCAAATGTGTTCCGGTGAATCATCGGTGTTAAGCAGTGAAAAACAGTGTCAGAACAGTACATAAATAACAGACACGAAAATACTTGTCTACGACACCAGCGAACTCTACAAGTGCAATACCCATAGGACACAAGTATGACTGTGTAATGTATTTAATATACCCAGGACAATATATAGTATGCCAATGAAAGCAATTTCTGAACATTAAGGGCAACGACTAACCTGAGGTATTTAAATACCATGTATATATATATACTTATTGTGATATGTATTATAACGTTTTAAGATAGTTATAAATTATATGTAGATTAGGTCACTCTAAGATACATTTAGATTTAGGAAATATAATAGTTTCATTGTTTTATTAGTTTAGATAGATCATTAATTCACCCACTTACTTAGCTTAAAAGTAGATTAGGATAGTAATTTAAACGTAACAACAGCTAATTATAAACTAGGATAAAAAGTTTAGATAGTAATAGTACCATTTAGGTTGTTGCATTTCACTTTGTTTCATTTCATTTGAGTTCATTGCATCTTAGTGAACCAGGCCATTTAACAAACTTGTTCATTTAGTAGTATGATTAGTGTACACCATAATAGGATAAAAAGATTATACAATTAAACATACATCATTTACACCATTTAAAGTAAGAATATCAATCATATATATATATATATATATATATATATATATATATATATATATATATATATATATATATATATATATATATATATATATATATATATATATATATATATATATATTTTTTTTTTTTCCATCTAAAAACATTAGTTATAATTTTATTATATTTCACATTACCCATGTTAGAAAGGTACATAATTGATTACATTTCACATTACCCATTTCATAAAGGTACATAACTCATCTCACATCAATTTCATTTTAAATAATTAGATTGCGTCCCTTGGGTTAGATAAATGTTAGGATTAATGTGGCAAAATAGATTAAAATAGGTAACACATTAAATACATATTTATAGAACTAGTATTAGGATGTCAGTATTTAGAGTATTATTGCAGTAGAATATAGTGGTTAATAATACCAGGGTACAAACCATCAACCCTTTCTCTTACATGTAAATATGTTGTAAATACATGACTCGTGCAGCAATTTACGCACAGTCATTAAGCTCAACTTTCTCAAACTGAGCCAAACTTGTACAGTGTCACTCCAAGGTTTTTAAATAATTGTGAGGGTAAGAGATGTGTGACAGAAGTAAGGGTAAAAGATGTGTGACAGAAGTGTGAAAGGGAGAGCAAATGTAAATTATACAAGAGAGAGTGAGATCAGTCAGCGGATTTGTTTCTGCCGCTCAACGCGACTTTTTATTTTTTGTCTGCGTCAGGTGTTTGTTTTCGATGTAGAAAATGTGTGTTATCATGAATGTGTTGTATGTAGTTTAGTTTAGATCTTAGAGAAAGTATTTTAAGTCTCATAAGACGGAAACGTAGTCACGAATTAGTGTTATACACTTGTTTGTGGCCACATTTAACCGAATTATGGCACTTGAAAACTAACTTATATGCACATGATAGTTAGATACACATGTTAGAAGTTAGATTATACTATTAGTTAGATGCAAACACGCAAACAACCAGAAAAACAAACATATAAATTGCATACATTTTTTGTAGATCAAAGGGAGATAACTCCGGGTCAGGGGACATAATAGACAACAAAACACTAACTTAACAGTGAAAGATAACTTTACACGCGGAAGCGAAATAGGTAAAGCCTGTCGCACACAGCTTGTGTAATGGTTGTTTAATATTATATGGGGGACATGAAGCAATTCATGTGTTGACCCTAAGAAAGTCAACTTTGTATGGGTAGTGAGTTAATTTACTATTTGAGGGCAGGTCTTATAAGACAACGGTCCGGTTCAGACATACCTCTAATTAATATAATATTGCGATTGAGAAGAGGGCTCACGCCAACCAGACAAGTTTGTGGCGATTGCCAGTAGCCAAGTAAAGTGATACTAAATTGCGACAATATTCAGTAGAAGTCTATTGAGTTACCCAAAGCCAGGTTATCAGCAGTCTTTGACAAAAATTAGATACACTAAATTTTTAGAAACCTCTTGCGTCACAACCAATGAGTCAAAGCTGATGACGCAACACAGGAGGGGAGGGTGTGTGTCAAAGTATTTTAAGTCTCATAAGACGGAAACGTAGTCACGAATTAGTGTTATACACTTGTTTGTGGCCACATTTAACCGAATTATGGCACTTGAAAACTAACTTATATGCACATGATAGTTAGATACACATGTTAGAAGTTAGATTATACTATTAGTTAGATGCAAACACGCAAACAACCAGAAAAACAAACATATAAATTTTCATACATTTTTTGTAGATCAAAGGGAGATAACTCCGGGTCAGGGGACATAATAGACAACGAAACACTAACTTAACAGTGAAAGATAACTTTACACGCGGAAGCGAAATAGGTAAAGCCTGTCGCACACAGCTTGTGTAATGGTTGTTTAATATTATATGGGGGACATGAAGCAATTCATGTGTTGACCCTAAGAAAGTCAACTTTGTATGGGTAGTGAGTTAATTTACTATTTGAGGGCAGGTCTTATAAGACAACGGTCCGGTTCAGACATACCTCTAATTAATATAATATTGCGATTGAGAAGAGGGCTCACGCCAACCAGACAAGTTTGTGGCGATTGCCAGTAGCCAAGTAAAGTGATACTAAATTGCGACAATATTCAGTAGAAGTCTATTGAGTTACCCAAAGCCAGGTTATCAGCAGTCTTTGACAAAAATTAGATACACTAAATTTTTAGAAACCTCTTGCGTCACAACCAATGAGTCAAAGCTGATGACGCAACACAGGAGGGGAGGGTGTGTGTCAAAGACTGAAACATAGAGGCCGGAGGTCTGCCTCAAGATAGAAGACCACCGGGAAGAGTGGTCAACCTCAAGTAGATTTGAGGTAATACAGTGCCCCGATATAAGGGCAGGGTAGGTGATAGAATGGGGGACTATTAACTAGTTCTCTCATGAGACACGGAGACGTCGACCTGTCAACAACCTATGTGTAAGGCATCATCAGATTACTTCTCCCACACCACACAAGAAACTTGCAAGTCGTGTGAGAGGAATTAAATGGTACATTTTATTGCCGTTGGCTCTTTACAAGTACGTAACAGTCGCTATCAAACCACACACAAAGCCACAGAATTGCCTATCACTAGTTTTCTAAACCCTAATGCTAATTCTATCTATTTGGTTACACAAAACTCCTATCAACACTAAACGAGGTGCTCGCTACAAAGTCAGTCCCCAGTCTGACTTTCTTACTCGCGTGGCTACACAGCACGCGGAAGGACCTTGAGGTGTCCTTCGGCTTTTTGCGTGCCGTTGCTCCTGGCACGCTTACATTAGCTGTCTTCTGTTGAGTGGCAATCGTGGCTATTACATAGGCGTGATTCTGTCGTGACCAGAGTGCTAACCATCTGGTCAACGTCTCCGTGTCTCATGAGAGAACTAGTTAATAGTCCCCCATTCTATCACCTACCCTGCCCTTATATCGGGGCACTGTATCACCTCTAAACTATTTGAGGTTGACCACTCTTCCCGGTGGTCTTCTATCTTGAGAAGACCTCCGGCCTTTATGTACCAGTCTTTGACACACACCCTCCCCTCCTGTGTTGCGTCATCAACTTTGACTCATTGGTTGTGACGCAAGGGGTTTTCTAAAAAATTAGTGTCTCTAATTTTTGTCAAAGACTGTAGATAACCTGGCCTTGGGTAACTCCATAGACTTCTACTGACTAATGTCACAATGTAGTATCACTTTACTTGGCTACTGGCAATCGCCACAAACTTGTCTGGTTGGCGTGAGCCCTATTCTCAATCGCAATATTATATTAATTAGAGGTATGTCTGAACCGGACCGTTGTCTTATAAGACCTGCCCTCCAATAGTAAATTAACTTACTACCCATACAAAGTTGACTTTCTTAGGGTCAACACATGAATTGCTTCATGTCCCCCATATAATATTAAACAACCATTACCCAAGCTGTGTGCGACAGGCTTTACCTATCTCGCTTCCGCGTGTAAAGTATATCTTTCACTGTTAAGTTAGTGTTTCGTTGTCTATTATGTCCCCTGACCCGGAGTTATCTCCCTTTGATCTACAAAATATGTATGCAATTTATATGTTTGTTTTTCTGGTTGTTTGCGTGTTTGGATGTAATTAATAATATAAGCTAACTTCTAACATGTGTATCTAACTATCATGTGTATGTAAGTTAGTTTTCAAGTGCCATAATTCGGTTGAATGAGGTCACAAACAAGTGTATAACACTAATTAGTGACTACATTTCCGTCTTATGAGACCTAAAATACTTTTTCTAAGATCTACACTAAACTACACAGAACACATTCATCACAGCACATTTTCAACCAAGAAAGCAAACATTTGACGCAGACAAAAAATAAAAAGTCGCGTTGAGCGGCAGAAAAATCCGCTGACCGATCTCACTCTCTCCTTGTATAATTTACATTCGCTCTCACTTTCACACTTCTGTTACACATCTTTCACTTTCACACTTCTGTCACATATCTTTCACCCTCCCAATTATTTAAAAACCTTGGAGTGACACTGTACAAGTTTGGCTCAGTTTGAGAAAGTTGAGCTCCATGACTGTGCGTAAATCGCTGCACGAGTCATGTATATACAACATATTTACATGTAAGAGCAAGGGTTGATGGTTTGTACCCTGGTATATGACCAACTATATTTTACTGTAATAATACTCTAAATACTGACATACTAATACTACTTCTATAAATGTGTATTTAATGTGTTAACTATTTTAATCTATTTTGTCCACATTACTCCTAAGATGTGCTTACATTAATCCTAATATTTATCTAATTTAAGGGATGTAATCTAATTATTTAAAATGGCATTGATGTGAGATGAGTTATGTACCTTATGAAATGGGTAATATGAAATGTAATAAAATTATAACTAATGTTTTTAAATGCAAAAAAAAAAAATATATATATATATATATGACTAATATTCTTATCTAAATGGTGTAAATGATGTATGTTTAAATGTCTAATATTTTTATCGTATTACGGTGTAAACTAACCATAATAGTACCTGATCACGTTTGTTAAATGGAATGGTTCATTAAGATGGAATGAAATCAACTGAAATGAAACAAAGTGGAATGTAATAAACTAAAAATGGTATTATTCCTATCTAAACTACTATCTATTCTACTTTTAAGGTAAGTAAGTTGGTAAAATAATGATTTATGTAAACTACTAAAAAATATGAAAACTATTTTATTTCCTAACTCTAAATGTAAATTAAAGTTACCTAATCTACCTATAATTTATCACTATATTAAAACGTTATAATACATATCACAATAAGTATATATATACATGGTATTTAAATACCCAGGTTAGTTGTTGCCCCAATGTTCAGAAATTAGCTTTCATTGGCATATTATATATTACACTTGTCCTGGGTATTTTAAATACATTACACAGTCATACTTGTGTCCTATGGGTATTGCACCTGTAGAGTTCGCTTGTGTCGTAGACCAGTATTTTCGTGTCTGTATTTATGCATTGTTCTGACACTGTTTTTCTCTGCTTAACACAAATGATTCACCGGAACACATATGAAGCTTAGTAACTAACGAGCTGTTCAAGTTCACACGGTGATATATTTGTTATTCGGAGCACAGTTCTTCTTTTGATGTCTACGGACACATGGTAGATCACTGTTCTTAGTACATAGTTCAGCTGTAATATCTATGTATTAGTATAAACATTTCAAATAGAATATTCTAATGTACTACTACTCTATTACTCTACACTCTTATGTGGAATCTCTGGTATTTCTACCTCAGATGGTCGACTAAGGGTATCAGCCAGAATGTTGTCCTTACCCTTAATATGCTCTATACTAAAAGTATAGTTTTGGAGTATAAGCGACCACCTGTATATACGGTCATTCCGATGCACACCACTTTGTATGACCGTGATTGGGGAGTTGTCAGTCTGGACAATGAAGTGAACACCCGCTAGAAATCGATGGAGCTTTCTCACCGCATAGATGACGCTTAGGGCTTCCAACTCTGATATGGAATATCTGGACTCAGCAGGTGTGATCTTACGGCTCACGTAGCAAATCGGGGGGAAGATGCCCTCATAAAATTGGCCTAGTACTGCAGCGATGGAGATTCTGCTGGCATCTGTCCTAAGATAATAAACGAGCCTAGGATTAGGCAAGCGGAGGATTGGTACATTACTAAACAGGATTTTCAATTTTGACAATGCAGAAATTAATAATGCATCTTTGACATCTAATTTTACAGATGCTTTTAAAACATTGGAAAATACACTTGTAATTTCCGCTAAATTTGGTATGAATTTGCTATAGTAATTTACTAACCCCAAAAGGCTTCTGACCTGCTTCTTTGTGGTAGGCATGGTCAGGTTCATAATTTTTGTAATAATTCTATTATCAGTCTTAAGTTGACCTTGTGAAATGACATGACCCAAAAAGTCAATTTCTTTTAGGCCCAATTCAACTTTGCTCGGTTTGACAGTGAGACCGAAGAGTCGCAACCTATCAAAGACATGTCTTAGTTTCAGTAAGTGTGTTGTCCAGTCATCAGTATGGACACATATATCATCTATATAAGTCACTGTATTCGTCACTCCATGCAGTAGATCTCTAGTTAAGCGTACGAAAGTGGCAGGAGCATTTCGAAGTCCGAAAGGAAGAAAACGCCACTCGTACAGTCCTAAAGGAGTTGAAAAAGCAGTAAGATGAATGGATTGAGTCTGCATAGGGACCTGCCAATATCCCTTAGTAAGATCTAATTTAGAAAAGATTTTGGAGGTGGACATGTCAAGGATAAGATCTTCGCAGGAAGGAATTGGTTCTGCGTCGATCTTAGTGACGTTGTTGAGCTTTCGATAGTCCACACACAGACGAATTGTGGAGTCTTTTTTCTTAACTAGGACGATTGGAAAGGAGTACTCAGATGTAGATTTCTGGATGATCCCACTAGCTTCTAAATTAAGAATTTCCTTATTTAGACTTTCTCTATAGCTGAGTGGGATAGAGTACGGCCTGCATTTAATAGGCTTAGAGTCTGAAAGAAGAATGGAGTGCTCGATTCTGTCCGTCCTACCTGGAATGTCAGAAAATATGTCTTTATACTCTGTCACTAATTCTATTAATTGTCGTCGTTGACCGTCTGTTAGTTCCTGATCTACCCGTATGCTATCCAATGTCGCAGTCTTGTCTACAATAGGAACAGGTAGTTCCAGTCAGTCGTAGTCTACCTGATTCAGTACGGTGGTGGTGCTAAGTGCGTATTCTGTAAGCTCACTAGGTGTATGGATATCGTCGGATTTGCCAGTCTCGCTAACTAGTGTAGTTGCGTTGTGTACGTCTGTCGTCTGATCCCTAGATATGGGTGCACTGTGTTCGTCTGTCTCTACTTCTTTCTCTTGTCGTGAAAAGTAAGGTTTCAGCATGTTGACATGGAATATCTTTAAGTGTCCGTTTATTGATATTTCATAGTCAACATCTGAAAGTTGTTGTATCACCTTGAAAGGCCCTTGCCATGAAGTTAACATTTTATTATGCTTGTCTGGTAGTAGCACCATTACGTATTGACCAGTTTCAAGTGTTATGGGTCTAGCACCTTTGTTAGGACTGTGATGTCCGAGGATATCTGCACTGTTCACTGGAGTGAAACCATTCTTCTCCTCCCAGACAGATATTTCTTCATCTGTACAGTGTCTTAGCTGGGGTAGACACCCAAGAATTAAATCAGCACAAGGGTTGTCTAGTATTGCACAAGTAAAGGTACCAGAAAGGAACGGGGTGTTTATATGGGCTCTTGCCAGAGGATAGGTTTCTATATTACCAGAAAAAGTCCGGCATTTTACAGAGTCACCAGTATAATCCTTTGGATAAAAAGTTCCTTTTGCACACCAGTAATAGAGCTCCCACTGTCAAGCAAACATCGGCATGGCTTATCATTGACCATTGCAGAGTGAAACAATAGATTGCCTCTGGAGGCTATAACTGCATTTGCATTCTCTACGGAGGATGTTACAAAATGCCCACATTCTAATTTTCCGTCTGCATGAAATTGGTGACATTGGACACAATTGTCAAAGCTTAATACATCGTTCACACAAAAGACATCTTCAGATTGCGTGAAAGGTAATACATTTTCAATCTCACATTCAGTCTCACTACCACTATCAGAAGATGTATCAATCAAAATAGCATTGTTGGCTTTCATACGTTGGCGGCCCAGCCACTTATTTGAATAATGGCCGTAGCTGGAACAAAAGAAGCATTTGATTGCACGCCTGTATGCAGATCTTTTGTTTTGTTGCTTCTTAATAACATTTTCAAGATGCGCCGGATAATTTGGCGATTTGTCACACATAGAATAAGTGTCATGCAAAAGTTGACAGTAAATACATTTTGACACATTCCTATCTTTCTTGTCGATTTTCTGAAAGGGTTTTCTCTTACTCTGATAGTTTTTAGGTTGGTCTTTCACAAAAGAAACTACTTCAGAGTCATTTGAGGTCTTAAAAATATCTCTGTTTGAAGAAAATATGCAGACCCTTTCTTTTCGAACTGCTCTATGTTCTCAATGTCTGACTGCTGCAGAAATTTAGCAAAAGGAGATGGTATAGTGGATATGACTTTATCCATGGCTATTAAATTTTTAAGTCTGTCAAAGTCTTTTCCTATGTTAGCTGCTTTCAGCCACCTATTTAGTACACTCTGAACATTTGAGACGTAATCAATGAAAGTCTCACTAGGTTTAGGATTTAAATTTGAGAACTGAACCTGATACCCAGGGGCATCAAGTAAAAAATGTTGCATTATCCTATCATGGATGTACTGATAGTTAGATCTAAGATCTGTTGGTATTGATTCTATCACTTTAAGGGGCTCACCACTCAGGTTCTTCATATAAATCATAGCCCACATGTCTATTGGAACTTGGTGATATTTAAACTGATACTCGACATTTTCTGTCCAGGCTGATATGGAATCTTCTTTACAATATGGTTTGATAATATTTTTGTATTTGTTGAACTTATTTTCTTCTTGTTGACTTTTTAGTTTAGTGGCAGAGATTTCTGCGTGTGAGTCTACATCCATACCTTTCATCTTTAACTGTGTCTCTGATTCTACTTGTATTTGTTTTTCCTTAACTCTTGCCATTTCATCTATCTCTTTTTGCTTTAGATCTAATTCTTTTTGTGTTAATTCTTTCTCCTGATCTAATTGCTTTAGCTTAATCTCCTTATCTTGTTCTAACTGTTTTTGTTTTGTTATCTCAGCTAGTTCTGCATTCTCCTTTAGGTGTTGTCTTTCTCGTGCGCGTTCGTCTCTTTCTGCATCCTTTGCTTCTTTAAATTTCTTATCAGCATATTCTTCTAGCTCTTTACCTGTGTATTGCATTTCTTTGCCTGCTTTTACGAAATCAGCTAAAGTAGCCATGATGTTAGGTAAATAGCTAGCGTTGACCTCCACTGAAATATGTAATCACTTATTTATCTTCGATATGTTAAGTTTTTTAATATCTGAAAACTACAACTTGTATTGTTTGTTTATAACCTGAAAAATTTAATCCTGAAAAAAAAACAGAGCACAAAAGTATGCTAATGCATCACAAGCTGAAAAAGAGATGCACTATTAATCACATTGCATGCCAAAAAATATTGAGTATACTCAACTTAATGTTCCCGAGAATGAGGAACACACTCCGGTAACACAGGTCACCTTGTTTGGCACTTTGGCATAGACACGAGTTTTCTAAATATGTCACCTGTTTGGCACTTCGGCATACACACCAATCTTCTAATCAGCTGTTGTTCACCCTGGTTTACAGAGCAGCAACAATTAACAACTAGCAAACGACATATAATATTTTTGACAATTTGGTACAATCACAATGACATGCCCACGAACAAAACAGAATATAGTTTACTTAATATTAAATTGTCAATGTCCTGTCTTCGTTCTAACATTTTATGCTTTCGTCACTAACCTAGTTTAATCTATGTAAGTGTTGTGCAGACCAAGTCTAATTTGCATGGCCGAAAAGTAGTGCCATCGTGACGGTAAACACAAGAAAAAGTACGAAAAAAAAATTCATTAACTGCTTTGAAATAAATAAAAATATATTAATATTGTTTAAATAAGCAAATATATTCAATTACTAACTCAAATAAACAAATAATAGGTAATATAAAGCACTGATTCAGGCGGGCAGCAGCTTAACGATTTGTAAACATTCAGATGCTGAATGCCAATGGCGCAGAACAACTGGTTGTCAATCGTAACACGTCAGAGGCGCAGCGCTATTTTTAGCTTGCAAACATCGATAATGTTGCTGGCTGTGTATCGCTCCGCCAAGAATCATTTTTGATAGTTATTCATAAATAAATAAATAATTACATGACTAAATAACAGAAAATAATAATATCAATACTTACAACTTTGAAGAACACATGATTTAAGTATATAATATTTTACTAAACACAAATAAGCATTATTTCGTCACGATAGGCACAGTTTAGTTAGCAACTTGTCCTAGTTCTGCACACGTCAATCGTCACTGACACAAATTAAATTCACTACTTCACTATTTGTAAACTTAGTCTAGAGCCGTGGATGAGTGTATTAGCTTGGCACTTTCGTCCAAGCCACACTTCTGACACCACATTAATCTTTGCCTGTCAACAACCTATGTGTAAGGCATCATCAGATTACTTCTCCCACACCACACAAGAAACTTGCAAGTCGTGTGAGAGGAATTAAATGGTACATTTTATTGCCGTTGGCTCTTTACAAGTACGTAACAGTCGCTATCAAACCACACACAAAGCCACAGAATTGCCTATCACTAGTTTTCTAAACCCTAATGCTAATTCTATCTATTTGGTTACACAAAACTCCTATCAACACTAAACGAGGTGCTCGCTACAAAGTCAGTCCCCAGTCTGACTTTCTTACTCGCGTGGCTACACAGCACGCGGAAGGACCTTGAGGTGTCCTTCGGCTTTTTGCGTGCCGTTGCTCCTGGCACGCTTACATTAGCTGTCTTCTGTTGAGTGGCAATCGTGGCTATTACATAGGCGTGATTCTGTCGTGACCAGAGTGCTAACCATCTGGTCAACGTCTCCGTGTCTCATGAGAGAACTAGTTAATAGTCCCCCATTCTATCACCTACCCTGCCCTTATATCGAGGCACTGTATCACCTCTAATCTATTTGAGGTTGACCACTCTTCCCGGTGGTCTTATATCTTGAGAAGACCTCCGGCCTTTATGTACCAGTCTTTGACACAAGATAGTTAGCACTCTGGTCACGACAGAATCACGCCTACGTGATAGCCACGATTGCCACTCAATAGGAGACAGCTAATATAAGCGTGCTGAATGTAACGGCACGCCAAAAGCCGAAGGACGCATCAAGGTCCTTCCGCGTGCTGTGTAGCCACGCGAGTAGGAAAGTCAGACTGGGGACTGACTTCGTAGCGAGCAGATCGTTTAGTGTTGATAGGAGTTTTGTGTAGCCAAATAGATAGAGATTAGCAATAGGGTTAGGAAACTAGTGATAGACAATTCTGTGGCTTTGTGTGTGATTTGATAGCGACTGTTTTGTAATTGTAAAGAGCCAACGGCAATAAAATGTATCATTCATTTCCTCTCACACGACTTGCAAGTTTCTTGTGTGGTGTGGGAGAAGTAATCCGATGATGCCTGAAACATTGGTTGTTGACAATTTTAGTCCAACTGACCGGTGTTAAGGATGGACCCTCTACCCAGGCATCCACGGCACAGAAGGTTCAGAGCGAAAGCTATCATCCACTGAGCTATGCTACCTCTGTCATGTTGATGAAACTGAGCTTACATGACAAAAATGCCTGGAATGCACTTTGATAGAGCTGAGCTTGAATGACAAGAATTCCAGAATTGTCCTTTTTATAGAGCTAAGCTTAAATGACTAGAGTCCCATAATTGCACTTTTATAGTTCTGAGCTTAACTGACAATAATCCTAGGAATGCACGTTGATAGAGCTAAGCTTGAATGTCAAGAATCCCAGAATTAAACTTTGGAAGAGCTGGGCTTGAGTGACAAGAATTCAAGAACTCCACTTTGATAGAGCTGAGCTTAAATAACGAGAATTACCGACAATTCTAACATATATAAACGTCTCCGGTTACTGCCACTCCACAAGCGCCTGCTTTTTAATAAGACCAAACTAATTCACAAAATCCTATTTCAAAATGCTCCAAGCTACCTTTGGCCATTGTTTAAATATAACGCTAGACATAGCGAACGACTAAATATACTTCATGTCCCTAAACCTAGGATAGACTTATATAAAACAAGCTTAGCATACTCTGCCGCTCAGTTGTGGAACAATCTTCCACAAGAAATCAAAGACACCACCAATCATGATACATACATTCGCAACCTGTTTGAACACTACCTTAGTACAGACTACATGCCCCCATAACAAACAACACAAAAAAGACAATAATGGTAACTTATCTCAAACGACAACTAGCCAAAAAACATTCCCTTATGTATGGCACGTTACACCCTCCTTAGGTATTTATAATGCCCATGTTAAACACTGCCTCAGTGAGTCATTTGTTATTGATTATTCTTCATGCGTTTTAATGTTCTTTTGTTGTCAAAAGTTGCTTCATAAGTGATGTTGAATGAAAGAATGTATGAGAGGAAATAGAGAAGAAGGGCAGAATGTCAGACGGGCCTGCGTGCCCAATTCTTAACCCTTTGAAAATAAAGACTTATTATTATTATTATTATTATTATTATAGAATACCAGGAATGCCCATTGATAGAGCTGAGCTTAAGTGAAAAGAATGCCAGGAATGTATGTTGATAGAGCTGAACTTACATGACAAGCTTGCCAGAAGTTTACGTTGATAGAGCGGAGCTTAGATGACAGGAATCCCATAATTGCACCCTGATAGAGCTGAGCTTAAATGATACGAATGCCAGGAATGCATGCTGTTACACTGATACCTTGATTACACCTCTTTGCAGAAGCGGCCATCATACGTCACCACAAATACGTGCAACAAAATGTTTGTGGCCATGCCTGAGGGGGCGCATGAGCGGTCGACGCTTGTGCAGTACAGTTTTAATCGGCAGGGACCCAAGTATGTTCAGTGTTTGTGTGTGGTTACGGTGCATTAGAACATGTCTTTGCTTTGTTCCGCAACAAACGTTAGCAATAACTGAAGGTGTACTGTCTGCATTCAACAACTGGCGACAGGGCAGACCATAGAAATGAGTTGAGTCAAGAACCGACATCAGTGCACTCGCGGTATTCCATAAGCGCTCAGTCCTCATCTTCAACAGCTAGCATAGAGATCCAATACTAATGGTGCCCGTTGCAATCTGAGTATATGTCTACCTTGCTTTACATCTGAGTGACGACTGTCGACCTCTAACCACCACCGCTGCCGCATTCTCTCTAGACCACGATATTCCATCTGTTTTCCTGCATCAATCACACTCTCCTAAGAGGATCTTCACCAAACCCACCCCATCATGCATCAAGAGTTTAGAGTTTGAGTTTAGTCGATGGATCAACATCACGGCACACTGGTGTACCATAAATTCTCCGTTCTTCTCCTAACTGAAGCCTGAGTCTAGAGAATCTCAGCTCAGTGCACGAACTCCGTAGCACAGGCGAGGATCCTGAAATACTTTGGGTAGATTTTTAAAAACTAAAAATTTTGCCCTTGCAGCGCCGTTAGGCTACTCTTTTCGATTTCAAACTGCCAAGGGATTTTTTTACGTGCGCAACTAATACACACGGGCGTCCGATCTCACTACCCAGAGACCATTGGAAATTTTTATTACTAGAAGTCCACGAGAATAAATCCCGGTCATCACCAGGGCTTGACCCCTGGACCTCCAGCACTCGAGGCGGACACCATACCTCGAGACCACGCAGGATTATAAATTGGAAATATCTAATGGGCAAAAGTAACGTTTTGCAAGATAGAAAATATATCCAACAATAAAACACACCTAGAGAAATAGAGTATCCTTTTAGGTACCTATATTGTTGAAAGTATGTGAAATATGGACTGTGGGCAGAAAGCTGACAATTTAATAGCAGTGGAAATTTGGTTTCTGAGAAACATGCACAAAAACAAATGAGCCAATCCTTCAAGAAACATGAAAACTGTAAATTGATTAAATAAATCAAATGCAGACTGTCAATATTATGGGTCACATTATGAGGAGAAATAATCTGGAAAACTTAATGACAACTGGCAAATTTGGTGAGAAAAGAACAAGTAGAAGAGCGAAAGATAAACACCTGGATGACTTGGCACGATTACATTATGGGGATAAGAACACAGAGCTAATCAAAGATTGGTGATTGTGTGAGATGACGAACCATGACCGCTCAGGATTATTAGCATGGCACATGATGATGATACGGGTAATTTCAAACCAGGCACATATTTCTGGTAAATTAGGGGCACAGTATGGGTTAACTTCAAACAGTACATTATATGATCAGTGTTTAAGAACATGTGAGAACGCACACCTACATAAACAGTATACAGTATCTTCGTATACAGAATGTTAGCTCGGCAGTTGTGGTCCTCCACCATGGTAGCTTCCTGTCATTGAGGCGTCACTGAAATCCATCCCTAGGTTCTCTAGCTGAAAGCGCTGAAGAGTTAACTTCTTCTGCATGTCATCAAAGGTATAAGGGTCTGCTTGATACTTCCCCTGCAGCAGGGATGGCCAGCAGTGAGGACTGTATTGTGGGCTTTACTGATGCAGATCCTGATCATGTATTCATCTTCTAATGTCCATAGTGCTTCATCAGCATCCACTGGCTCATACAATTCACCCTCAAATATTACATTCCCTTTTACTTCAACGCGGATATGTTTCGGCCTTACAGTGCACTTGATCTCCTTGGCTTTGAGCTCTGAAGATGCGTTGATTTCTATGTAAACCTCTTCAATGGTTTGCCACCACTGGCCCCATTCTGTTTTACAAGGAATTATACCACTTCTTTCATCAAAATGTGCCATCAGTAGGTAATTGTTTTCTTCGCTGCTTTCGATTTTTCATCATACATCACATCACCCCTTAATAATGCGGTACCCGCCCGCTCACCTCCAACCACAGCAGAGTGACCTGGAGTAAAAATCCAGCAATTGCTTACAAATCGCAACCTCCGAATTGACAAAAGCGTCTCTGCACGAAGTATTCCAGTCTTCACTCTGGCCAGCATGCCCAGTGAATCAATAATCATAGAAATATCACAGAACAAAGGACATCTTCAAAGAACACAGAACGAAAGCTTTGCCAAGTTCACAGACAGCATGCGACACCAAAGAGAGTTATAGACAATAAAATACTGGGTGACAAAGGACGCAGTAGACCAAGGACTCACGCGGGATTATGGAGATCGGCACACGTAGACAATTAGGAAGTGGATCTATACATGCGTACATAACTGCATACACAATTACATAGAACAGTAGTGTACATGCGCATCAAAAAGCTGAATATATGAATGCGTATGGGTGTGGGCCACGAACGCGAGAGAGTGTGTGCGCGCGAGCGAGTGTGTATGTGTGTGTGTGTGTGTGTGTGTGTGTGTGTGTGTGTGTGTGTGTATGTGTACACTAGGACGACCGACCTGTGCGAAGAGAGGTTTTTACCGCCGTGACCTGGATGTGGTAACAATAACTACTCCAGCCATGTCCAAGTCGTGTTGTTCCACAACCCCAGTCCTATCCGTGTCCAGGTCGTGTTGTTCCACACCCCCAGTCCTACCCGTGTCCAGATCGTGTTGTTGTTCCACAACCAACTCTAGCCCTACCCGTGTCCAGGTCGTGTTGTTCCACAACTAACTCCAGCCCCACCAGTGTCCAGATCGTGTTGTTCCACAACTAACTCCAGTCCCACCAGTGTCCAGGTCGTGTTGTTCCACAACCAACTCTAGCCCTACCCGTGTCCAGATCGTGTTGTTGTTCCACAACCAACTCTAGCCCTACCTGTGTCCAGGGCGTGTTGTTCCACAACTCCAGCCCAACCCGTGTCCAGGATGTGGTATACGATGTAGAGTACACGTGCTATATAGTCTAGTGGTATATGCGTATATAGATGAATGGAATATTATCTACAATAGCTGAAATTGGACCCTAACGTGTGTTATTTCTGTTACAGATACCCGCTGGAGAATGCTCCCACTAACTATGACTGCAACTGTGATAATACATGCGACTGAGGGGGAACAATGCGGAAAGAAAATCGACCGATGAAGAAACCTGAGATTACACTCGCAACTGTTGGAGACACTTGAGATAACACTAGCATCTGATGGAGATACCTAAGATAAAAGTCGCATCTGATGGAGCACCTGAGATAATACAACTGAGTGAGGGAGACGCCTGAGATAACATAAGTGAGTGAGGGAGATATCTTGTGAAAAAAGAAATTGATAAACGTGGATAGAGAGCTGTTGAAATGGTTCGCTGCTTATTTTCAGACATATTTGCTCACACGTTTAAAGAACAAATGAAGATTACAAGCAAATAGAATAAGCACACATTTGCATTATGAAATGGTTGCACAAATACATTGTTGTATTTTCCAATCGGTTGATAAGTTCTCACTGAATCTTGTAAATGCACAAATAAAACCAGACATTCACCTAGAATTGCATCGCTTCTGTTTGTTTATTCATAGTAAAACTTCGATTAACCGTCACCGTCCGTACCAGGGATGTGGCGGATAACCGAAAAGATGGACAACATAAATATCTTAATGCATAGGTACAGAAACGTGATTTCACTGCGGGCTTGGGACGAAAATGACAATAAAATCTTTTAAAAGTGAACAATACATACATATTATATTTAATTGTACTAAACGATCAATATAAACTTTAATATATGAATAATAATGTACATAAATGTATTGTAACACTATAAACCTACGTTACTTCAATATATGAGTAGTAATGTACATAAATGTATTGTAACACTATAAACCTACGTTACTTCAATATATGAGTAGTAATGTACATAAATGTATTGTAACACTATAAACCTACGTTACTTCAATATATGAGTAGTAATGTACATAAATGTATTGTAACACTATAAACCTACGCTACTTCAATATATGAGTAGTAATGTACATAAATGTATTGTAACACTATAAACCTACGTTACTTCAATATATGAGTAGTAATGTACATAAATGTATTGTAACACTATAAACCTACGTTACTTCAATATATGAGTAGTAATGTACATAAATGTATTGTAACACTATAAACCTACGTTACTTCAATATATGAGTAGTAATGTACATAAATGTATTGTAACACTATAAACCTACGTTACATCAATATATGAGTAGTAATGTACATAAATGTATTGTAACACTATAAACCTACGCTACTTCAAATTAATCCAACATCTTCTTCTGTGACTTTGAGGCTCGGGCTTTCTGCGCGGCGATGCTCTTTATCTTACGCAGGAGAAGGATCTGTGTTGCGTATTCCTCCAGTTTGCATTTCAAAACAGTCGATGCCCTTTGATAATAATGTCTCTGATTCTGAGTGTCTAGTTGTAGGTTTTTGGTTAAGAACTGATTCTCCATCGTCATCAATTTCTTCTGCTTCATTGGTAAGCACACTAGAAACTATTTCATCATTATTCAAAATTTCAAATCCTCCATTCATTTGGTCACCTACCAACCAATCTATTACTTCTTCTAGCGCAAAGTGTTTACCTACAGTTGCATACTTTCGTCACCACTAACAGTCTTAGTTCATAGCGTTTCGTCAATAGGTTCAGGCAAGTGTCTATTCCACCCTTTCTTTAGGTTAGACACTGTAAGAACATCCAGGCAGTGGCGACATTGAAAATAGCGTCATTTATGTTCTTTGACAATCATGGCACCATCAGATGTAAGCAAGCCTTCGATAAATGCTTTCATGTAACGTCACTTCATATTTTAAGTTATGTCCGCATCCATAGGCTGGATAAGTGGAGTTGTATTAGCTGGACAATAAGTTTTATTTTACTATCGCTTTAAAAAAGAAGTCGCTTAAAAGTCGGCAGGGTCGACTTCATTGCACCGGATTTTATCCCATATGGCTCGGTCTCTTTCCGCAGCACGGAAAGCGTCGCACAAAGCACGAACTCCGTAGCTTTTAGCGACGACCCACAGGAGTCTCCGAAACATTTAACTCGTAAACCGAAGGGTGCGGCCCGGAATCGAACCCACAACCTTCGGAGCAAGAGTCAAACAGCTTGACCACTTCGCCACAGACTATCATCACTCTTGAGTTCACATGAAGGGTGTATCGGGGCAATGTCCATTAATATCGGTGCTTCCTGCTGCAACTGTTTTTCGGCTATATGAGCTCTAACTTCAGGTACGAAAACCTTGTGGAACCATCAAACAATACTCACTTACATAAATTATTAACTGCTGAAAAATCGTGTAAAGCATCCTCTTCTCTACCATCAACTTCAATGCATGAATTCCCTTACCAGCCTTCGCTAGTAAATCCTCCACATAATCCCTAAACGACATATGCCTGTCAAAGGTGATACCCAAGTACCTTAATTGACTTTCTCAACAAAGAGTGTTGACACTTGTCAATACTCCAACACCAACTGTAAAGCAGTGTTCAGAGACGGTGGAAAGAACGCAGGCAATGAATTACCTGGGTATAGGGTTTGATCGAAGCCTTGCTTATAATGAGCACATTGACCAGGTTATAACAAAGGCCAAGCGGTGTTTGACTGCGATGCGGGTGATGGCGGCAGCAAACTGTGCGCAGCGCCATCTATGTCTTCTGTACGAGGGGCTGGTCATGTCTGATTTTGAGTATGCAATGGCAATACTGACTCTAAGCCGTAAGCAGATAGAAAGGATGGAAAGGATAAGGAATGAAGCTATGCGCATTATTCTTGGATGTACAAGAGATACAGCATGCAGGGCAATGCGCTACCTTCTTGATTTTCCAACCATTGAAGACAGAATACAAGTCTGCAGAACACGCGCCTACCTCAGAGTTAACGCAAACACAAAACATCCACTGCATGGTGAAAATATGAAGGTGAAGGGCAGCAGGTTAACAAGAGGACGATCGTGGATGGGTCAAGCCGAAGACATTCTTCAACAGGTGTGTTCGCCTGAGGACTTAGAACCCTGCGAGGAGTATGTACAAGTGCTAACAGATTTCTGCACATCCTTTTCAGTTTGCATCCAACTAGATAGAAAATGCAGACAAGAAAATCCGGCTGCTGTGGAGACTGAAGTACAAGCGTTGATTTTCGAGAATTCGTTAGAGGGAGATGCTGTCATCTACACAGATGGGTCGGTCGTCCGACATGTGAGAAGCTCATAGGCCTTAACGGCTCGGGCCGTAGGGAGAATTGTGAAGGAGGACTCTGGTGCTTTCACTGAAACCACAAGTAGCCTGACTATGGAAGTCATGGCAGTAAGTAAAGCAATAACATGGCTCGAGACACAGACATTCACTAGGGCATGTTTACTTAGCGACTTAATTAACATGATCAAGAGGATAGATGTGGGATGTGTCACAGGGCGAGAGTCCTTGGGTAATGGGTTGAAAATCTCCCGCTCTGGTTCAAGCTCTAGGGTAATATGATAACCACGAGAGTCGTCTGAGATTGTGGCAAGTCCGATGGGCCGGCCCCTTCACATCCAGCTACTCACAGCAAGACGACAATAACTATCAGCAACGAGGAACGATCCACAAGCGCAATGAATGGAAACATTTAATTGCCACCAGCAAGAAATCATGTAACGGCTACGAACAATCTCCCATCGCCAGCCTTCAGGCTATTGACGCAGACTCATGCTCCCGCCACGTGCTTGCAAATATTACAGCCCTGGTATTAGAGTTGCGTGAAGCAGCCCCTAAAGCATGCGAGTGTGGTTCACGGAGCTAGCAGCCCCCGGCCGTCAATGACACATCTGTCATGACATATGACAACTGCCCCCTTCACATAAGAAAATGTTTGTAAAACATTTTCTTACTCCAATTATCCTACGACATGTACACGAATGATGGAGGCGACGTAAATTACTTTAAGTCGTTCTCGACTCACGAATCTACCGTCATTGGAACACAGAATACTACAGTGAGAACGCATAGAACGTGGGATATCAGACACAGGATTAAAACCGAAGTTCCGATCGCCGCCAGCTAATATATTTAATAGCTGTTCTCGCGTTCACACGACCGACCACTTGTAACGAAAGCAAGGTTCAAACACCGCCAGTACATATAATAAATGACTGTTAATCGCGTTCACATGCTGACCCCTTGTAAAAAGAACTAGAGGCCTCTGTAACTCCTGAGTACCTACAGCAAAAATAAACATACTATCCTGTGTTGTATACCCGACGTCCTTACAAGCTACTATGAGCGACTGATTTCCGTCGACGCAAGAATCGTATTATGTCGACTTTAATCTAAATCAACATCTCTTTCCATCATTCGCCACATTTACCTAACATGTCGTTGGTGGCACACTAATATATATGTGTAGTATATATCGTAACTTATTATATCTGTTTATTATATCAATTTAAGCTAACTCTATTCGAATATGTATTATCTTGTCAATTTACGTATATATTATTATGTATAATTGTGTATTCTAATTTTATTTCATCCATCCCTTTTCATTCATACGACGCTAGACAACACATATGTGTAATTACATTTACGTTAAATACTTATCTATATGGTAACTAATGACATAAATAAATTAACTTAATTTAACCATTTCATAAATTAAGAATATTCTGAATATTAACACTCTCTATCATACATCACTAAATAAATATATGAATGAAATTAAAACAGTAATATTTCCAATAAAATACTATGAACTATTATAAATACAATCGTACAAATCACTAAACTATAATTAATTAGCTAAGTAATCAAATGTTTACTATCACTTAATTATCATATTGTTAGTTCATCGTAAAAAAAAAATTCTCGCACTAAATGTCGAAATGAAGATAAATGTCTTTTAGAAGATAACCAAATGACTTATCCAACTCTCTTCGAAAGTTCCTGCCGCACAAGTATTCTGTCCCTGCCACACACAAACTGTTCACGAAGCACAGGCAACTATCCATGCGACACGGGTCAAGTGTCCAAGCCTCACAAGTAAATGTCTATAAGGCACCGGTAAAGTGTTCATGCCTCACAGGTAAATGTCCACTCGACACAGGTAAATGTATAAGCGTCATCGATAAAATGTCCATTGGTTGGACCATTCTTCTACTGTGCAACATTAATAAAAATAAGTGACTAACCTTGCCTAAATAAAATATTATTGATTATGTGGCATTTCAGAAATGTGTTATAGTCAGCATAATGCAACCATTAAATTATACATTAATATATTCTGACTCAATTCACAATTAAGAAATTTATGTACAGCACTCCTATAATCTATAATCGACTCAGTAAATCTGCCAAATTATTATCACTGCCAGAAATATGAGAAAACGTAAAATCATAGTCTTGAAGAAGTAATGCCCACCTATGAATACGGGCGTTCTTTGGTGATCCAACTTTAAAGATTTTTAGCGGCATATTATCTGAGATAACCAAGAATTTTCTCCAAAATAGGTATTTAGAGAATTTCTGAACAGCTTCCACCAAAGACAGTGCTTCAAGTTATGTAGTTGCATAGCGCTTTTGAGTCTCATTTAACTTTCTGCTCGAATATAGGACTGGATGTAACAATCCGTTATATTCTTGTAGCAAAATACACGATATAGAATGTAAACTGGCGTCAGTCTGAACGACAAAGTCTTTCGACTTGTCGGGAATTCTGAGAATAGGCGAGGGAACTAAACACAGATTTTATTTCCTGAAGAATTTTTTCATGTTCCTCCGACCATCTGATTTTGTTTGGTTGCTCCTTCTTTAGTAATCCTGATAACTGAGAAGTCATTTCAGCAAAATTTCATGTAAACTTCTAGTAATAATTGATAAGTCCTAATATTGTTCTGACTTCATTGTTTGTTTTAGGTGAACTAATGTTGAGAATTTTAGCCACAATATTTGGATCAGTGTACAGAAAACCTTTTGAAATTCTATGTCCTAAGAATTGAATTTCTTGAAATGTAATGTCAGTTTTGCTAGGTTTCACAATCAGATCGAACATTCGAATGCGACAAAAGAACTGTCTCAGAATATACGCATGATGAACAGTCTCAGTAGTATGGATGCATATATCATCCATGTATGTAGCTATATCTGTGATGTCTCTAAGTAACATTCTCATCATACGAGTAAAAGAGGCAGGAGAGTTCTGAAGACCAAAAGGAAGATATACAAATTCGTACAACCCTAATGGTGTAGCAGAATGCCGTAATATGAATCGAATCTTCAGCCATCGGTATTTGCCAATACCCTTTTGTAAGGTCTAATTTCGAAAACCATGTCGACTTAGCCATGCTAGCTATAAGGTCGTCAATGTGGGGCATTGGTTCAGCGTCGAGGTCCGTGAGTGCATTCACTTTGCGATAGTCGACGCATATGCGAAGATTCCCATCCTTCTTTTTAATAATAACAAGAGGCGAGCAGTAATGAGAAGAAGATTTGCGAATAATGCCTGCTTGTTCTAACTCCCTAATCTCCTTAATAACCTTATCCTGGTAATGCAATGGAATAGGATATGGTTTAGTTCTTACTGGTATTTGAGAGTTTAGATGGATGTGGTGTTTGATGTAATAAGTTTAACCTGGTGAATCCGAAAAGATGTTACTCTTCTAATTGTTTGCTAAACATTTCATAATCAGTCTGCGATAAATATGTGTTTATGATAACTGATTTCCAACTACTTTTGTTTTCTACATTAGGTGTAGGGATTGTTTGTGGAATGGCATCATCAGCTTGCTCATTTATTGCTGAACATAAAGCAGCATTGTGTATGTCTTGATCAGCTACATCCGCTGAGGTGTCAAGCTGCCTCGAATGATAAGGTTTTAACATATTAATATGATAAATCCTAGGTTTATCAATCAAGATTTGATAATCTACATCAGATATTTTCCTTATAATTTTTAATGGCCCTTGCCATGACGTCGAAAGAGCTTCAATGGGGTTAGGAAGTAGTAGTAAAACTGCATATCCTTCCTGTAAAGTAATCGTTTTTGCTAAACGATTCGCATACTGGCGTATTTCTTTCCCGCATCATGTAAAGCGTGTTTAGCGATTGTGCAGGACGTCATTATCTTATCACGGAGGCTGGTAACTTGTTCATACGCCTCTCTTGTAGGTTGATCTTTGACTTCACCTGTCAACAATTCATCAAGAATCTGTATCGGTCCACGTGGATTGGCACCATATACCATTACGAACGGTGAAAAACCCGTACTGGCCTGCGGTACCTCTCTGTAAGCAAATAACACCGCTGGCAATAGGATGTCCCAATCCTTCGGACGTTGAGCTGTGATTTTAGCTAACGCTCGTTTTAGCGTCCCATTCAGATTTTCTATAATCCCGTTTGACATGGGATGAAAACTCGAAGAAAACATCTGTTTAATCCCTAAAATATTACTTATAGCTTGTGTGGCACCAGAAATGAATTGAGCTCATTTATCAGATAAGATATACAACGGAAAACCTATCCGAGAAAACAGCAAAAGGAAAACATCTATAATGACTGATGAAGTGATTTTCTTGAGAGCAACAGCTTCTGGCCAACGAGTGCACGTGTCTACAGCTGTAAGGATATATTTATTACCCCTGTCTGTCACAGTATTTAATGGTCCGATAATATCGACCGCGATTTTCTCAAACGGGCGAGATGCTAAATATGTCGATTGCACGAGTGCCTTAGGATGCCGACCATTTTGCGACATGCTTTGACATACATCACATGTTTGAACATACTTTCGTATGTCTTTGGCAAAATCTGGCCAGTAAAAATTTGATAAAATTCTGGCGAATGTTCGTGCCACAGCCATATGTCCTGCAAAAGGAATATCGTGCGCTGTCTGCAGTATTTTATGTCGGAATTGCGTAGGTACAACAGTTTATTCAATCTGGGTACAGTTGTTCTCGTATACCCGTTTTAAAATGTTCCGGGTTGTAAAGAACCACCTACCAGTTTTTGAGATATTTGGTGGATGATCTATTTGAGAAAAACAGTGTTGTAAAGATGCATCGGTGAATTGTAAAGCACTAAAATCTTCTAGTTTCTCAACTAATTGATACAGTTTTTGTGAGTAAGATAATGTGTTGTCTTGACCTACCTGATTCTCTCTGTTGGTTTGTAAACGAGTGACAGCATTTGCTACCACATTGTTTGATTCCCATTGCGTTATATCCTCTGGCGACACATCACGTAAACCCGGGATATTTCCCAGGAGTACATCTGCACATGGGACAGGCAGAACAGCCGCTTTTATTTTCTCAGAACAGTATGGGCAGTTGATTTCAGCCCACGTGATTCGAAACTTTTCTCTTCTCCCCCACAAGTCCTTCAAATAACGTGTTCCTCAGTGTAGTCAGACTCTTTAATCAATCTTTTGTGTGTACCGACTATACTCGCACCCGAATCACGCACCAAGCTACAGTTAATTCCATTCACAATAGCTTGTTGTAATACTAATGTTCCATTTGTGATCTGGACTGCATTTGCCTCCCGGATAGGAACTAGGTGTCCACATGTCAAACTACCGTCTCTGTGGAACACCTGACATGTATTACAAGCTGGATCTACGGGAGAATACTCGACATCAGCAATATTTGCTTGAGTGACGTAATCAGAGTAACTGCCACTGCTCGACGTTAACATCCCATTGTTTGCTTCCCTATACAAACGTTTTAATGGACATAGGTTAAAACAATGCCCAACTGATCTGCATTTGAAGCATTGCATCTGCTTCTGATAAGTATTAGATCTGTCTCTGTTTTTAATAGCTAGTTTCTTTATATAATTTTCAAAATCAGGGTGTTAATCACACATCTGTAAATTTCCATGTTTACACTTAAAGTACTTGCATGTTGTCTAAATACCTTTCCTTCCCTGTGGGGTGTAAGGTTGATATTTCTGTTGTTGTTTATCTAGTACTTGAGATGAGTGACTGACATATTGTTGTGCTCTATAGCCATGCGCCCTAGATTTGTGAGGGAGTTTCTCACACGACACTTGTTTCCACCAGAGGTGATGAACAGTGGTTAAATATGTCTTTATGAGCATATAAAATGACTCCCCTTTCTCCTCAACTTGCTGAATAGGTGAACATTTATTCTCAATGAGAAATGTGGCCATAGATGAGGGAACAGCAGAGATAGGTTTGTCCCTAATCATCAGGTCACGTAACTTACCAAAGTCATTATTGCTGTTTGCAGCACGTACCCATTTGTCAAAGGTCGTCTGTGTTAAAGAAGAAAAGTCAAGAAACGTCTGTCCCGATTTAGGAGCAAGAGCTTTAAAACATGACCGTAAACCAAATTCATCTAAAGAAAAGTGGGACAGTATTCTGTTGCAAATGTATGAATAATTACTACGTAGTTCATCTGGTATCAATTCAATAACCTCTAACTGTTCACCACTGAAGTGTCTATGCATTAAGACCGACCACTCGGATTCTGAAACGTTATAGTGGCGCATTATCAGCTCAAAATTAGTAATCTAAGCTGAAATGGAATCCGAATTCGAATAGATTTACACAATGCCACTTTATTTCTTAATAGCATATGTGGAATGTGCCTCTACTTTCTGTCTGGCAATCTGTTCATCTTTGTCCTTCTCACACTGTTTCAATTTTAAGTTGTTCTCCAGTTCTTTTTCTTTCAAAAGCTTTTCCGTAGCTAACTTTTCATGACTGAAAGCTAATTCTTTTTCTTTCAACTGAGTTTCCATCATAATCTTTTCTTTCTCAGTCGCTAATTGAGCTGCAATTCTGTCATTCTCCACAGCAGTATTTTCTTTCTCAAATATTCTTTGTCTCTCTTGCATTTCCCCATGTAACAGGGCGAGTGTACTTGGGTAGTGGGTTGAAAAGCTCCCGCTCTGGTTCAGGCTCTAGGGTAATATGATAACCACGAGAGTCGCCTGAGATTGTGGCAAGTCCGATGGGCCGGCCCCTCACATCCAACCACTCACAGCAAGACGACAATAACTATCAGCAACGAAGAACGATCCACAAGCGCAATGAATGGAGACGTTTAATTGCCACCAGCAAGACATCGTGTAACGGCTACGAACAATCTCCCATCGCCAGCCTTCAGGCTATTGACGCAGACTCATGCTCCCGCCACGTGATTGCAAATATTGCAGCCCTGGTGTTAGTGTTGCGTAAAGCAGCCCCTAACGCATGCGAGTGTGGTGCACGGAACCTCGGCCGTTAAGTCCAAACGATGTACCAGCACGATCGTCCGACATAGGCACTGACCTGATCTCACGAGTTTGAACGAACACCCGAACTGACCGTCCGGCAGTTAGCAGATGCAGCGGCTGGCCGTGAAGAAGTGTGCTTGAGCGTATGACTGTAGACTATCTCTATCTGTGAAGGAGTAAGCGTTCTAATGCACAAACTGTACTGTTGTAGATGTAGAGCGACTAAGGGACTATCCTGCATGAAAACTGGTGGTGAAGTGTCATTAAGAAGACGGTTGCGTTGTTAAACAACGCAACTTTCTGACGTAGCACTTGTACTTTGATAGTGCTACTTTGCTCTTTTCTCTGCTAAAGTTATATTTATATTCTCTGATGTGCATGCCCATCAGTTTCTCTCTATCTGTCTGTCATATGAAATATGACAGGGTGGATCCGAAGAGACTGGTTGTTGTCTCTGGAGCGGCCTCAGCTGGCAAAGATTAGTTTAATCTTCGTGCCGGGGCATGTGGGAGTACAAGGAAATGAGCGGGCTGACAAGGTCGCAGGTGAGGCTACGGTGGAGGGCGGACGCGCCATGGACCATGCTGACATTCTGAATGCTCTAAGAGAAGTAAGACATTTGCGAGAATCAAGTGATGACTGTGAATCTACAACCATGGCCAGACTACGAAAACAGCAAATTAAAAGAGGGGTGGCCAAACACGAACACTAAGTAGGAAACCAAAGAAGATTGATAAACCAACACAGAACTGGTGTCGTTAGCCGCTACACGCTGCGGGATTTGCTGACGAGGGGATCCGAGCACTTATGGACTGAATGGTTCGATGTGCACTGAGGATGATCTGTCGACTAACTAATTAACTAACTAACTAACTAACTAACTAACTAACTAACTAAGTAACATCTCAACAAAGAGGACATACATTCAATATAATACACGGGACATCTGCCTTCACAATCCGCCAATCCTGGGTGTACCACACAACCGATGCCTTGTCTGGGTTTATAACAGCCACTGAGTTCCTGCACTACTCTGTCACCCTGTTTACAGCCGTTTGTACATCTTCAGCCGAACATTTTCTGTCTCTTTCCTTCCTGCATACCAGCATATCATCTGCAAATGTCGAGATTCTACCAACACCTGGCGGTTTGCAACTTTGCTGGTGTAGACATTAAAAAGCACTCGGGGTTTGGCGGATCCCTGCGGTAGCCCAGGAATAATTGTACCGGGATCAGAAGTGCAAGACCCCATTGGCAGGGCAAATTGACGCTAATAAAGGACTGTCGCTTTCCATTTTAAAATCCAAGGCAGACCTCCATGTCCAACAGACTGTATATCAACCGATCATACCTGGTCCTATTGTAAGCAACCCCGAGGTCAAGTGTCACAGCCACTAAATCTTGTTTATCCTGGAAGCCCTCATAGACATCACATTCAAATGTCGCGGCAATTGCACAGGCGAAATTCCCAGGCTGATATCTACCAAGCACTAGTGTAGCAGGTGTACTGTAGTTAGACAGCTCTGTCTCACTAGGTAATATAAGCAATAAATGAATGAAGTAAGACAGTTGTATCTCTATGGGCAATATAATCATGTACTGACTGTAGTAAGACAGTTCTATCTCTATAGATAATATAACCATGTACTGACTGTAATAAGACAGTTCTATCTCTATAGGTAATATAACCAGTAATGTATGTAGCAAGGCAGTTCTGCCTCTATAGGTAATATAACCATGTACTGACTGTAGTAAGACAGTTCTAGACAGCTCTATTTCTATAGGTAATATAACCATGTACTGACTGTAGTAAGACAGTTCTATCTCTCTAAGTAATATAACCATGTAATGCATGTACCACGAGCAGCATGACGATGGAGGTGATGGCAGTTACACAGGCTTTCATATGGCTGGAATCACAGCATTATACCAACGTGTGTGTACTAAGTGATTCAATGAGCACGATTCAGAAGGTCGAAGCTGGATCTGTACGTAGACAGTGGACTGAATCGCTGCGGAAGTCTGTTGTCCGTAAAGTCTCCTTCATCTTCGTCCCGGGACATGCGGGAGTCGAGGGAAATGAACGAGCCGACAAACTGGCTGGCTCTGCACCCCCTGTAGATGGCCAGCCCATGGATCGTGCCGATGTTATTAACGTCCTTAAAGATTTGGCGAGAACAGAGGATTTTGACGTCAGTGATTCCACATCGCTGTCCAGGATGAAAGACCTGGGAGTAAGAATCGGCACAGCCAGACGCGAGAGGTACATCGGGAAAATAAAGTGCCTCGTCAACCAACACAGAACTGGCACTATTAGCCACCGGACGCTGATGCATATGCTGGGGGGGGGGGGGGGGAGGATCTGAGCACCTATGGACATGTCCGGAATGCAATGAAGATACTCCAACTGGTAACTGATAACTGATAACCGGCATGTAGTAAGGCAGTTTTATCTCTATAATGAATAGAACCATATACTGACTGTAGTATGACAGTTCTATCTCTCTGGATAATATAACCATGTTCTGACTGTAATATGACAGTTCTATCTCTCTAGGTAATATAACCATGTTCTGACTGTAGTTCATTGGCACCTTGCCGTCTTGACAGAAGATAGTTTGTGCTTTAAAAAGGCATAATAACTTTTACCTATGGCGGTAGCGAATGTAACTGATAAGGCCAATTCGCGCTGTAAATGTTCGTTCACAGTGGGTGCATGTGAACACGTGGTCATTTCCACCATCATACACCATCTTACGTCTCACACGCTCGGTGTGTGACTTATCTGCAATAATTTTCTCCTTTGTCTTTATTCCATTTCTGATGTTTGCCCTCCATGCAACACGTTCAGCGGCGACTTGCTCCCACTGTGCATTATCAATGACTGTATCAATCATGTCCCGTTTACACACATCTTTGTATCATAGTAGAGGCCGACCCTGAGATCTCTTACTCATCTGTAATTCATCAAAAATGATGTCCTTTGGTATTCTACCATCATCCATCCTCCTAAGATGCCCTATCCATCTAAGTCTACGAAGACTGAGCATGGAATAAACCGTCACACAACCTGATCTTTTCAATACTTCAGTATTTGTGATTTTGTCTTGCCACTTAATACCAAGAATTATTCGCAGACACCGCATATGCAAGCTGTTTAAACGTTTCTCTTGGTGTGAGTAAGTTGTCCAGGTTTCACTGCCATAAAGAAGAGTACTAAGGACACAGGCTTGGTAGACAAGGACTTTTGTTTTGGCAGTAAGCTTCCTGTTCTTCCAGACTATTTTTCTTAACCTGTTCATTGTTGTTGCTGTCTTACCAATCAGGATGTTAATTTCCTGATCTTGGGATAATTTGCTATTTACCACTGATCCTAGATATGTAAAATGGTCTACCATCTCTACTTCGGCGTCGTCAATAAAGATTGATGGTACCCCATGTGCACTTTGTGACATACTCTGTGTTTTCTTATTGCTAATTGTTAAACCAAATTCGGAACAAGCATTGGAGAATGCAGATAGCAGACATTGTAATTCTTCCTCAGAGTGGGTCGTAACTGCAGCATCATCTGCATAAAGAAACTCTCTGATCAGTACCCTCCTAATTTTGGTCTTGGTCTTCAATCTCTGAGCATTGTAGAGGCCGCCATCTGAGCGTGAGTGAATGTATATACCACCATCCTGATCACGAAAGGCATATTTCAGTAGAAGTGAAAAGTTTATTCCAAAGAGAGTGGGAGCTAGTACACAGCCTTGCTTAACTCCACTCTTGATTTCAAACTCTTCAGAAGTTGCACCATCAAACTTGATTATACCCTTCATGCTTGTGTGGAACGATTCTAAAAAAGAGAAATGATTGGTAGGTTCTAATACTGTACACGTAAACACAAGAAATAAATGGGGAGAACCGTTGAGGCTTTCAGATGTTATATTGTCTAGTGCGTCTTATAATCTCTATTTCCTCTCTTCTGTGAGCGCCAAATAATACTATGTGTGTTTATTTGTTTAATCGTCTTAGTGGTCGGTAACTATCATAGCTTTCAGATTTTATATTGTCAAGTGCGTCTTCTAATCTCTATTTCCTTCTTCTGTGAGCGCCAAATAATAATATGTGTGTTTATTTGACTGTAGTAAGACAGTTCTATCCCTCTAGGTAATATAACCATGTACTGACTACAGTAAGACAGTTCTATCCCTCTAGGTAATATAACCATGTAATGACTGACTGTAGTAAGACAGTTGTATCTCTCTAGGTAATATAACCATGTACTGACTGTAGTAAGACAGTTCTATCTCTCTAGGTAATATAACCGTGTACTGACTGTAGTAAGACAGTTCTATCTCTCTAGGTAATATAACCATGTACTGACTGTAGTAAGACAGTTCTATCCCTCTAGGTAATATAACCATGTACTGACTGACTGTAGTAAGACAGTTATATCTCTCTAGGTAATATAACCATGTACTGACTGTAGTAAGACAGTTCTATCTCTCTAGGTAATATAACCGTGTACTGACTGTAGTAAGACAGTTCTATCTCTCTAGGTAATATAACCATGTACTGACTGCAGAAAGACAGTTCTATCTCTCTAGGTAATATAACCATGTACTGACTGTAGTAAGACAGTTGTATCTCTCTAGGTAATATAACCATGTACTGACTGCAGAAAGACAGTTCTATCTCTCTAGGTAATATAACCATGTACTGACTGTAGTAAGACAGTTCTACCTCTCTAGGTAATATAACCGTGTACTGACTGTAGTAAGACAGTTGTATCTCTCTAGGTAATATAACCATGTACTGACTGCAGAAAGACAGTTCTACCTCTCTAGGTAATATAACCATGTACTGACTGTAGTAAGACAGTTGTATCTCTCTAGGTAATATAACCATGTACTGACTGTAGTGAGACAGTTGTATCTCTCTAGGTAATATAACCGTGTACTGACTGTAGTAAGACAGTTCTATCTCTCTAGGTAATATAACCATGTACTGACTGCAGAAAGACAGTTCTATCTCTCTAGGTAATATAACCATGTACTGACTGTAGTAAGACAGTTCTACCTCTCTAGGTAATATAACCATGTACTGACTGTAGTAAGACAGTTATATCTCTCTGGGTAATATAACCATGCACTGACTGTAGTAAGACAGTTCTATCTCTCTAGGTAATATAACCATGTACTGACTTTAGTAAGACAGTTATAACTCTCTAGGTAATATAACCATGTGCTGAATGTAGTAAGACAGTTCTATCTCTCTATGTAATATAACCATGTACTGACTGTAGTAAGACAGTTCTATCTTTCTAGGTAATATAACCATGTACTGACTGTAGTAAGACAGTTCTATCTCTCTAGGTAATATAACCATGTACTGACTGCAGTAAGACAGTTCTATCTCTCTAGGTAATATAACCATGTACTGACTGTAGTAAGACAGTTATATCTCTCTAGGTAATATAACCATGTACTAGCTATAGTAAGACAGTTATATCTCTCTAGGTAATATAACCATGTACTGACTGTAGTAAGACAGTTCTATCTCTCTAGGTAATATAACCATGAACTGACTGCAGTAAGACAGTTATATCTCTCTAGGTAATATAACCATGTACTGACTGTAGTAAGACAGTTCTATCTCTCTAGGTAATATAACCATGAACTGACTGCAGTAAGACAGTTCTATCTCTCTATGTAATATAACCATGTACTGACTGCAGTAAGACAGTTATATATCTCTAGGTAATATAACCATGTACTGACTGTAGTAACACAGTTCTATATCTCTAGGTAATATAACCATGTACTGACTGTAGTAACACAGTTCTATATCTCTAGGTAATATAACCATGTACTGACTGTAGTAACACAGTTCTATATCTCTAGGTAATATAACCATGGACTGACTGTAGTAACACAGTTCTATATCTCTAGGTAATGTAACCATGGACTGACTGTAGTAACACAGTTCTATCTTTCTAGGTAATATAACCATGTACTGACTGTAGTAAGACAGTTCTATCTCTCTAGGTAATATAACCATGTACTGACTGCAGTAAGACAGTTCTATCTCTCTAGGTAATATAACCATGTACTGACTGTAGTAAGACAGTTATATCTCTCTAGGTAATATAACCATGTACTAGCTATAGTAAGACAGTTATATCTCTCTAGGTAATATAACCATGTACTGACTGTAGTAAGACAGTTCTATCTCTCTAGGTAATATAACCATGAACTGACTGCAGTAAGACAGTTATATCTCTCTAGGTAATATAACCATGTACTGACTGTAGTAAGACAGTTCTATCTCTCTAGGTAATATAACCATGAACTGACTGCAGTAAGACAGTTCTATCTCTCTATGTAATATAACCATGGACTGACTGCAGTAAGACAGTTCTATATCTCTAGGTAATATAACCATGTACTGACTGTAGTAACACAGTTCTATATCTCTAGGTAATATAACCATGTACTGACTGTAGTAACACAGTTCTATATCTCTAGGTAATATAACCATGGACTGACTGTGGTAAGACAGTTCCATCTCTCTAAGTCAGTGATGCCAACTCAATCGCTCAATGGGCCAAAACTTAAATCACACGACAGGATGCGGGCCGAACAGAATAAACATTCAATAAGCCGAAAATTAAACCCTTGTAACATTCATATACGTTAAAACAGAAAAAAAAAAATGTTTTAGTAATATAAAATCATTGGTATGCACACTTTCACTCTTATGTCAATTTGTCAGAGCACGGTGTTTGACATCTTTTCTTGGCTACAAGTTCGTTTATTTTGGGAGTATTGTTTTGTGCCTTTCTGTGTTCATCAGCGAGCCGACTCCTGTGTGATGTGTTCTTAATCTTCATCACAGAAAACAGCTACTCATACAGATAGGTGCTACCAAATATGCTCAAGATTCGAGCCGTATGTAAACGAAGCCTGGGCATCTCTTCAGGAATGAAATGAGTGAACTATGCAGGCCCAAGTGTGTCTACTTTGCCTTTAGTGTCCTATTACACTGCAGCTCTGTTAACTCCATCTTCAAATTTACAGGTGCAGTTTCCACATCTAGGGCATATTTTTTACAAAACAGTCACTAAAGCGCCGTGCGAACGCGGCGCGAAGTAAGCTAAGTGTTTTCAGCAAAGTGTGCATTGGGAAACACCATAGCATTGACTTGGTTTATCATTGCTTGACAACAAGAAAATAACTGCGCCTAATATTCACTCAATACCAGACTCAGTATGTAATTTAAGTTCACTGTCATCATTCTGTGAAGGGAAGTGCTCTAGAAATATTCCCCCTGAGATTCCCTTGATGTCTGTTGCAGAAGTATATAAATATCTCTCGAATCTCAAAGCAACAAATTCAGAAGGCCTAGATGGTATCAGTAATAGAATTCTTCGGTGTGCTGCACCTATTATTAGTGAGTCCTTAACGTTCATATATAACCAGTGCCTATCCAAAAACTACTTTCCATCTGCCTCTAAAGTTGCTAAAGTGTATCCTCTACTTAAAAATGGTTCAACTGATATTAGCGTCTTGGGTAATTATAGACCTATTTCCTTACTATCGTCGCTATCAAAGCCATTAGAAAAACACATGCATAAAATAACACTACATCATTTAATTAACAACGATCTAATAATTGACAGTCAATCTGGGTTTCGACCTAAATATTCTTGCCATAGTGCCCTTACAAAAATGACCGATAACTGGCATCTTTGTATCAACAATGGCAACATTTGTGGAGCAGTATTTGTAGACTTTAAAAAGGCCTTTGATATGGTAGATCATGATACTTTAATTAGAAAATTAAAACACATGAAGACTGGCACCAATATGGTGGACCTAATTACGTCATTTTTATCAGACAGACAACAAGTAGTGTCCTTCAATAACTGTCTATCAAGACCCACACAACTGAATTTTGGGGTGCCTCAGGGCTCAATACTAGGTCCGCTGCTTTTTAAGTGTTCCTCCTGAACGGTTCAGTGATAAAACGGTCGTGGTCGAAGGAAGACCATTCGCGACTCATTGTGGCGATGGCAGTGTTCACCCTGCCGCCATTCTATAGAGATTGTAGAGTTTGTATTAATGTTTAGGAAGCAAATGTGATAGATCTTGAGATATAAAACGTGTATTTTGTAATCAGACCAACTTAAGTAAAAGCCAGAGTGGAAGTAAATACATGAAATGAATCTATCTCATGTTATTGTAGCCGAGGGGAAAAGACAAGGGAAAGACAATGTTTCCGTTGCTACTGTGCTAAGAGGTACAGAGTAACTCTGACTTCGTTATGGCCAAATAAGAGAAGTAGTGTTGTGTGTTGTTTGTCCATCAAGAATGATGATGACCATTCATTTAATCCAGTGGGGTTGAAAGTATGGAGCCGTGAGTTCTAAGATGGCTGATAAGGCCTATTTTGGCTCGAAATTTTCTTTGACAATGTGGACAAAGAATGCTTGACGTTTCTGGAGAAGGAATTTCTGCAGTGGTTTTTCTGTTCTGTCTATTCGTCACAGCTCTTGCAGTCCTGGTTACCTCACAAGTGACTTCACCCTTGCGTAATATTGTACGCCACGAATGTCGGTCTCCTAGGTGTCATGATTAATTCCAAAAGCATTCACTGAGATTTTCAGTGTCTTTTAAGCGTTTCCTCTGGCCGCCTTGGGAGCGTTTACCACAACGCAACTCGCCGTAAAAAATTTGTTTAGGGAGCCTGTGATCTGGCATGCGAGTCAAGTGTCCAGCCCAGAGAATATGATTCTTCATTAGTAGAGTGTGGATACTGGGCATGGACGCTCTTTCTAGGACTTCAATATCTGGGATCTTGTCTTGCCATTTAATCTTCAGTAACTTCCTAAGGCAGACTTTGTGGAAGTGGTTTAATTTCCTAGCGTGTCGCTGATAAACAGTCCAGGTTTCACAAGCATATAGCAGTGTGGATAATACAACTGCTTTGTAGACTTTCAGCTTTGTTTCCAGGCTTATTCCATTTCTGTCCCATACATTCTTGTACAGTCTGCCAAAGGCCGCGCTGGCCTTGGAGATTCTTGCATTCACTTCATCATCAATTGTGGCAGCTTGTGACACAGTGCTGCCAAGATAGGTGAATTTGTCCACAACACTTAGACTATGACCATTCACTTTGATATTCGGCACAGTGTGATTATTCCCTGGAGCTGGCTGGTACATAACTACAGTCTTCTCCAAATTGATATTGAGCCCAATGTTGGCACATGCATGTGAGAAAGCTGAAACATTGTGTTGCATGTCCGCCTCTGAGTTGGCGTATAGAGCACAATCATCAGCAAACAGGAGCTCTCTGGCGGTGTCGCTGTCAATTTTGGTTTTAGCTTTCAGCCTTCTGAGACTGAATAACTTTCCATCCATGCGGTAGTTGATGTCTATTCCAATGTCGTTGTTCTCGAAGGCATTCATCAACATGGCTGAAAACATTAGGCTGAACAGTGTTGATGCCAGGACACATCCTTGCTTCACTCCATTGGTGACAGGAAAAGGCTCAGAGGAGTAGTATAAGGAGATAGAGCCCCACACCGCCCTCAACTGACAAAAAGTGATAATAATTAGATAAGAAGATACGAACAGGGTCTCAATTCAGCCAGGAACTCTCATATTTGAGACCCAGACAGTGGATTAAAGTGTTAGATTTTGGTAGAAATAGTGGTTGTAAAATCTAAATAGACTAATTGATTCATTGGTTGTTTCGAGATTTGAAATTTAAATATTCAGCACAACCCACCACTGGCAACGGCGATCGTATTCCGGTATGAACCTAAGGCCTATCCACGTCAATATGGAAGCACTATACTCGAGTTTCGCTCTCGTTTGAGCTCGTCAGTAGTGCATATCCCTGACCGGATCCGGAAACAGCCCCGGATCACGCGTGTGAAGCGGGTGTGTAACCACGTGGCTCACAGTGGACACAGCCAAATTATCATAACAGAACACCACAACGTCAACCATCGTAGGCTATGCTCAAGATTGCCCAATCGCCGCCACTGACGTCCGTGGTTACACACCCGCTTCACACGCGTGATCCGGGGCTTGTTTCCGGATCCGGTCAGGGATATGCACTACTGACGAGCTCAAACGAGAGCGAAACTCGAGTATACTGCTTCCATACTGACGTGGATAAGCCTTAGGTTCATACTGAAATACGATCGGCGTAGCCAGTGGTGGGTTGTGCTCAATATTTAAATAGACTAAACAAACAAATCAAGGACAAATAAACAAGCTGTTTATTTATTTCTTCTAACAGAATATGTTGGATAACACATTGAATGTCAACAACAGGTACAACAGAAAACATGTATATATCAAACATGTATATATCAAACATGTATATATCAAACATGTATATATCAAACATGTATATATCAAACATGTATATATCAAACATGTATATATCAAACATGTATATATCAAACATGTATATATCAAACATGTATAATATATCAAACATGTATATATCAAACATGTATATATCAAACATGTATATATCAAACATGTATATATCAAACATGTATATATCAAACATGTATATATCAAACATGTATATATCAAACATGTATATATCAAACATGTATATATCAAACATGTATATATCAAACATGTATATATCAAACATGTATATATCAAACATGTATATATCAAACATGTATATATCAAACATGTATATATCAAACATGTATATATCAAACATGTATATATCAAACATGTATATATCAAACATGTATATATCAAACATGTATATATCAAACATGTATATATCAAACATGTATATATCAAACATGTATATATCAAACATGTATATATCAAACATGTATATATCAAACATGTATATATCAAACATGTATATATCAAACATGTATATATCAAACATGTATATATCAAACATGTATATATCAAACATGTATATATCAAACATGTATATATCAAACATGTATATATCAAACATGTATATATCAAACATGTATATATCAAACATGTATATATCAAACATGTATATATCAAACATGTAATATCAAACATGTATATATCAAACATGTATATATCAAACATGTATATATCAAACATGTATATATCAAACATGTATATATCAAACATGTATATATCAAACATGTATATATCAAACATGTATATATCAAACATGTATATATCAAACAGGTATATATCAAACATGTATATATCAAACTGTATATATCAAACATGTATATATCAAACATGTATATATCAAACATGTATATATCAAACATGTATATATCAAACATGTATATATCAAACATGTATATATCAAACATGTATATATCAAACATGTATATATCAAACATGTATATATCAAACATGTATATATCAAACATGTATATATCAAACATGTATATATCAAACATGTATATATCAAACATGTATATATCAAACATGTATATATCAAACATGTATATATCAAACATGTATATATCAAACATGTATATATCAAACATGTATATATCAAACATGTATATATCAAACATGTATATATCAAACATGTATATATCAAACATGTATATATCAAACAACAACAACAGTGGGTAACCCTAACCAATCAACAGCACTTAGGACAACAGGATACACCAAGTACCACAACACAGGTGTTCCAAATAATAGTTGGTTAGACTGACACAATGAAGAACTTTGACATAGACAAAATTAAGGCACTACAAAACATAAGTTTACACAACATAAGTCCCAAGACACGACATAAATAAAAGAGTTGTGACACAAGTTACTACCCCACCATGAACCCAGGCTTGCTGCCACTAGTCAGCCACTCTGTTTTACAAAGGCATTAGTTGACCACAGATCAGCTCAGGGAATCTTTCCCACATCTCAATACAACAGAACAGCACCTTTCTTCCTATCAACAAGACGGGCCGACATCGGGCAAAGGATCCACAAGTTGCTTTGTTACAAATGGTGTTTCCAGCGTTGCCCAGAGTTTTATTATAAAATAGGCCAAACCAAGATGTGTCGCTTTGGCACTGTTATATTATATTTCGTTAGAAGTGGTGACATTAAATGGCAATGTACACTTAATAAAATATTGCGGCTATGTCCACTCTGATTAATGTTCACTCTGGTCAGCAGTCAGTCAGACTGTATTCTGGACAATGTGAGGATTCACGTCCCAATGCAACTGTCTGTGTCCTGACTGACAGCATACAACAGAATAACCAACCAACATGAGGACACCATGTTACAGTACTGGGTCAACACCAACACACTTTCGTACTTCTATGACCCAGCTCAACTATCAGGTTATGTCAACATTATTAATATTACTGCTCGCAGGAACATCCTAGTCTGGGTCATGTCACGCATCGCATAGTTTAATACTCATTACACCACTAAACGACCCCTGGAGCTGTTTACGTCATTTGTAATTTTCAGCTCATGCATTTCGAGAAGCACTTGCATATTATGAAATGATTTCAGAGACTGTTGTGATGTACAGAAGCCATGAATATATAATTATACCCCCTAACTTGCTGGTCTATTTAATATATGTATCCCATTTCTGTTTGTCTCTTTCGGATAGAGGACTGGACAACATGCGGCATCTCAGACTCTGTGTATTGATGTCTCTCATTGTTGTACTCAGATGTTATGGTGAGTGAACAGACGCGATTGCAAAACGTATAGCTATAAAGACAGACATGCAGACACCCTCAATTCCATACGTAAAAGATAATTATCTAACACGGCATATCAGCCACACGGAAGGTGCGGGAGTAGGGTGTAGAACTGGTGTGTGAGGTAGGCAGGCTCGTACGTGGAACTTGCTGTCAACTCTGGTCCATCTCTACGAGTGAACTCGTGAAGGCGATGAGCTACAAACATCTCGTCATCTCCAGCCTGATGCCCTAATGGTAGGCTTCAATCATAACAATTCCGTAGGGGAGCCAGCACGTCAGGAGCTTTGGGATCATCGGAATTGGTTACCCTTTGCTGAATTTTTCAGCGTCTTTACCTGCTTAACAATTTCCAGGGCCAGGCCCAACCAGGTCACGACTCCTGCTGTCGCTCTCCTGTGGTGCTTTGGCAACCTTCATTTCATAGTCGAGACGTTCTCGTCGTTTTCCCCACTGACCCCACAACTACGCGGTGTACCTGCCCTGCCCACAGGCTGTCTCACCCTCAGAGAGGCGAACATCATGTAACCGATGCCTCGTAACCTGCCACAATAAGCTGCCTGTTCTAGACTATTTTGTTACCCTGTTCATTGATGTTGTGCTTTAGCAATCGAGATATTGATTTCCTGATCTAGGGATAATTAATTGATTGATTGACTGATTTAGGAACCGACATCACAGCATTCGGGACATTCCCATAAGCGCTCCGTCCCCATCCTCAGCAGCCAGCGAAGAGTTCCAACACTAATAGTTCCAGCAGCAATCTGATTATATGTCCTATTCCTCTGAGCGTCGAGCATCGGCCAGATCCCCTCGTCACCCCTCGCTGTCTCATTCTTACCAGACCATGGTGATCCATTTGCTCCTCCGAGGTGTACATGTGCTCAGCCGCTGAATGATGTGTCAAGCGCAGATATCTAGGGATAATGTACTCTCCAGCGATGGAATTATACCTCTCCATAGCAGAAAACCTGGGTAGATTTATACTGACTGTGTGTTGCCCTTGCAGTATGATCACTCTCTCGAAGTGTCTACTTTACTTTAGAGGAAAGGTAGCACCAATACTTCTGGAAAAAGACAGTTTGTAGAAGTTGCCGGATCAGCAAAGCAATGCTCTAACTGTCCGCCTGTCGAAGCTTCCATCCAAGACCAGTTGCCTACTATGTCTTAGAGCCTGGTTTGCCTGCCATGACATTTAGTATTTATGCTGCATTTCATAGCACCTAATTAGGCTTGCAACCCCACCAATTTCACTCTTCCGCCCGAAGCCGTTGGCACAATGTAGGGTGTGAGATGTGGTGAGCGCCGGCTAACATTCGGAGCTAATAGAAAACAAGTAGTACCTGCCATGACTCAACTTGGCATTGTAGTTATGTCATTGATAGTAGTATAAGTTGAACTGACTTGACTTCAGTGTTCCATATACTGGCTTATAGTGTGGCTAATTCGTTAGGAGTGGAATTAACTATTAACATCGTATCAAGCTGACATTACCTATTAGCTAATTGAGCTGAGCCAAAGTATTACGTGCTACGTTCTAGGAGACGGTTTGAATGTTATCTTTTGACAGATATTATACGACGATTACCATTACTTTACAATTAAGTATTATAACACAACGTGGATGCCTTCGTTTGATACTTTATATTGTCACTCTATTAGCAACACTTCGTACATCCATGATTATATTAAAACACAGTCAATGTAAAATAATCTCTATCAATGTATATATTCAAACCACAAGTGGTGGAAGGGTAAACTATTGTCATGTTCATTATACGTATGCCTTCGCCTGAATCACCTTGAGCCTACCAGCAACAATCGGCAGATTAAGGATGTAACGCATACACACTACTGGGGTGTCTCTAGTGCATCCCAGAATAACCCGCATAGCTTCGTTCTGTATGCGCTCTAATTTCACAAGCTGACTCTTTGAGACAGTGAGCAGTCCTAGTCCATAATCAGCCACTGAGAGGATCAAGTGCTGGTTGAGTGTGAAGAGCTTTCTCTGCTTTGTGTTCATAGCAGCCATAGTTTTAAGTGTCATCCATCCATCCATCATGTGCCATGCCGGTAAGCGTAGGCGGTCATATTCTGCCATCTCTCTCGTTCACCAGAGTCGTGGATCAGTTCCGTGTTTCTGTCTCGACCATGCCACAAGGCCAAGCCATCCAGGTACTTGCTTCTAGGTCTACCCCTTGGTCTGTTTCCCTCGATCTTACCAGTTGTCACCAAGTTCTCCAAATCACTTCTTCTCATAACATGCCCAAAAAATTGTGACTGCCTACGTCTAATATCTCTAATCAGTTTACGATCTTAATTTGTTTCTTGAAGAACTTGTTCATTGGTCTTTCTGGCTGTCCATGGTATTCTTTGCATTTTCCTCACTAAACCACATTTCTACAGCTATCAGATGTTTTTCAGCCTGACTGCTCATTTAAGTGCATTGAGTCCCTTTTGCGATCTTGTCACAACCGTCTCCACATGGTTCTTGAAGGACAGTCTCCTGTCAAATGTGATTCCCAGATACTTCAGTTTGTTCTCTCTGTTGACACTTCTACCATCTATCGGGAGGCTTGGGACATCAGCTCTCACAATCCTGTTGTCCAGAGAGCACCACAAAACAACCACCTTTTCCGGATGGGTGACAGCACTCATTTCTGTGCACTAGTCAATCACTTTGTCTACTGTCGCCTGTAACTCCTGGGCTATTTGCTCCCTATCTCTCCCCTGGCTATATGCATGAATATCATCTGCAAATGTTAGTATCCTTCCAACCCCTGGTGCTTCTAGGTTTGCAATCTTGCTCGTATACACATTAAAGAGCAACGGGGAGATTGCAGATCCCTGTGGCAGTCCCGGGGTTAAATTATGTGGCTTTGAGGTCCATGCACCCAGACGGAGAGCAACCCGACGAGAATGCAAGATGGCTGCTATCTAGTTCACCAACCAAGGATTGACTCCCTTCTCTATCAGTGCGGTCATTAAATATCATTGCGAACTCTATTGTACGCATCCTCGAGATCAAGCGCTGCCGCCATCGTTTCCTGCCTACTCTGGAACCCCTCATAAACATCAAAGGCAAAAGTGACTGAATTTGACCAGGTATCTTTTCTTGGCCTGTAGCTCCCCAGGCCTCTTGGAAGAAGCTTCCCCCTTTCCAAAATCTCTTGCAGCTTGACAGCGACTATCTTCTCTAATACCTTCCCAAATGTATTTTGAAGGGTGATGATCCAAAAGCCGATAAACTTTGAATGATCATTGAATGGTTTTGGGAAAGGGGAGAGATAGCTGTGTACCCAATCCTGTGGTACTGATGCTGTCCTAATGCTCTAGATAAAGCAGTCTGTCATCTCCTTCAGGTCTGCATCGCTCAAAGCCTTCATGCGGCCATACCTAACCCCATCAGGCCCTGGTGCCGTGTCCTTTACTTTTTTTTTCAAAATATGTTTAACATCTTCAAACCGTATGATGTCTTCATAATGCATATTCTTCGTGGTGCCAGATAATTCCTCTCTAACAGCATCCCTGATGTCCGCATCATTATGATTGGTCTGCTCTTAAAAATCTCTTGAGAAACGCCTCCCCATTCTCTTTGTCTGTTGTCACGTGCACACCATCCTCTCTATAAATTGTTCCCACTGTCATAGGCCAATCTTCTCTTTGCATTTGTCTGTGCAGTTTCCAGAATTTTCGCAGTGTTTCATCACCTCCAATCTCCTTCATGAAACATTCCCATTTTCCCTTTTTGGCCTCTGCATCACAGCGCATGAAAGCCTGCACCTTGTCTTTCTTGACATTTTCCGCTGTGTCCATTTCCTCTCGTGAGCTTCGAAGTGTCTGTCGCACTTTCCTTAGCTGCTTCACTGCAGCTCTCTTTGCTTTCCAAGCATGGTCTACTTCTGGGGTCCACCATTGGGGCTGCAAAAAAAAAAAAGACGACTAAGGCTTGTCTGTTACATGAATATGGTAAACTCATGTAACTCGTGGCACCCCTGTATATTCCTTTAACTCATGGAACCTCGGGTATACTCATTTAACTCGTGGAACCTCGGGTATACTCATTTAACTCGTGGAACCTCGGGTATACTCATTTAACTCGTGGAACCTCGGGTATACTCATGTAACTAGCGGCACCTCGGGTATACTCATTTAACTCGTGGAACCTCGGGTATACTCATTTAACTCGTGGAACCTCGTGTATACTCATTTAACTCGTGGAACCTCGGGTATACTCAATTAACTCGTGGAACCTCGGGTATACTCATTTAACTCGTAGAACCTCGGGTATACTCATTTAACTCGCGGAACCTCGGGTATACTCATGTAACAGGCAGTACCTCGTGCATTTAACACACGGCATCTCGTTCACTGTAGAAATAACATTCTACAGTTTAGTTCAGGTTAACTTCCAATTATCCCAGCTATTCTGTTTCGTCTATTATTCCATCTTACCCGACTGATTGTAAATTCATCGTATGTTTGAGAGCGTCACTGAGTTCATTCCTATTTTAGAATGATGGGATGTCTTATTCGGATGTTTGATAGTGTCACTGAGTTTTTTCTGATGTCTTCTTCTTCTGCGTTTATCCGGGGTCTTATTTCGGATGCGATTGCATTGTGCCTGTTTACATTGAAGCTGCGATACGTCGCCTTAACGTTGACACATCCGACTTCTGCGGGCGTTTGTTGACCGGGTTAACCTGTCCGGGGATTCGGAGATTCCACGTAGTGTATTTGCTATCCGAGCAATATTCCATTTTGTGCCACTGGGACACTTTTTCCACCTTTGATGACGCCCACACAACGAGCTTTTAATGCGGACTTTCCACGTAATAGATTTGTTAGACAAGCAATAGTATATTTCGTGTCACTGGGGCGCTTTTGCCACCGACACTCATGCACCTTTAGATGGCATCCTGAGTATAATTAAAGTTAGCTGCTGTCAACTTCAGTTTGTTGATATTTCCGTAGAGCTTGTCCTCAAATGAAGCACGTGTGGGCCAAAATATCTTTCTCTGTTCTGCATATATTGGGCACTCCTGCATCAGATGTCCAGCTGTCATTTTATCAGTTCCACAATTATATTCATCTGTATCTATCAGTATCATCAGACTATCTTTAGTTTATTGATCACGTAGTATTTCAGCCTCTTATGTTCTGTGCGGAGTCTGAAGATTGCTACTTGTTCACTTCGGTAGAGTTTGTAATATGCATCATCTTTCTGGTGGCCTGGATGCTCAGATTCTCATGTGGGTCTATAAGTGCTTTTTATAAACCTATTTGCCTCATTATAGGCTATGTCCATGTCAGGCTGTAGGTAGTCCACCACCCTCTTTTATCAATCTGTCAACCTCCTCATGTTCAGATATATTGCTGCCATATACCAAATGTAATATGTTCTCAGTGTAGTGGCTTGTATCTTGTCATATAGCACATTCTAACTATATTCGAAACACCAGACCCTGGACACCATGTCATGTCAACATAAACTTTATTGAGTGCACCAAGACGCACCAGCTCACCCGCTGTCAGAGCTTTGCCTTGTTCAATACGCAGCGTACTCAGTCCCTAGCCGGTGGGTGTCTGTCCGGGGTGACACTTTCCTTGATGACCATGGCGTGAACTCCTCCGTCTATGGTTACTATACATCTTAACACAAGTGAGTCTCTTAATAACATATCAATTGAGTACAGAATGTTTCTTTCAACTTACGGGATTGAAACCGTAAAAATTAAGTTAAATTCACTCTACCACACTTTGTCACATATCGTAGGTGGCTGTGAAAGTCACCACACGCAATTAACAAATGCATGGAAAATCGCTCCATCGCAGTATTCTAGTAGGCGAGTACCAAATTCTCTTGTCATGAAGAGGATCACCTGTTCTTCTGCTCCCTCATTTCAAGCGTGTACCGCAGCCAGATATATTTTTCATTATTTATTTATACCTGTAAAGATATGCTGATGTTATTTGCGCCTTTTACAGGTGTTGACAGCTTGAGCCGTGAGTCCTAAGTGTCGTGGAAAACTATTCGGCTTCTCAGCCTTCTGCGTTCCCGCACTTTCTCCCGTGCAACATAATTTCGCCCTTGGTACAATCTCCTGGTGAGGAGCGCTGAGTGCATGTCAGGTACTACAGGGTTAGGTAATGCCTCATCTTACCCTGTTATTCGTGATTGCTTCCCTTACTATGACGTCCGCTCAACTCGGCTATACTTCTCTGTGGCTGATGGCAACTGCAATGTGATGGGATCCAGTGTATTACAATTTTTATTTGATTTCTGACATAGTCCGTGTAGGGTTGGACTTAGATATGCTAGTTCTGTGCGACATTTGCTCTTCAGTATTGAAACAGCTGACAGTAGTGGGTTGTGCGCAATAATTAAAATAACTTATGCCAATGGTATCTCCGTAGCCTTAATAATAATCATAATAAATATAATGATGATGATGATGATGATGATGATGATGATGATGATGATGATGATGATGATGATATTAATAATAATATAAATAAATCAACAATGTGGGAATACTGTTTGATATTCTATTGTGTTTACAATGTTAGTGTTATTATCTTAGACTAATCGAATAAATACAGTATGGATAAGCACTGCATGATAGGGGTGGGTCATGGAGAATGGTATATTAATGGCCTGCGGGCCCAGTCCTTATGGGAAACTTATGTCTTGTTCATTATCTCTCCCCCTCTCTCTCTCCCCCCCTCTCTCTCTCTCTCTCTCTCTCTCTCTCTCTCTCTCTCTCTCTCTCTCTCTCTCTCTCTCTCTCTCTCTCTCTCTCTCTCTGTTTCTCTATCCGTATAACTGTATTTACAAGGGACATAACCACTCTCATCTCAGTTACCAGTCGTGTACGGGCATGAAATCATATCCGGAGTTCTACAGCGAGCCCTCTATATGACTCTCAGACAAGGCGAGAACGGCATCATCTACATGAAGAATTACAACTTCACCGGAAACTCTCAGACAAGGCGAGAACGGCATCATCTACATGAAGAATTACAACTTCACCGGAAACTCTCAGATCAAGTTGGTGTTGGATTGTACTACTCTTGTCGTTTCCTCATTCATCTCTTCATCTCATCACATCGTATGCCTCTTGTACCTTGCGGTGTTGAGGTGTAGCATAAACAGCGGGTGAGTGTCCGTTTATAGGCTTCATGTATCAGGTTCCACGACTCTGGTGATCGAGTGATATGGCAAGTCATGACCGCCCACGCTTTCCGGCATGGCACATAATTGATTGATTGTATCAGGTTTCATATATTCATATATTCCGTGTGTCCACCGTTTACATTGTCGGCTACTTCTTTCACTTACATTTTTCCATTACATCATTGCTTCTTGTGGTAGCATAGTTATATGGCCGAATCATTTAACTGGCTGCTTTTTAATGAAATCCAGCGTCGCAATAATCCTAACTTTAGTCCTGGTCTATTCATTTCTTATTTTCTCTCTTCTTGGTATAGTGAGTATTATTCTCAAGACTCTCATTTTTTTTGTTGAAATTTTTATTTAATTGTTTTTGGTCATTATCCAGATTTTGCATTGGTAGCATAGAATTGGTAGAAAGATTGTGTAGTAGAGTGCTTTTATATTATATATGGATTCGTGTTTGTTCTGTAGTATTGGTTCCTTTTGTCCAATGAGTTAGTTTGCCTTATTGCATCTATTTCAGACCTCGTCTTCCGATTTGACATTTGATGATATTTCACGTCATAAGTACTTGAAGTAATTTTCTAACTTAAAGGGGTGTTCTTTTAGATGAATCTTTGTTGTTGTTTTCTTCTTTAGTTATAGTCATCACCTCTGTTTTACTGATGCTAATTTTCATGTTATGTTCCTTACACACATAGCTTAGGCTATTTATGAAACTTGTAATTATGCTTCTGATTTTGCTATTAGTGCTTGATCGCCCGCAAATAGGAGTTCTGTATTGGTGTAATCTCATGTTGGTCATATGTGTTCTGTTCTTTATGAGGCGTTGTTAAGGTCTCTGTTTGGCTGGTATCTTCACATAACCTGGCACCTTGACTTCTTGACAGAAGATAGTTTGTTACACTGTATTTTAAACAGGCATAATAAATATAACGCATGGCGGTAGCGAATGTGTCTTATCTCACCAATTCGCGCTGTAAATGTGCGTTCACAATAGATGCATGTGAATACATGGTCATTTTCACCATCACGTACCATCTTACGCCTCGTGCGCTCAGTGTGTGACCTATCAACAATCATTTTCTCCTTTGTTTTTATTCCTTTTCTGATCTTTGTTCTCCATGCAACACGATAAGCCGCTCCCAATGTGCAATATCAACGCTTGAATCACTCATGTCCTGCTTACACACATCTTTGTATCGTAGTAGAGGTTCACCCCGAGATCTTTTACTCATCTGCAATTCACCACAAAATATGGCCTTTTATATTCTACACTCATCCATCCACCTAATGTGTCCAATCCATCAAAGTATATAAAGACTGAGCGTGGAATAAACCGTCACACAACCTGATCTTTCCAATACTTTGCAGAAAACGCATATACAAGCTGTTTAAACGTTTCTCTTTGCGTTAGTAATTTGACCAGGCTTCACTGCAAGAAAGAAGAGTACTAAGGACACAGGCTTAATGGACAACGATTTTTGTTTTGGCAGTAAGCTTCGTGTTCTCCCAGACTCTTTGTGTTAACCTGTTCATTGTTGTTGTTGCCTTACCAATCCCGATCTTGATTTCCTGATCTAGGGATAATTTGCTATTTACCTCTGATCCTAGATATGTAAAATGGTCTACTATCTCCAATTCGGCGTCGTCAATAAAGATTGATGGTACCCCACGTGCACCTTGGGACATAATCTGTGTCTTCTGTTTGCTAATTGTTGAATAAAATTCAGAACACGCATTGGTGAATGAAGATAGTAGACGTTGTAATTCTTCCTCAGAGTAGGTCATAACTGCAGCATCATCTGCAAAAAGCAACTCTCTGATCAGTACCCTCCTAATTTTGGTCTTAGCCTTCAATCTCTGAGCATTGTAGAGGCCGCCATCTGAGCGTGAGTGAATGTATTTACCACCATCCAGATAACGAAAGGCATATTTCAATAGAATTGAAAAGTATATTCCATAGAAGGAGCTAGTATACAACTTTATTTAACTCCACTCTTGATGTCAAACTCTTCTGAAATTGCACCATCAAACTTGATTATACCTTTTATGCCCGTGTGGAACGATTCCACAATGGACAGAAGAGTTAGTGGGCAGCCAATCTTCTTTAGTGCTTTGAACAGACCCTCACGACTGACCAAATCAAATGCCTTTGTGAGGTCAATGAAGGCAATAAACAGTGGTTGATTCTGTTCACGGCATTTCTCTTGCATTTGTCGCAATGAGAATACCATCAATTGTAGGCCGGTGCCGTCGAAAGCAACACTGTGATTCTGGGTAGTCTTGATCTCCCAGAACTTGAAGTCTTTGCAGAACAATTCTGGCAAATTCTTCTCAACGATACCGCTATATGAGATACCCCTATAGTTGTTGCAGTCGCTCGGATCGCTCTTTTTCTTGTACAGCTTTATGATGCTTGAATCTTTGAAATCCTATGGGACTTGTCCTTCTCGCCAGCATAGCTCTATTAGCTGGTGGATCTGTAGAGTGAGAGTGGCTTGTCCACTCCTGATAACCTATGTTGGAATCCCATCCTTACCTGGACCCTTGCCAGACGAAAGGTCTTTAATAGCTTACATAATTTATGTTATAGTGGGAAATGTGTCCACGTAGGGAAGAGTTGCCAAGGCCTCTATTATGCTGAGAGCATCATCCGCTAGTTTGGTCTCAATTGAGTATAGCTCCAAATAGTGTTATATCCATCTATCCATCTGCTGTTTCTTATCAGTGATGATTTCTCCAGTCAAGGTTTTCTGTGGAGGACTTCTTTTAATTATTGGACAGCAGGCATTCTGTTTCTATCCCTTTACACATGCTTCGGATGTTTTCTTTTTCACTTTCATTTTGATGGTACTCGCATAACTTGATCCAATAGTCGTTTGCAGTGTCCGGCTGTTTCCTGCAAGCCAGTTCTGCCACTTATGATCCACAGTGTCACAAACCCCAACCGCTCTTTTATAAAAGCGTCCTTACGTATACCCCACTATTCACTTGCTGTACAATTATCGGATGTATCAGTGAAAGAGTCTTCAAGTTGCTGTTGGATCTCAAAGCTCATATCAGGATCTTCGGTGTTGGTATTATTATGATGGGGATATATTTGTGTTTAGCAATGTAGATGCTCTTTGGTCTCAGTCTAACCCTTGCAACCCTTGAATAATAGTATCACAATCAGTTCTGTAGTAACTTTGAGATGGTGATGTTTGATTCAAATGTTGTCTCCATTTAATAATGAAATCCAGGTGATGCCAATGACCGGATCTCGGATATTTCCATGTGACCTTATGAAGGTCACATGTTTAAAAAAAAAGGAGTTTGTAATACATAGGTCGTTTCTGGTGCACAGTTCCAGCAGCCTTTGTCCATTGTCATTCATGTGGCGATGTTGTATTTTCCAAGGCACACTGGTCATAAACTTGAGTCCTCTCCCATGCGAGCATTACAATCACCGAGTATACAAATGTTGTCAGATTTTGGTACTGCCTTGATCACGTGGTTCAACTCTTCATAGAATGAATCTTTTATATCATCGGAGGAAATGAGCATCGATGCATATGCAGTGATAATGGTGGCAAAGCCACAAGAGGTTGCCCAGCTTCAAAGGCAAACCTTGGTTCTCCTGTCAACGCCAATTGACAAGGACTTTTAACATGTAACTGCTACCTCTCGATTTGATTCCGAGACCGGTTAAGACCAGGGATGGGTTATACTTCTCCATACCACACAGCCTGTGCAGAATTGCAGAGACCATGCGTTGCCCATGCAGTACGATCCTTCTCTCGGGATGATTAGTTTACTTTAGAGGAAAGATAACACCAATACATCTGGAACAAGACAAGCTGCAGAAGCTGCCGGATGGGCAAAGCAATACTTTATCTGAAATAAATGGGGAGAACCGTTGAGGCCACTAAGACGATTACATAAATGGACACACATAGTATTATTTGGCACTCACAGAAGAAGAAGAAGGAAATAGAGATTAGAAGACGCACTAGACAACATAAAATTTGAAAGCTATAATAGTTACCAACCGGGATCGAACCTGTCGCCTCCAAATGACGACGGCGCCTCGCTGCAGGAACAAGTGTACTTCGACGCACGACCAACTAGACACTCCAAAAAAAGTGTCTTCATTGGTCGTGTTGTGGCATAACGCAACCACCATTATTCATTTACCAACCCCTGCCGCAAAAAGAGGAAACAACATTAAAAGAAATTGACTTCACAACCGCAAATGGAGACTAGGACTTAAAACTTAACATCGAAACTGGAACTGCATAAGTGACAGATGACGTGGATTCTTAGAAAGATTGCATCAGACAAAGCTCGGAAGACCATTGGACGAAAAGGGACATGTGACCCGCTTTCGCGCCAAAGCATGATTAGCATATGTTACTATTTCATCAGAAATGTTAATAAGCCCGCACTCTTTTCTGAAACCCGCCTCATGAACAGATGTGAGAAGATTGTGTGACCAAAAGTTTCAATGGGCAAGGCAGAATGTCTGGATCCTAGGTGAGCTTGTTAGGCCTTAGATTAAACTGATAACCCGATGTATCAAGTGTCAAAAGAACGGTATCCAGTGTTTGTGATGTCAATTGAAATGTATTATTATTAATTAAAACCTCTGAAATGTAAAAATGCTCGACTGTAGATTCTAACGACGCAGAGCCATTCCCGGGCAAAATGACTCTCTAATATTCTCTTAGATGAAACTGCAATCTCTGATATTCTTAGAGATAATTATTAACTTTAAGAAGTGCATTATACTACTACATCCTATTCTAAACAACTGTGAGAAGTGATGATTCTAAAGCAATCTTGTGCATTTCACCAGAAACACTGATAAAAGATGCTATCACTATCTACAGCTGAAATGACAGTTCGTGTACCAGAACAAGTGCCTTGTTCTAAAACAGACTTATCTATGCCTATTTACGATCTAGAAAGCTGAAAGAGAAATCAATCTTTCCTTTCTCCTTCATCTATTGAATAATAGGGTTTGGCGAAATAAATATTTATATTTATGTCTAATTTAATTAGATAAGGGCACACATGAATTGCTTTACATGAGAAAGTTGTGCTTCGCGGAACACCATCACGCGCAGTGAACTTAACTCATTACTCAACACAACTTGAAAACACAACACCACACCACTCAACACTCATCACCACATTACCCAACACTCATCACAACAACAACAGATAATGGAAGAGAGTTATTAGACACAAGAAGAAGAAGAAGAAGTTAATTGGGAAAACACAGAGAATTATTTATACACGCGATAAACACCACTGAGTGGAAGAAATGTTATAAATGTATGTCAATTATTTACATGCATCTTGACACCTTCTCACTCTTGTCACTGTCTTACTGTACACGTTCACTGACCCCAGGTCAAATGAGAACTTACATACAGCAGGAACCAGTTGATACAAGGCGTACACAGTGTGATAAACTCTGACCACCCCAAATTAACCCAACACTAGATTAGAGAGAAAAAGAGGGGGAGGGGAACTAGTTCCTACTTCAGGAATTTAGATTTCTTCCGACCTACTTCTAGAATATTGTATTGGTAGGAATGTATATATTTATGTGAATATTCATCAGTGATCTTGGTGGCTACATACCAACAACCACCCAACACATCAGCAAACTAACCACCTAAATCAGACCTGACAGAGGGAAGCCGAGAGAAAGAGATGAACCACAAGTGAGATGGAAGATGACTTGGCTATGAGCAGAGTATGGGGAGGCCTTCAGAGGAGCTATACGGGCAGACCTGAAGTGGATCCATCAGTCAATGGACCCTGGCTTACCTAATCTTCCAGTCACCAGGTTACCTTTCTAAATTGGTACACACCACACCCAATTTCAGGAAACTGATAGATAATTGTTGAATCACCATCACACTTAATATGTACAACATCAAAATGTTTACTATGTTTCACACTTGTTGACATCTCATATATTGATGCTTGATTGATTGTCTGGGACTATGGTCCAATGTGCAACTTTTCTAATATTTTGTGTAAATCACAATAGAGATGTATGTACTGACCAGAAGGCTCAGGCCAGTCAATAAATGATTAACATGAATTGACCTTCTGTTAATTTATCAGTTCAAACCTATCTGTGAGTCAACAACTTCTTTGTACATCATGTTGTCAGAATCTAATGTGATTGATTATGTGTTTGATTGTTTAAAGATAAATTAACTGATAATGACTTATTAAAATGGGGAAGAGAAGACTCTCGATCTATCAACTGCTCAACATCCATGTTTTCTTCATCTAAATCAGGCTGAGAAAATTCTCCAGACTTTCCTCAGATTTGATAACCAATAAGGGGGCTCCAGAGCTATCAGAATCATTGGAGAAGGGGCAGATTCCCAGTTAGTAATTACCATTCTCACCAGGGCCATAATCTATATCTCCTAGACATACTTAATAGAACGAGGCCTGCAGATAACTCAAGGTTCATATTCTGGGGTTATTGAAGATAGAAGAGGATGGGGCTCTACTTCTTTTGTTAGAGATGGGGCATGCACTACAGTGATCTCCCACTCCTTTCAAAATATATGACACGTGTCTATCATACTCATGAACCAAACAACTATGGAATATGGACAGAATTCGTATCAAACCTTTGAGATACCTTCATAGGTCTCATAATTTATATTTAAACCAGCATAGGTCAAATAACAAACACACAAACACATCAGACCGTAATGCTGTTGTCGAGTATATATGAACAAACATTTAATAGAAGAGAAATGATTGGTCGGTTCTAATAATGTACACGTAAACACAAGAAATAAATGGGGAGAACCGTTGAGGCCACTAAGACGATTACATAAATGGACACACATAGTATTATTTGGCACTCACAGAAGAAGAAGAAGGAAATAGAGATTAGAAGACGCACTAGACAACATAAAATTTGAAAGCTATAATAGTTACCAACCGGGATCGAACCTGTCGCCTCCAAATGACGACGGCGCCTCGCTGCAGGAACAAGTGTACTTCGACGCATGACCAACTAGACACTCCAAAAAAGTGTCTTCATTGGTCGTGTCTATCATACACATGAACCAAACAACTATGGAATATGGACAGAATTCGTATCAAACCTTTGAGATACCTTCATAGGTCTCATAATTTATATTTAAACCAGCATAGGTCAAATAACAAACACACAAACACATCAGACCGTAATGCTGTTGTCGAGTTTATTTGAACAAACATTTAATAGAAGAGAAATGATTGGTCGGTTCTAATAATGTACACGTAAACACAAGAAATAAATGGGGAGAACCGTTGAGGCCACTAAGACGATTACATAAATGGACACACATAGTATTATTTGGCACTCACAGAAGAAGAAGAAGGAAATAGAGATTAGAAGACGCACTAGACAACATAAAATTTGAAAGCTATAATAGTTACCAACCGGGATCGAACCTGTCGCCTCCAAATGACGACGGCGCCTCGCTGCAGGAACAAGTGTACTTCGACGCTTATTAGAACCGACCAATCATTTCTCTTCTATTAAATGTTTGTTCATATATGCTCGACAACAGCATTACGGTCTGATGTGTTTGTGTGTTTGTTATTTGACCTATGCTGGTTTAAATATAAATTATGAGACCTATGAAGGTATCTCAAAGGTTTGATACGAATTCTGTCCATATTCCATAGTTGTTTGGTTCATGTGTATGATAGACACGACCAATGAAGACACTTTTTTTGGAGTGTCTAGTTGGTCGTGCGTCGAAGTACACTTGTTCCTGCAGCGAGGCGCCGTCGTCATTTGGAGGTGACAGGTTCGATCCCGGTTGGTAACTATTATAGCTTTCAAATTTTATGTTGTCTAGTGCGTCTTCTAATCTCTATTTCCTTCTTCTTCTTCTGTGAGTGCCAAATAATACTATGTGTGTCCATTTATGTAATCGTACTTTATCTGAACACCGTTGGAGCCTCCATCCTAGACCAGTTGCCAACCAAGGTTTAGGGCCTGGTCTGCCCTGCCATGACATTCAATCTTTAGGTTGTATACCCACACATCTTTCTACACATATGCTGTCTATATAGGTTATGAACAAGAGGGGGGACACGACTTTGTCGTTCTCCGGATATTATAGTAAAGATTTCTTACTTTCTTCCATATCTTCTCACTGTGAATTCACTGTTGTTGTATAATAGTCTGCGTAGATTGTTAGATGTGTACTCACTCTATTTAGTTTAGGGATTTCTCACAGCTTATGTATTCCGGTTTCCGGTTACGAGCGGACGTGTTTTCACAAGCTCTCCCAATTTTTATAGAATGTATCAAAATTTTGCCTATTTCAATCGAGATGCTGTGTATATCATTGTGTTAGTTCTAAAACTGGATCGAATACGAATTAATATCTTAAAGTTTATGTGACTGTGGTTTAGTGAAATGAGGATTTCTTTGATAAATGGAAGGTAAGGTCATTCAATTTTGAAACCTACCAATTATCGATTAACGACAACGTGTGATACCCTGCGTAACTAGCGTGTGGTAAATCGCCAAGCACACAATATCGCAAGTCCCTGATCAGCTCTGTGTTCTTGTCTCAATTATCAAAACAAACGAACCACAACACATGACTTCAAATAGCCCGCGGCGCGTCTAGACTACGATGAGTCCGCTGCAGTCTTCAAACGGGTTTGATAACATGATGCAGTAATGTCATCGAGAGGAGAGGCCTCTCTGGGGGTGACTGGTGTTAAAACAATATCCGGTTTTCGATCGGCCGTGAATAAACCATACACACTAAACAAAGAGAATGCGGTGAAGACCAATCTAGCCAGGTGTGTGAATCCAGTCGGTTGAGTCGTCCAACGCACCAACTCTGGCCAATGTGTTACAGTATCCTTTAACAATACACTCCATTATGAGGCATTTCGAAAGTGCCTCATCAATTATTACAAGCCTGAACGAATCCAACACAGACAAGATGGAAGCGGGGCCTAAGTGGAGGCGCATTGAGGTAATAGAACAATCCTTAAAGGTACTCACTTCTACTGTTACAGCGAACATTGAAGCTAATAGCAAGACCAGCAGTGACTACACTGCTCTCAAAGCAGAAATCACGCTCCTGAGAGAGGAAAATCTGTTGCTAAGAAAAACAATAGAAACTTTACAGTGCGAGTCCACCACCAACCCAACTGAAGAGGCGTGTAATTCCCAAGTAGCTGTATCAACTTCGGAGAATCTTGAAGCCCAGTTTCACCAAAAACAAATAACACAACAAGACGCGAACAAACCTCAACGTGCAGAGGAAGATAAAACGCTACAAGCAGTCTATCCCATTGGCGTAAAAATAAGCAACAGATTTGAAGTGATTCAAGAAAATTCGTCAGGAAACGTACAGTGCTATAGTGCACTGCCAACAGACAACAGATGCCTCCAGGAAACACAGGGAGAGTCACATGGAGACGTACAGACTGCTGCTAAATGGGAGAAACAACGGGCAAGGCGTATTGACAACCAACATGTGCAGACAGCACGACCCGACTGTACACACATTATAATAGGCGACTCTCTAATGAAAGGTCTATGCAACGACCGGATGGCAATTTCAGACAAAGACATTGTTTCCATAATTCCATTGCCTGGGGCTGGTGTTGACCGGCTAACAGACAACATTAGGAGGTTGGCTGTAAATCTTAACGTAAAAAAAGCAAGCGTTCATATTGCGATCAATAACACCATGAACAATCAGCAAATCACATCTCAACTGCTGGCGCTCTTGAACGGATTACGTCACACTTTTCCTAACTCGTCCATTATCTTCTCCTCCATCATATCACCAAGTTATAGATTCCAGCGTCGTCTAGCTGACATAAATAACAACATATTGCAGAAGTGTTGTTCTCACAACAACATACAGTTCATCAGCAACACACCGGTGTTTACTTCACAGTCTGGAGCACCGAAAAAGCGACTTTATAAGGATCAAGTGCATTTGTCTACATTTGGCACCAGCTTGCTAGCCAAAAATATTAAATACCCAGAACGTACACAACCTACATCCAATACTGGATCGCATAGGACACTTTTAGCTACACCACCTCAAACTCAAGCCAGACGATATACTGCCGCCACATCAAGTATCAATAGGCCAGAAGAGAGCAGACCACTCATAACCACGGCACCTGATATCCAAGCCAGACGGAACATTTCGACCACACCAAATCCGTACAATCCGCGCTCTTTCACACAGGAGGATGATAATTATGAAGATACGTTCCCTCTTCTCCACAGCAAGGATCAATCCAGTAGTAACAACAACATGCCACCACAGCCTCCTGTTAGCCACGAATCAGAGCCTGTAGTTGGAAGTCGTTACACACCCGTGAGAAATCAACAGTAGCCACTCCATTGTAACCCAGAGTTGTTATACCTCACACGGTTTAGCTCAGCTTCACTTCGGCAGGCATTTATGATGTCTCTGTACCAAGGACAAACACAGCCTGGTATTTACTAGCAATTCAGTACAAAGCAACACCGGATCTCGGTAAAAGAAAGAGCCTCTCCTAGAAACTTTATGCACACACTTGGTTATTGTTTTATATAGCAACGTATTAGATTGTACGTGGCTGTAAACATTGACTCGTATTAGTTATTCAAAACAATGTTTTCCCGTAGTGAATTTGAATAACGAAGACACAAACAATAGATTGCACGATTTATTGCCTGGCATATTTCGCTGCATCTCGTCAGGTACATACTGCAGAAATCACACAACTTACGTGAAATTAACTAGATAAATCCTTCAAATTGAAATATACACAATTTCGCACAGTAATGTCGATTGTCTACCACGGTAATTTTAAGCTGACTAACATGTCTTTCTGTTTACACAATTCTGGCTTGCGTTGATAGATCATAATTGCTTCTGCAAATTTTAACAAGAGAGTATTTTGTGATCTAAACAACACGCGAAATGCAGTATCTCTGGACACAACATGGCAACTGGCGACAATGTGCCTGCCGATTGAAGACGCCGGGAGCTTAACAAACGGGTGTCAGAACACATACCTCAATGGGTCAACAAGATACAACACACAGGAGATGCTAGCCACGAGGAGCCGACACACCGGAAGCTCCCGGCGTCTTCAATCGGCAGGCACATTGTCGCCAGTCGCCATGTTGTGTCCAGAGACACTGCATTTCGCATTATATCTTGTTTTGTTGTTTCTTAATGACCATCTCAAGATGTGTCGGATAGTTCGGTGATTTATCACACATAGCGTAAGTATCATGAAAAAGTTGGCAATACATACATTTAGGCAATTTTTGATCTTTCTTGTCGACTCTCTGAGATGGTTTTTTAATACTACGATAACTTTTAGGTTGGTCCTTAACAAAAGAGACTATTTCAGAGTCGATGTTTGATGTTGTAAACACTTCCCTATTCGAGGAAAAATATGCGGAGCCTTTCTTCTCGAATTGTTCTATTGTTTCGATGTCTGACTGCTGAAGGAACTTAGCGAAAGGAGTTGGGACTGTGGATATAACTTTATCCATGGCTATTACATTTTTAAATTTTTCAAAGTCCTTTCCTATTTTTGCTGCATTAAGCCATCTATTCAGCACGCTTTGGACATTCGAGACATAATCGATGAAGGTCTCACTTGGTTTTGGTTTTAAGTTAGAAAATTGCACTTGATACCCAGGGGCATCAAGTAAAAAATGTTGCATTACCCTATCGTGAATGTACTGATAGTTAGATCTGAGATCAGTTGGTATTGATTCAATAACTTTAAGGGGCTGCCCACTGAGGTTTTTCATGTAGATCATGGCCCACATATCGATTGGTACTTGATGGTATTTAAGCTGATATTCGACATTTTCTGTCCAAGCTGATATGGAATCTTCTTTACAGAATGGCTTAATAATATGTTTGTATTTATTAAGTTTATTCTCTTCCTGTTGACTCTTTAGTTTTGTAGCGGAGATCTCTACGTGTGAATCTACTTCCATACCTTTCATCTTTAACTGTGTCTCTGATTCAATCTGTATTTGTTTTTCTTTTACTCTTGCCATTTCATCTATCTCTCTTTGCTTCAACTCTCTCTCCTGATCTAATTGTTTTTGCTTTAATTCTAATTCTTTTTGTTTAATCTCTAATTCCTGATCTAACTGTTTTTGCTTTAGTTCTAATTCTTTTTGTTTACTCTCTAATTCCTGATCTAACTGTTTCTGTTTAGTTTCTTCAGCTAATTGTGACATCTCTTTTTGGTGTTGTCTCTCTTGCACGTTCATCTCTCTCAGCATCTTTTGCTTCCCTAAATTTTTGATCAGCATACTGCTCTAATTCCTTTCCGGTGTGTCCCAATTCCTTGCCTGCTTGTATGCAGTCTGTTGTTGGATAATTAGCTAGAGTTGATAGGCACTCAAATATTTACTCAGGTATATTCGATATGTTAAGATTTTAAATGACTTTGTATAAAACTCATATTAGTTTATACCCTGAAAAAGAGATGCATTATTAATCACATTGCATTCACAAATAATTTGGGTATACTCATCTTAACCCTCCGGAACAATCAGGTACAATCGTTTGGCACCTCGACACACACCTTGTGTTACTCTTCTAAAGGCGCTTGTTATACCTGGTTTATTAGAGCATCAATAATTAACCATTTGCAAACGACATATGCATTTAGACATTTGTTTGAAATTTACAATTACATGCCCCCGGACAACACAATGTGGTATAGTTAATAGTGACTGTCACTGTCCTGTCTTCGTCCTAATATCTTATGCTTTCCTTAACTAACTGCTGTTTAATTTATGATAGTGCTGTGCAGACCGCATCCTATTTGCATAACGAAAGTAGTGCCATCGTGACGGTAGAAAATAGAATATGTCCACAAATAAATAAATAAATGCTTTAAAATAAATATAAAGGAAATAATAATGTTCAAATTATTAAATATATTCAATACATAGCTTGTATAAACAAATAATACTCGATATAATTCAAAGATTCAGGCGAGCAGCGGCTTGGCGATTTGTAAACAATCTGTCGCTGATTGCCAATGGCGTGGGACAGCTGTGGGTCAACCGTGACACGTCATAGGCGCAGCGCTATTTTTAGATTGAAAAATCGATATTGTCGCCGGCTCATTTTTTGTGTGTATTGCTCCGCCGTGAATCATGTTTCATAAATACTCATAAATAAACAAATAATTGTAGAAGTAAATGATGCAAAACTATAATAATAATACTTACAAATCAGAAGAAAACATGTTCATAAAGCACAACACATTTCAATAAGTATAAATAAATGGTAATCGGTCACGATGGGCACAGCTCGCATCTTGTTCTAGTCTGCACACGCCATTTTTCACTAACACAAATTAAACCCTGTGATTAACTGACAGCAAAGCTATTTTAGAGCCGTGGGTGAGTGTTTTAGCTTGAACAATTGTCCAAGCTACACTTCTGACACCACTTTTATCCTAGCCTGTCATCAAGCGATGCGACAGGCATTCAGGGATAAACTTCTCTCGCACCACACAAAAAGACTTGTCAGCCGTACGAGAGGAATTGATTACACATTTTATTGCCACTGGCTCTTACAAGACATAAATGCACAAAACTGTCTCTAATGAATCACACATGAATACACAGAACTTCCTATCACTAGTCGTCCCTAGCCCTACTGCTAAATCTATCTATTCACTTAAAGAAGGACGCATCGACTCTAAGCGATGTGTCCGCTACGAAGTCCGTCCCCTGTCTGACAATCCTCCACGTCCTGATTACACAGCCCGCGGAGGGTCTTCATGCGCACTTCGGCTTTTGCGTGCTACATCATTCCACACGCTTAGAGTAGTAAGCCTACTCTTGAGTTCTATTCCACGTTCTTGGTGTCTATCACGTTGAGGTGATTACACCGTGACCAGAGTGCTTACCCTCTGGTTGACACCTACATGTCTCATGAGAGAACTGTTGATAGTTCCCCTGCCTATCTACTCCCTACACCTACCCTGCCCTCTTGTTGGGGCACTGGGTTACCTCTAATCTACTTGAGGTAGACCACTCATTCAGGGTGGTCTTCCCTCCTATATATTCTAGTCTTTGACACAAGCTATTACCATTAATATTGGAGTACAGGGGTCTATACTTGGCCCTTTGTTATTTGCCATTTATATAAATGATCTTCCCTTATATCTGTCGCCGTCCTGCGATCTATTTGCAGACGACTGCACAGTATATAAAAACGCTTTTGATCGTAATGTGCTAGAATTATTCTTGCAACAGGAAATAAATTACGCCTTTAATCGCTCCAGAAAAGGGAAGTGCGTCTAATCAATGGTGATAAGTTTACAGACAATTCTAACCTACACGAACTTCTTCAGTTTCTGCCACTCCACAAACGCCTACTTTTTAATAAGGCTAAACTAACTCACAAAATCATATTTCAAAAGGCCCCAAGCTACCTTTGACCATTGTTTAAATATAACGCAAGACATAGTGAACGACTAAATATACTTCATGTCCCTAAACCTTTGGATAGACATATAAAACAAGCTTAGCATACTCTGCCACTCAGTTGTGGAATAATCTTCCACAAGAAATCAAAGACACCACCAATCATTATACATACAGTCGCAACATGTTTGAACGCTACCTCAAAACAGACAACATGTCCCCTTAAAAATAAAAAAAATAACAGCAACAAAGACAATAAAAATGGTAAATTATCTCGAACGACAACTAGCCAGAAACTTGGGTATTTATGATGCCCATATTAAACATTGCCTCAACGAGTCATTTATTTTTGATTATTTTTCATGCGTTTTAAATGCATATTGTTCTTTTGTTGTCAAAGAATTGCTTCATAAGAGATGTTGAATGAAAGAATGTATGAGAGGAGATAGAGAAGAAGGGCAGAATGTCAGACGGGCCTGCGTGTCCAATTCTTAACCCTTTGAAAATAAAGATTTTCGTTCGTTCGTTCGTACTCTATCAAATGCCTTTTCTTGGTCGACAAAGGCTAAGTAGAGTGTTTCATTAAACTGAACTGATTTTTCTCTAAGAGCAAAGATTATAACTGTGCAGCTTTTGTTTTTCCTAAATCAAAGTTGTGTTACGCTATGTTGGGGTTCTGTTGTAGGCCGCAATCTTTTCTCGAGAATTTTGTAATATATTTGTCCGTTATGACTCATATAGGAAATGCCACTGTATTGTGTGAGCACTCTTGTCCCACTCCCAAAGCCAGACAAGGATCACTCAAAACTGAATGGATATAGAATTATCAACTTGCAAAACACCTATGGCAAAGTACTCGAGAAGATAGTAGCATGCAAGCTACAGCACCACTTGGACAGTTTTAACTGCTGCATAAAGGTCCTGGGATGTATCCTCCTGGAAAGGACACTTGGTCAGATGCGGCAACATTTGAATCCGATGTCTATGAGGGCTTCCAGAATAAACGAGAGTTGGTGGCGGTGGCACTTGACCTAGAAGATACTTTCTACAGGGCCAGGTATGATCTTTGATATACACTCTTTTGGACATGATAGTCTGCCACTGGAGTGTGAAAATAAATGCGGCAGTGCTTCATGAGCGTAAAATCGCACTTCGCATGGATTGCTGGGCTTCTGTACCCTGCACTATTACATCTAGGCTGCCACAACGATCTTCCATTTCCCCAGCGCTCTTTAATGTATATAGCAATGTCGCAGCAATTGACGCATCAGGAGTTCTATAATAGTGACATATGCAGATGATATGCTGGTATACAGACACCGAAAAGAAAAGGAAAGCATGCTTAAGACTTACAGTCGGCAGTAAACAGGGTGACGGAGTGGTAAATGGAGTCAGGGGCAATAATAAATCCAGACAAGGCATCGGTTATGTGATAATACGTGGATAACCGAATCGGGAAGGCTTATGTCCCAAACATCACAGTGAATGGATTTCCTCTCATTAGAGAGAGGGAAAGTAAATTTAAGTAATAGGGAATCACTTTCGACAGATGTATGTCTTTATTAAAAGATCATGTGGAGGCTTTGGTGGTGAAGGCTGGAAAAGGACTTAATGCATTGAGGGCGATGGCATCAACCGGGTTAAAGCAGAGGATGCTTCACAGACTCTTTCAGCAGTTACTAATTTCAGTCATTGAGTATGGTGGGGGACAGTCTGATAGGTTGGAGCGCATACAGAAGGCGACCATGCGGTTGTCTTGTGGTGCACAAAGTACATATCAATTGTATGCATGAGGCATATCCTTGAACCACCAACAGTTACGGACAGGCACAGAGTCCTTCAAACCAAATGATCCCCGAGAGAAGCCAGAAATAGGTATCACTCCCCTGCATGAAGCCATGGGTATGGTCAAGGGTCAGGACTGAGAAAGGGATGGTCCTGAATGGCGCAGGCAGAAATATCTATCAGCCAGGTGTGTGAAATAGAGAACACCAATAGTGAGTGGAGTTGAGTTAAGAACCAATATCACTGCACTCAGAACATTCCCACATGTACTCCGCCATAGGCAATCTACCACAAAGAGGTGCATTCTCTGCTAGCCTATCAGCCTGTTTATTCCCCCGCACTCTCACATGGCCGGGGAAAAATATCCATACAATTCTCACAATCTGTGCCCTCTGAAGCGAGGAGAGCTATTCCACACGAAACAGTCCTTTCCCCATCTTACTAAGCATATTCGAATGGGTTTGAGGGTGGGGGTATGTGTGTGTGGTTGGGTAGGTGTGGGTGGTGGGGGTGTGGATGGGTGGGGGATGTGTGGGGGGTGGGGAGATGTATGTGTGGGTTAGGGGATATATGTGTAGATGAGGGATGTGTCTGGGTGGGGATGTGTGTGGGTTGGTGGGTGTGTGTGTGTGGGTGGGTGGGAATGGGTGTATGAGGGATGGGTGTATTAGTAGGTGGCTATTGATGGGTGAGGGTGTGTGGATGTGTGAGTGGGGGTATATGGATGGGTGTGTGGGCATGTGTGTAGGAGGTGTGGGGATGTGTGTATGGGTTGGGATATGGGTGTAGCTGATGTGTGTATTGATAGGAGGTGAGTGTGGGTCGGGGTATGTGTGTGAGTGGGGGAATGTGTAGATGGGGACCATATGCTTGGATTCTGGCGGTGTGTGTGGGTGGGAGATGTGTGTGTGTTGGTCGAAAATGTGTGTGGGAGTATGGGAGAAGTGTGTTTAGTGCAGGGTGTGTGTGAGTATGTGGGTAGTGATTATGCGGGGATATGTGTGTTGGTGGGGCGATGTGTGCGGGTGGGGGTTGTGTGTGTGCTGATGGATGTGTGAGTGGGTGGGTGGGGATGTGTGGGTGAGTATGACATTTGTGGCTTTGTGGGGTGTGTGGATGGGTGCGGAGATGAGTGGGTGGGTGGGGACGTGTGTGGGTGGGTGGAGGGATGTGTGTATGTATGAGGAGTGGGTGGGATGAGGGATGTGTGGGAGGGGATGCATGTTTGGGTTGGTGTGTTTTTGTGGGTGTTGGTGGATAGTGGTATGTGTGGGTGTTTATGGTTGGGGGGTGTGGGTGTTGGTAGGTGGAGGGTGTGTGGACGCGTGTGTTGGGACGTGTGTAGAGGGTGTGGGTATGCGTGGGAGATGTGTGGGTGGGTGGGGGAATGTGTGTGGATAGGGATGTATGTGTGGTTAGTGGGGTGTGTGAATTGATGTGAGATGTTTGGTTAGGTGGGGAACAGTTTGCGTGGGGATTTGTTTTTGGATACGAAGAAGCGTAGTTATAGATGGGAGATGTGTGAGTGGATGAATGGTGAGTTTGTGGGTTGGTGTGTGTGTATGGGAGGAGTAAGTGTGTGTGGTTAAGGGTGTGGGTGGGTGGGTGAAGCATGTTTGTTTTGGGTGAGTGTGTGGGTTGGGTACATATGAACGCACGAACGAACGAACATTATTTTAAAAGGGTAACAAATTGGGCACGCAGGCCCGTCTAACATTCGGCCTTTTCAATCACTCATCATTCATTTATCAAATGTGCATGTTACATTTATATAGGGGAAAAAACATTGTCAAATGGATTTTGTAAGCATAAACAATGCATATTACGCATGATACATTCACATGGGAAAGAAAAAAACTTTGTCAAATGAAAGTTGTAAACATAAACAGTGCATATTGCAATGTTGTGAGACACACCCCGCAGCCACCCACACATCCCCTACCCACCACACCTCCCCCACCCACCCACATATACATCCATGCACTCACACAGACCCAGACAAACATACATGCCGCCACCCACCCACTGATCCCCCACCCACACACATTTACTCACCCACACACACATCCCCCACCCATCCCATAACCGACACGCACACACAAACCCACATATTCTCCACCACCCCACACCCGCAACCACCCAGCAATAAACACATCACAACCCCACACAAACATACCCACGCCAACACACACTACCCGCACCTATCCACACACACATCCCACACACTCACAATTTTCCCCACCCATCCACACACACATCAGCCAACCTACACCCACTCACCCACCCAATATCCGCCACCTCTCAACTACACATCACCCACCTATACACACATCCCCACCAATAAACACATCTCCCAACCTGCCCACACATATCCCCATCCATAAACACCCAAAATCACACATCTCCCACCCACACACACCTCACCACCCACATACACCCCACCCACACACATCCGCCACTCACACACATCTTCCCACAAACACACACATCCCCGACCCATACACTATTCTCTCACACACATTCACCCACTCACGTACTCATCCATCAACCACTCACACCAACACATCACCCACCCGCCCATCAACACGCGCGTCTCTCATCTACCCTCCTACCCACCCACACCCTAACCACCCAGCCAAACACACATCCCTCATCCTCACATATATCCTTCATCCACCTGCCTATGAATGGGTGGGGAGATGTGTGTGGGTGGGTATGTGGGTGAGGGATGTGTGTGTGTGTGTGTGAGTGGGTGCGAGATGTCTGGGTGGTGGGGGATGTGTGTAGGTGGAGGGATGTGTGGTGGGTGGTGGATGTATGGTGGGTAATGTGCGTGTATGGGTGGGTGATGTGTGAGTGGGTGAGGGATGTGTGTGTGGGTTGGTGAGGGATGTGTTTGTGGGAAGGGGTATGTGTTACATAACATGATAATATGCATTGTTTATGATTACAACATTAATATGACAATGTTTTTTCCTATGTGAATGCATCATACACTGTTGATGAACGAAAGATGAGTGATTGGACAGGCCAAATGTAAGACGGGCCTACGTGCATAATTTGTAACCCTTTTAAAATAAAGTTCAATTCAATTCAATGCAATTCAATATTCTTTCAATCCATAACGGATACAAAGTTAGTTAGTTAGTTAGTTAGTTAGTTAGGTAGGTAGGTAGTTAGTTAGTTAGTTATTTAGCTAGTTAGTTAGTTAGTTAGTTAGTTAGTTAGTTAGTTAGTCGCGGTTCCAGCTGCACGGCAACGGGTCGTCCCCATATTTCTCCGTTCCTGTGCCGCTGAATACCACACAAAATGCTCCTCACTGCCCTATGTGAACAATAGAATAGGCAGGAGTGTCGGCAAGCCAACAGCCTGCACAGGTACACTGTTTATAATGCCGACGCCAGAATGCCAACACAAAAGTCCTCCACGAAAAATACAGTTCATCGTCCATGGAAACGGCAGTCACTAGAAAGACTTCATTGACCTGGGTTGTATCCCATATGGCTCAGTCTCTTTCCGCAGGGCGACCCACCGAAAGCGCCACACAAAGAACGAACTCCGTAGCTACAGCAACGACTCTCAGGAGTCTTCTGAATAAAGCACTCGTGAACCGAAAATGCAAACCAGTCAATCCAGCAACAGCCGGCCGTCATCGTTCCGAACATTTAGTTCACGCTAAAAACAACCGCGGACAGATGCAAAAGCATTCCACGCGAAATTTACTGCTTACAGTGTCGCGCCACGCACTCACTCAGTAGCAGAGCGACGGAACCATAGCCTCTTTAGTCGCCTCTTACGACGGGCATGGTAGGCAACAGTGTTACTATTCTTTGCTCCCCCGTATGGGCCCCTGCAACACACGGACGAATGAATACAACGTGTTTTGCAGTAAGCTCCTCTAGCCAAAGGAATGCCGCTTTTACTGCTTCCACCTCCATTCTCATGCTAGAGGTCGGGGTCTCATATGCCAGACTCTCCTTCTTCAAGACTTGTCCATTGGTCTTTGCAAAAAAAACACACACACCCACTACGTCTGTTTCTCACCACTGACCCATCGGTGTAGATGACTATGTCACCTTGATGTGTGTTGCTCTGGATCAGCTGTTGCACATCAAACTCTATGCGGGCCGCTGCCTATTCTCTACACACACGACCCAGTGTTATTATTACATTGCGCCAGTCCGTGATGTCTTCCGGAACTTCAACCCACTCTCTTTCACGATTGATGGTATCTAGGTCACACACCTGACTTATAGACTGAAGTATGTGTGGGAGGCGGGGTTGTGTGGATAGGGGATTGTGTTGGGTTGATTGGGGATGCAAGGGCGGGTGGGGAGAAGTGTATGGTGTGTGGGTTTGAGATATGTGTGCGGTGTGTTGGTGGGGGATGTGTGAATGATGTGTGGGTGGAGGGTATGTTTGTGGTGGTATGGGTGGAGGATAGTGTGTGGTGTGGGGGATGTGTGTGATGGGTGCAGGGAATGTGCATATGGGTGGGGTATATGTGTGGGTGAGTAGGGGATTGTGGTGGTTGGGGGAAGTATGCGGGGGTGTGTGGGTGGGAGATGTGTGTGTGTGTGGGTGGGGGGTGTGTGAGTGGCTTAGGGATGTGTAGGTGGGTAAGGGAGTTGTATGTGTCGGGGTGGGATGTGTGAGTGGGTGGAGGATGTGTGTGGGTAGGGGTATTGTGATCGAGAGATGTTTGGTTGGGGTGGGTGGGTGGGGGTGTGTGAGTGCGTAGTGGAGGATGTATGCGTGAGTGAGTGTGTTTGGTGGACGGGTAGGGGATGCGTGTGTGGGTGGGGAGTGGTGTGTGGTGTGTTGGTTGGGGATATTGTGTGAGTGAGGTATGTGTGTGTGGGTGGGGGATTTTTGTGGTGTGTGAGTGGGAGTATGTGTGGTGGATGGGTAAGGGTATCTGTGTGGGTGTTTGTGGAAATATTGTGTGGTATCTGGGTGGGGGATATGTGTGTGGTGTGTAAGTGGGGATGTGTTGGTGAGGGATATGTGTGTGTGTGTGGTGCGTGGGTTGGGAATAGTGCGTGGTAGGGGGTGTATGTGATGTGCGGGTGGGGGATTGCGTGGTGGGGGTTTAGGTTAAGGCATGTGTGGGTGGGTGGAAGTTGTATGTGTGGGTGGTGGTGTGTGTGTGTGGATTGGGGATGTATGGGTGGTTAGGGAGGTGTGTGTGGGTGGGGGGGGGGGGGGTAGGGACATGTCAGTTGGTGGGGATGTGTGTGTATGGTTTGGGGATGTGTGAGTGAATGTGCGATGTATGGGTTGGTGGGGGATTGTGTGCATGGGTGGGGAATATGTTGTAGATGGAGATGTGGCTAAGGGATGGGTGGTTTGAGGTGTGGTTGGGGAGAGGATGTGTGGGTTAAGATGTGGATGGGCGTGGGATGTGTGGGTTGGTGGGGGAATGTTTGTGGGCGGCGAGTTTGTTTTGGTTGGGGGATCAGGTGAGGGCAGTGTGTGTGGGTGGGGGATGTGCGGGAGGGGGATGGGTCGGTTGGTGGGGTATGTATGTGTCCCTTGGTGTGTGTGTGTGTGGGTAGGTGGGGGTGTTTATGTGTCCCTTGGTGCGCGTGTGTGTGCGTAGGTTTGGTTGTGTGGGTGGGGTGATGTATGGATAGGTGGGAGATGGGCTTCATAACATGGTAATTAGCCTTGTTTATGTTTACAACATTCATTTCACAATGTTTATTTTTCTTCCTATGTAAATGTATAATGCTCTTGATGAACGAAAGACGAGTGATTGAAAGGGCCGAATGTAAGACGGTCCTTCGCGCCCAATTTGTGACCCTAATAAAGTTGATTTGATTTGATTTGATTTAGAAAGTTCTGCCTGTGCCATCCAGGACCTGCCTCGTCTTAGTCTATGACCCTTACTATATCCGTGACTATGTTCTTGACTATATCCATTGCTGCATGCAGCGGGTGATCCCTATTTGCAGCAACTCGCAGGTACCATTTGGCCTGACGAATCCTTTGCATATCCACCATTATTGGTAGCGCCAGGATATGCCTCATGCATATAATTGGTGTGTTCTGTGTGCAATCCAGGATAACCCGCATGGCCGCATTCTGTATGCGCTCCAACCTTTCAAGCTGACTTTTTGATACTGTCAACAGCTCCAAACCATACTCAATGACATACATTATTATCTGTTAAAAGAGCCTGTGAAGCATCCTCTTATCTCCTCGGTTGCTGCCATCACAATTAATGCATTAAGTCCTTTAGCAGCCTTCACCAACAAAGCTTCCACATGATCCTTAAAAGACATACATCTATCAAAACTGATACCCAAGTACTTCAGTTTAGTCTCTCGACGAAGAGGACATCCATTCAACATGATACCTGGGACATCTGCCTTGACGATCCGGTTATCCAGGGAGTACCACATACTCGATGCATTGTCTGGGTTTATAACGGCCCCTGCTTCCCTGCACCACTCTGTCACCCTGTTTACTGCCGCCTGTAAGTCTTCCGCCAAGCTGGTTCTGTCTCTGCTCTGTCTGTACACCAGAACATCATCTGCAAATGTCAAGATTCTACTCACACCTGTTGTCTCAATAGCTGCGATGTTGTTGATGTAGACATTAAAGAGCACTAGGGGCATGACAGATTCCTGTGGCAACCCAGGTCTAATAGGAGAAAACTATGCTTTATGATATGGGCATGTGGATGAAAGGTGAGGGTAAGTTTAGGTTCATAAATTAGAAGGTTGCGGTTTCTTGACAAGACTTATGTCATGCAACAGAAAACACATTCTGTCCACAGCTGAAGAGATGTACGTGGTGTCGAGTCAGCTGTACAGTTTTATCTGTAGAGATATAAGTGGTGTCAGCTGTACAGTTTTATCTGTAGAGATGTAGAGGTGTCGTGGCAGCTGTACAGTTTTATCTGTACAGATGTAGATGTATCGTGTCAGTTGTACAGTTTTATCTGTAGATATGTAAGTGCTGTCAGTTGTAGTTTTATCCATGGCGATGCATGTGGTAGTAGCCGTACAGTTTTACATATATTCCCGACAGCCCTGACACTTTCGACGCTAACCAGGCCAAGAATTTCACGCCGGATGACTGCAAGGAAATAACTGCAGCGGCGCCATCACCCGTGTCCAACCATTCGTCTTCAATGCGGACTGGGAGGACTGTAGAGAGAATAAAGTACAAGGGGTAATATATTGTGTCCAGATCTGACTGTCCTGTCATCTAAAGCTTTCAGTGATTGATGATGACCAGGGTGATGTAGCCAAGGATTGTTGTCCATGCCTAAAGGCACGTCTGGCATACGGTGGTTGACCAGTCTTATAGCTCAGTCTGTCGGGCATGTGATCAGCTTCAGGCTCGTAGTCTTGACTTAGCATGACTAGGTAGCCCGTCATTCCCTCACTTATCTCAAGTGTAGAACTCTCCTCCGACACGGCTTATGACATAATTAGCGCAGAACCCTGTCAACCTTGCTAAGGTACCTTCTCTTCCGGTCTCTACTGAAGTCCTCCCATACACAAACTCTCATCATTTGCCAGACTCTACCGAAGCCCTCACCTCGCTCCCCCCTTCCCCATACACACCCTCAAATCATCTGCCGGTCTCTGATGAAGACCATCCCCTCCCCGAAAACGTCCTCACATCATGTCTGTTATTGTCTTCGGGTGACCAACGGTTATTTATTTCAAGCTCATTTCCCATTAAAAAAAAAATAAAAATAGTGAAGGCGTTGACGTCAGACGTCATGGTTGGTTGTATGCTATCATTGTGACTACTGATGGTGTTTACGTCAGACGTCATGGTTGTTTGTGTGCTATTATGGCGACTACTGATGGTGTAGACGTCAGACGTGATTGTTGTTTGTGTGCTATTATGGCGACTACTGATGGTGTAGACGTCAGACGGCGTGGACATCTGTGTGCTGTCATGTTCATATTGTGTTGTTGCTTTCGCAAGTGTAATCCATACATGTGTTACTACGTTTAGTGCAATGGACTGATTTGTACGTCTGGAGTAGCTTTCCATATTACCAGTGTCCCTCGCTTTCAGGTGGACCATCTCCAACTGCTGAGATACTTTTAATTTTCGTTCCTATGTCAAGGACGAGAGGTCAGCATTTGAGTCCAACTTACCGGTGTAAGAACTGAACCCGCTTCCTCGGCATCAGAACATAGTAAAGCTCAAAGCGAGCGGTCTTATCCATTGAGCCATTGTTACCTCTGTAACCTTAATAAAGCTGAGCTTAAATGACAAGAATGCCAGGAATCTACCTTAATTGAGCTGAGCATAAATGACAGGCATCCCAGGAATGCACGTGGATAGAGCTGAGCTTAAATGATAAGAATGTTAAGAATGTACATTGATTGAGCTAAGCTTACATGACACGACTGCCGGGAATGTACGTTGATAGAGTTGAGCTTAAATGACAACAATGGCTTGCATGTATGTTGACAGAGATGATGCCATGAAGATACTTCTTTGCAGAAACGACCATCCTATGTCACCACATATACATGCAACAAAATATTCGCGACCATGCCTTTGAGGGCGCATGAGAAGTCGACGCTTGTGCAGTACATTTTCAATCGGCTGGGACCCAAGTAGGTCCAGTGTTTGTGTGTAGATTCAGTGCGTTAGAACACGTCTTTATTTTCTTCCGCAGGAAACGATAGCAGTCACTGAAGGTGTGTGTCTCGATTCAACAACTGAAGAACGAACAAATCGTATAAATGAGTTAGGTTGAGTCAAGGACCGACATCACTGCACTCTTGACATTCCTATAAGCTTAAATATTGAGCACAACCCACTACTGGCAACGCCGATCGCATTCTGGTATGAATCTAAGGCCTATCCACGTCAATATGGAAGCACTATACTCGAGTTTCACCCTCATTTGAGCTCGCCTATAAGCGCTGAGTCCTCTTCTTCAACAACCTGCATAGAGTTACAATACTAATGGTGCCCGCTGCAATCTGAGTATATGTCTACCTTGCTTTACATCTGAGTGACGAGTGTCGACCAGATCCTCTGACCACCCCTTGCTTGACCCCTCTAGACCATGATAGTCCATTTGTTCTTGTGTATCTTTCACAAGCTCCCAGACGGCCTTCAACACATCTGTCTCATGGTGCATCAACTCATCCCTTAATAATGTGGACCAAAAAAATCTGTCCGCCCGCTCACCTCCAACCACACCAGAGTGTCCTGGAATCAAAATAAAATTCAGCAGATGCTCACAAGCAGCGACCTCTGAATCGATGCAAGCGACTGCACGAAATATTCACCCTGGTCAGCAAGCCCTGTGAATCAGTAATCATAGAAATGTAGCAGAACATAGAAGTCATCATCAACGAACAGAGAACGAAAGATTAGCCATGTTCACAGACAGCAAGCATCACCATAGAGAGTTATAGGCAATAACATACTGGGAGACAGAGGAAGCGGTACACCAAGGGCTCACGTTGGATTATGGAGATCGGCACACGGCGACAACTAGGAAGTGGATCTATTAATGTTAGTTAGTTAGTCTTTCCTCTTGAGCCTAAGGCGGCGCATAGGGCAGAAGTCTTGTCTCTCCATGCCTGGCGGTTCGCTGCTACCTGTTGTAGATCTTGGATATTTACTTGGCCGTTGAATGAGCCTTCTCTAATGATGGTTCTACGCACGGTCTCTCTTGGTCTTCCCCGTTTTCTTTTCCCTACCGGTGACCATATCAGGGCTTGGTAGGGGAGTCTTGTCTTGTCAATTCTGAGTACATTGCCGATGTAGTTCCAACGGCGTCTTCTTATGAAATTTGATACTGTATCTTGCTTAGTCTCTTGTCTTATTTGCGAATTGGTTCTGAAGTCTGTCCAGTGGATGTTTAGAAGTCTTCTAAGACATTTGTTCTCAAAATTGTCTAATTTTTTATCTAAAGCTACCGTTGATTTCCAACTTTCACATCCATACGTTAACACTGGAATCACACAAGAGTTGAAGATTTTAAGTTTTGTGTATTTGCTGAGTGTCTTTGACTTCCAGATGTTTGACAGTTTATTGAAGGCACTAGATGCCAGTGCGATTCTAGATGATATTTCTGGTGTTGAGTCCCCTGTAGATGACATTTTGCTTCCTAGGTATGTGAAGCTGTTGAATTTTTCAAGAACGTAGCTGTTCAATTTGGTGTCATCTGAACTGTTGGTAAGATCAATAGTCTTTGTTTTTGTGGTGTTAATTTGGAGACCAATTTGCCCTGAAACATTTTGGAGGTGGTTTATTTTCTCTTGGGCATCCGGGTGTGTTGAACTCAAAAGCACTATGTCGTCGGCAAAGTCCAGGTCTTCTAGAATTTTGTCAACCCAATGGATACCCATATTTGTGTTGCTTGTGCATTTGCGCATGACCCAATCGATAGCTATTCCAAAAAACATCGGTGATAAGACACAACCCTGTTTCACTCCTGTTTCGACTGAGAACCAGTCAGAGTTGCCTGTTTCTGTTCTTACGCAGCAACGTGTCTCTTTGTAGAAAGATTTTATGACGTTGGTATATTTGGTAGGAAAACCATAGATGTTAAGTAGATTCCAAAGTGAAGGACGGTGGATGCTGTCGAAGGCTTTTTGAAAGTCCACAAAGTTGGTGATTAATTTCGACTGGAATTCTACGGAGTCTTCAATGATTATTCTGAGGGTGAAAATGTGGTCTATGCATGACCGTTTTGGTCTGAAGCCTGCTTGTTCTTCTCTGAGCCTTTCATCTATCGCCTTTTTCAATCTCTCAAGTAACATGCTACAAAAAAGTTTTCCTGGTTTTCTATTAATGTATACATAACTAAATAACAAATTACATAGAATAGTATTATGCACGTATTTAAACAAGCTGAAAATATAAATGTGTGTATTTGTGTGTGTGGACTGGGACGACCTACCCGTGTGAAGACAGGTCTTTACCGCTGTGACCTGGATGTAGTGACAATATCTGCCCTACCCGTGTCCAGGTCGTGTTGTTCCACAACTCCAGCCCCACCCGTGTCCAGGTCGTGTTATCCCACAACTCCAGCCCGACCCGTGTCCAGGTCGTGTTATCCCACAACTCCAGCCCCACCCGTGTCCAGGTCGTGTTGTTCCACAACTCCAGCCCTACCCGTGTCCAGGTCGTGTTGTTTCACACCTCCAGCCCTACTCGTGTCCAGGTCGTGTTGTTTCACACCTCCAGCCCTACCCGTGTCCAGGTCGTATTGTTCCACAACTCCAACCCTACCCGTGTGAGGACAGGTTACACCAGGCAGTATACGCGTGGCCAGATACACTGCTGCAGGGGTTGGCAGTCCGACTCTGTGTCTCCAGAACTGACAAGTGACTGTTTGAATGTACGTGCACACTCAACCCCAGGATAGTTCTCTTTAGTGCGCGCTTAATCTTAGGTTTCCTCTGTCTGTCTGTCTGTCTGTCTGTCTGTCTGTCACTCTCCCTCTGTGTATGTGTTTGTGTATCTGTCTGTCTGTCTGTTTGTCTGTCTGTCACTCTCCCTCTGTGTATGTGTTTGTGTATCTGTCTGTCTGTCTGTCTGTCTCTCTGTCTGTCTCTCTCCCTCTGTGTATGTGTTTGTGTATCTGTCTGTCTGTCTGTCTGTCTCTCTGTCTGTCACTCTCCCTCTGTGTATGTGTTTGTGTATCTGTCTGTCTGCCTGTCTGTCTGTGACTCTCCCTCTGTGTATGTGTTTGTGTATCTGTCTGTCTGTTTATACAGGAGACAAATAATGTCGAAGTGCTATGTCAAGTTCACATTCATGTCCATGTGATACATGGACAATAACCAGACACGTTGAAACACATCTAGCATCAGTTGAAATGTGAATCATTATGTTTATAAATGGTATTGATAGAAACAAGTGGTATATAGAATATGTGCTATATACATGTGGAATGTGGACGATAAGCTGACATATTGAGAAATATCTAAGGGTAGTAGACATGTGGTTTCTGAGGACAATTCAATATGTCCACATAGAAACACTAACAAGAAAGTCCCGCTGAAAGAAGAGAACAGTGTACAAGTAGGTTCATTACACGCATGCAGTCAAGATAGTGTATGCAGTTTGTGAGGCTAAATGAACCAGAACTCTTTGTGACACCTAGCAACATGTACAGGAAATGTGATTGGCACAGGCAGAGGGGTGAAACATGGAGGGCTACATCACAAGACATCACTGGGACAACAATACAGAGCTGACTGGTGATTGTGACAGACGTTTTATTGATCAGTCATCATCGTCATCATCATCATTTTCTATTTTTGCCCTCAAACCTCGTTGGGAGGAATAGTTGGCTCTCCAGCACCCCACTGGCTAAAGTCATTCCGTGTGATTGTACAATATATTTGATGTCGACAATATATTGCCTTCTCGGGCGTCCTCTTGCTCTCGTAGCAGATGTTCTTTGATGTACGCAAGTGCTGGTATATGATGTTGTTGCATTCTAAAGAGATGGCCGAAACATTTAAACTTCTGACAATTCATTTGGGTATTTGTTCCACCACCCTGTTGTTTAACTGCCTCTCTGTTCTGCCCATGTAGGTAGACTGGCACATGGATGTGTATTGGTAACTGCAGTTGGATGTAGCGTACAGAGCGACAGGTTCTTTTACTGCTGGGGCGAGAACAGGTGTGGTTGTATACTTAATATCTGGAATTGGAGCATAGCATGTTTTATGATGTACACAATGAATATAGATGAATGGAATAGTATCTACAATAGCTGAAATTGGACAGTAACTTGTGTCATTTCTGTTACAGGTACCCGCTGGAGAACGCTCCCAGTAACTATGTTTGTAACTGTGATAATACCAGTAACTGAGGAAGAACAATGTGGAAAGACAATCGACTGAGGGCGACACATGAGACAACACTCGTCACTGAGAGAGACACCTGAGATAACACTCACAAATGATGGAGACACCTGAGATAACACTCACAACTGGGGGAGACACCTGAGATAACACTCACAACTGATGGAGACACCTGAGATAACACTCACAACTGATGGAGACACCTGAGATAACACTCACAACTGATGGAGACACCTGAGATAACACTCACAACTGATGGAGACACCTGAGATAACACTCACAACTGATGGAGACACCTAAGATAACACTCGCCACTGGGGGAGACACCTGAGATAACACTCGCCACTGAGGGAGACACCTGACATAACACTCACAACTGATGGAGATACCTGATATAACACTCACAACTGATGGAGATACCTGAGATAACACTCACAACTGATGGAGATACCTGAGATAACACTCACAACTCACGGAGACACCTGAGATAACATTCGCCACTGAGGGAGACACCTGAGATAACACTCATAACTGATGGAGACACCTGAGATAACACCCACAACTGATGGAGACAACTGAGATAACACTCGCCACTGGGGGAGACACCTGAGATACCACTCGCCACATGGGGAGACACCTGAGATAACAGTCACCACTGGGGAAGACACCTGAGATACCACTCGCCACTGGGGGAGACACCTGAGATAACATTCGCCACTGGAAGAGACACCTGAGATAACACTCACAACTGAAGGAGACACCTAATATAACACTCACAACTGATGGAGACACCTGCGATAACACTCGTCACTGGGGGAGACACCTGAGATAACACCCACAACTGATGGAGACATCTGAGATAACACTCGCCACTAAGGAGACACGTGAGATAACACTCGCCACTGGGGGAGACACCTGAGATAACACTCACAACTGATGGAGACACTTGAGGTAAAACTCGCCACTGGGGGAGACACCTGATATAACACTCGCCACTGGGGGAGATACCTGATATAACACTCACAACTGATGGAGATACCTGACATAACACTCACAACTGATGGAGACACCTGATATAACACTCACAACTGATAGATATACCTGATATAAGACTCACAACTGATGGAGACACTTTAGATAACACTCGCCACTGGGGGAGACACCTGAGATAACACTCGCCACTGGGGGAGACACCTGAGATTTTATTCGCCACTGGGGGAGACACCTGAGATAACACTCACAACTGATAGAGACACCTGAGATATCACTCACAACTGATGGAGACACCTGAGATAACACTCGCCACTGGGGGAGACACCTGAGATAACACTCACAACTGATGGAGACATCTGAGATAACACTCACAACTCACGGAGACACCTGAGATAACATTCGCCACTGGGAGAGACACCTGAGATAACACTCGCCACTGAGGGAGACACCTGAGGTAACACTCGCCACTGGGGGAGACACCTGAGATAACACTCGCCACTGGGGGAGATACATGATATAACACTCACAACTGATGTAGGCACCTGAGATAACACCCACAACTGATGGAGACGTCTGAGTTAATACTCACAACTGATGGAGACACCTGAGATATCACTCACAACTGATGGAGACACCTGAGATTTCACTCACAACTGATCGAGACACCTGAGATATCACTCACAACTGATGGAGACACCTGAGATAACACTCACAACTGATGGAGACACCTGAGATAACATTCGCCACTGGGGGAGACACCTGAGATAACATTCGCCACTGGGGGAGACACCTGAGATAACACTCGCCACTGAGGGAGACACCTGAGATAACACCCACAACTGATGGAGACACCTGACATAACACTCATAACTAATGGAGACACCTGAGATAACACCCACAACTGATGGAGACACCTGAGATATCACACACAACTGATGGAGACACCTGAGATAACACTCGCACCTGATGGAGACACCTGAGAATACACTCACAACTGATGGATACACCTGAGATAACACTCGCCACTGGAGGAGACATCTTAGATAACACTCGCCACTGGGGGAGACACCTGAGATAACACTCGCCACTAGGGGAGACACCTGACATAACACTCGCAACTGGGGGAGACACACGAGGTAACACTCGCCACTGGGGGAGACACCTGAGATAACACTCACAACTGACGGAGACACCTTAGATAACACTCACAACTGGGGGAAACACCTTAGATAACACTCGCCACTGGGGGAGACACCTGAGATAACACTCGCCACTGGAGGAGATACCTGAGATAACACTCGCCACTGGGGGAGACACCTGCGATAACACTCGCCACTGAGGAGACACCTGAGATAACACTTACAACTGATGGAGACATCTGAGATAACACTCGCCACTGATGGAGACACCTGAGATAACACTCGCCACTGGTGGAGACACCTGAGATAACAATCACAACTGATGGAGACACCTGAGGTAACACTCGCCACTGGGGGAGACACCTGAGATAACACTCGCCACTGGGGGAGATACATGATATAACACTCACAACTGATGGAGATACCTGATATAACACTCACAACTGATGGAGGCACCTGAGATAACACCCACAACTGATGGAGACACCTGAGTTAACACTCGCCACTGGGGGAGACACCTGAGATAACACTCACAACTGATGGAGACACCTTAGATAACACTCGCCACTGGGGGAGACACCTGAGATAACACTCGCCACTGGGTGAGACACCTGAGATTTTATTCGCCACTGGGGGAGACACCTGAGATAACATTCGCCACTGGGGGAGACACCTGAGATAACACTCGCCACTGATGGAGACACCTGAGATAACACTCGTCACTGGGGGAGACACCTGAGATAACACTCACAACTGATGGAGACCCCTGAGATAACACTCACAACTCACGGAGACACCTGAGATAACATTCGCCACTGGGGGAGACACCTGAGATAACACTCGCCACTGGGGGAGACACCTGAGATAACACTCGCCACTGGGGGAGACACCTGAGATAACAGTCGCCACTGGGGAAGACACCTGAGATAACACTCGCCACTTGGGGAGACACCTGAGATAACACTCGCCACTGGGGGAGACACCTGAGATAACACTCGCCACTGGGGGATATACATGATATAACACTCACAACTGATGGAGATACCTGATATAACACTCACAACTGATGGAGGCACCTGAGATAACACCCACAACTGATGGAGACACCTGAGATAACACTCGCCACTGGGGGAGACACCTGAGATAACACCCACAACTGATGGAGACACCTGAGATAACACTTGCCACATGGGGAGACACCTGAGATAACAGTCGCTACTGGGGGAGACACCTGAGATAACATTCGCCACTGGAGGAGACACCTGAGATAACACTCACAACTGATGGAGACACCTGAGATAACACTCACAATTGATGGAGACACCTGAGATAACACTTATAACTGATGGAGACATCTGAGATAACACTCGCCACTGATGGAGACACCTGAGATAACACTCGCTACTGGGGGACACACCTGAGATAACACTCACAACTGATGGAGACACCTGAGATAACACTCGCCACTGGGGGAGACACCTGAGATAACACTCGCCACTGGGGGAGACACCTGAGATAACACTCGTCACTGGATGAGACACCTGAGATAACACTCGCCACTGGGGGAGAAACCTAATATAACACTCACAACTGATGGAGACACCTGCGATAACACTCGCCACTGGGGGAGACACCTGAGATAACACTCACAACTGATGGAGACATCGGAGATAACACTCGCCACTGATGGAGACACCTGAGATAACACTCGCCACTGGGGGAGACACCTGAGATAACACTCACAACTGATGGAGACACCTAAGGTAACACTCGACACTGGGGAGACACCTGAGATAACACTCGCCACTGGGGGAGATACCTGATATAACACTCACAACTGATGGAGATACCTGACATAACACTCACAACTGATGGAGACACCTGATATAACACTCACAACTGATGGATATACCTGATATAAGACTCACAACTGATGGAGACACCTGAGATAACACTCGCCACGGGGGGAGACACCTGAGATAACACTCACAACTGATGGAGACACCTTAGATAACACTCGCCACTGGGGGAGACACCTGAGATAACACTCGCCACTGGGTGAGACACCTGAGATTTTATTCGCCACTGGGGGAGACACCTGAGATAACACTCTCCACTGGGGGAGACACATGAGATAACACTCGCCACTGATGGAGACACCTGAGATAACACTCGCCACTGGGGGTGACACCTGAGATAACACTCACAACTGATGGAGACCCCTGAGATAACACTCACAACTCACGGAGACACCTGAGATAACATTCGCCACTGGGGGAGACACCTGAGATAACACTCGCCACTGGGGGAGACACCTGAGATAACACTCGCCACTGGGGGAGACACCTGAGATAACACTCGCCACTGGGGGAGACACCTGAGATAACACTCACAACTGATGGAGACACCTGAGATAACACCCACAACTGATGGAGACACCTGAGATATCACTCACAACTGATGAAGACACCTGAGATAACACTCGCCACTGGGGGAGACACCTGAGATAACACTCACAACTGATGGAGACACCTGAGATAACACTCGCCACTTGGGGAGACACCTGAGATAACACTCGCCACTTGGGGAGACACCTGAGATAACACTCACCACTAGGGGAGACACCTGAGATAACACTCGCAACTGGGGGAGACACACGAGGTAACACTCGCCACTGGGGGAGACACCTGAGATAACACTCACAACTGACGGAGACATCTTAGATAACACTCACAACTGGATGAAACACCTGAGATAACACTCGCCACTGGGGGAGACACCTGAGATAACACTCACCACTGGGGGAGACACCTGAGATAACACTCGCCACTGGGGGAGACACCTGAGATAACACTCGCCACTGGGGGAGACACCTGAGACAACACTTACAGCTGATGGAGACATCTGAGATAACTCTCGCCACTGATGGAGACACCTGAGATAACACTCGCCACTGGGGGAGACACCTGAGATAACACTCACAACTGATGGAGACACCTGAGGTAACACTCGCCACTGGGGGAGACACCTGAGATAACACTCGCCACTGGGGGATATACATGATATAACACTCACAACTGATGGAGATACCTGATATAACACTCACAACTGATGGAGGCACCTGAGATAACACCCACAACTGATGGAGACACCTGAGATAACACTCGCCACTGGGGGAGACACCTGAGATAACACCCACAACTGATGGAGACACCTGAGATAACACTTGCCACTGGGGGAGACACCTGAGATAACACTCGCCACTGGGGGAGACACCTGAGATAACACTCGCCACTGGGGGAGACACCTGAGATAACACTCGCCACTGGGTGAGACACCTGAGATAACACTCGCCACTGAGGGAGACACCTGAGATAACACTCGCCACTGAGGGAGACACCTGAGATAACACTCGCCACTGGGGGAGACACCTGAGATAACACTCGCCACTGGGGAAGATACCTGATATAACACTCACAACTAATGGAGATACCTGATTTAACACTCACAACTAATGGAGATACCTGATATAACACTCACAACTGATGGAGACACATGAGATAACACGACTGAATGAGGGAGATACCTTCTGATAAAAATGCTCAACACGGATAGACAGCTGTTGAAATTATTCGCTATTTATTCTCAGACATGTTTGTTCACACGTTTAAAGAAAAATGAAGATTATCACACACAGACACACAGACACACAGACACACACACAAATAAAATAAGCACACCTTTGAAGCTTATATTATGAAATTGTTGCACAATTACATTGTTGTATTGTCAAATTGGTTTCTGTCTTCTCACTGAATGTTGCAAGTGCATAAATAAAACCAGACATTCATCAAGAATTACATCGAATGTGTTTGTTTTTTTTACAATAAAACTTCGATTAACCCTCACCGCCCATACCAGGGCTGTGACGGATAACCGAATAGACGAATAACAGAAATATTTTTAATACATAGGTACAGTAACGTGATTTCACTCCGGGCTTGCGACGAAAATGAAAAAAAAAAACGAATCATTTAAAAGTGAATAATACATACATATTGTATTTAATTTTACAAAACAATCAATATAAACTTCAATATATGAGTAGTGATTACAGAAATGTAATGTAACACTATAAACCTACGTTCATTCATTCATTCAGTAGCATGTCCTTTGCAGAACGTCGCTCCCATAACAATCTTCCGGAAAACTTCCCGATCACAAGCAAGATGTCCCGCGTCTGATACACCCATCTGGAGATCATCCGCCACATCCTGCACCCATCTTCTCTTTGGCCTTCCTCTTCCTCTCTTCCCAGGCATATACCCTTCCATTATTGTTCTCTCCAAACTGTCGTGACGTTTCAAGTGACCAAAATACTTCAATTTTCTTTGTTTTATCGTCTTTAATAGCCATTCCTCCTCAATATTCAACTCTTGAAGTATGGATGCATTTGTTCTTTTCTTTACCCAAGATATTCTTAGAACTCGTCTATAACATTTATATTCAAAGGCATGTATGCGCTGTTCAGCTTGTTTAGTAAGTGTCCATGTCTCACAGGCGTATGTTGCAATGGGAAAGATGCATGCTCTTAAAAATCTAATTTTTGTAGTTCTGTCTGTCCCACACCATAATTTATTCATCTGTTTTAGTCTTTGAAGAGCAATGGATAGTCGCCGTTTAATTTCTTTCATTGTGTCACCATTATTCGTAATCAATGACCCAAGATATTCAAAATTTTCCACCACCTCCAATTTTCTCCCATTAATGTATATTTCTTTCTCCATAGTAGTTTTATCTGTATGCATTATCTTAGTTTTTGCTATGTTAAGATATAAGTTGTGATTTTCACTATTCAATTGTGTTGAGGCTATTAGGTTTTCTATGCCATTCTGTGTTGTGGATAGTAATACTGTATCATCAGCATATCGAATCTCTGGTATGTCATGACCGCCGATATTTAGGGCATCATATGGCTCCCTGTTTATATCATCTCTTACATTTCTCATTATATTTTCGGCATACAGGTTAAACAAATAGGGTGACAGCACGCAGCCCTGACGGACTCCTTGCTTGATGTCAAACCAATCTGATGTCTCGCCATCTATTCTAACTGCTGCTTGTTGGTCTAGATATAGCATTTTTATGAGATGTACTACATGTGAAGGAAAGCCCATATTCCTCATGATTTCCCAAAGTTTCTGATGCTGTACACAGTCAAATGCCTTTGAATAATCCACAAAACATGAGAATAGGTTTACATTAAATTCTCTGCACTTCTCTATTATTAAACGCATGTTGAATATGTGATCTCTTGTTCCTCTTCCTTGTCTAAATCCAGCTTGAACTACGTTAATCTCTTCTTCCATTTTCTTACTAAGTCTTCGCATTATGACTTTAGTAGAATTTTACTTGCATGACTTATCAGGGCAACAGTTCTATAGTTGGTGCATAATTTCATGTTGCCCTTTTTTGGTATTGGAATGAAGATAGTTCTCTTCCAATCTTTTGGCCATATACCATATTTCCAAATCTTTGTACATAATGCATGATATATGTGTATGCTTTCTTCTCCTCCTGCTTTAATTAGTTCAGCTGGTATCTCATCACATCCAGGTGATTTACCATTCTTCAGGTTCCTTATAGCCCAAGCTATTTCATCTAATGAGGGTTCAGGATCTGTCTCTGCTGTCATTGGCTCATGTATCTCATTCATATCCTCACTGTCACTCATATCATACATTCCACTGCAGTACTCCTGCCATCTTTCTAGAATTTGTCTAGATTCTGTTAAGGTATTTCCCATCTTCAAACAGATAACATTCAATTGAAGTTGAACATTTCTTGTCAATAACTTCATTTCTTTGAACATTTCATAATCTCTTCCAGCCTTATGATATTGCTCTATTCTGGTACAGCAATCTTGTATATATTGATTTTTGTCCTTTCTTGTGTTCTTTCTTATTTCTCGAGTTAAAGATTTATACTTCATCCTGCTATCGGATTCATTTCCTTTCTGTTTCAGCTCCCTTCGTTGTTTTATTAATTCTAACGTGTCTGATGTAATCCATGGCTTAAGTTAACCTACGTTACTTGAAAATAATCCGTAATCTCCTTCTGTGACTTTGCGGCTCGAGCTTTCTGCCCGGCGATGTTCGTATCTTACGTACAAGTAGGATCTGTGTTGCGTATTCCTCCAGCTTGCATATCACATCATTCGATACATTCTGATAACATTGTTTCTGCTTCTGAGTGTCTAGTTGTAGGTTTTTGGTTAAGAACTGATCCTCCATCGTCATCAATTTCTTCTGCTTCATTGGTAGGCACACTGGAAACAATTTCATCATCATTCAAAATGTCAGGCCTCCATCCATTTTGTCACATTCCAACCAATCTGTTACTTCTTCTGGCGTAATGTTTTCACTGTTTAGTCCTACATTGTTGCACAGTTGCACAATTTCGTCAATACTAGCAGACTCAGTTCCTAGAGTTTCGTCAATAGGTTCAGGCAAGAGTTTATTCAACCCATTCTTTAGGTTAGACACTGTAAGAACATCCAGGCAGTGGCGACATTAAAAATAGCGTCCTTTATGTTGTATCTCTTTAACAATTCTTTGGCAAACATGGCATCATCTGTTGTAAGCAAGCCTTCGATAAAAGCTTTTATATAACGTCGCTTCATATTTTCAGTTATGCCTTCATCCATAGGCTGCATAAGTGGAGTTGTATTCGCTGGACAATAATTTGTATTTTACGATCATCACTCATTGTGTTCACAGAGAGGGTGTATCGGGGCAATGTCCATTAAAAGCGGTTCATCCTGCCGCAACTGCTGTTCGGCCATATAAGCTCTAACATGAGGCAAGAAAACCTTGTGGAACCATCAAACAATACTCAGTGACATAAATTATTAACTGCTGAAAAATCTTGTACAGCACCCTCTTCTCTGCCATCAATGTCAATGCATTAATTCCCTTACCAGCCTTCGCTACTAAATCCTCCACATAATAACTAAAAGACATACGCCTGTCTGAGACACCTCACGCTGGCCTGTTGGTCCTGTGGTACTGGAACCCGTGTATCTCGGGACAGTTGCGATGTCTAAACAGTCACGTAGTACTGCTGTCCGGTCAATCCAGGACAGAGTCCCGCAGATTTGTGCCCCTTTTATAGCTTCGTCTTGTCCTGTCTAAATCCTGTCACTATTATGTCCCTTGTCCTCTAAATGTCCTGTCTCTATTCCCCAACACGCTGACATCCTCCCTTGCTCCCCCGTTATGGGTCATCACATTCCTTCTAAAAATCGTGACAGTGTTTTCTGTAACTATATAATTAGTCTGAACTACGGGGGGTACGGGGTGTCAGGCATTGGTAGCACCTTTGGTAAGGATGGCTCTCATGTCCTTTCAGGACCCATCCCCCACTGGTCCAAGTCTGACACCCAGCTAGTGCCTGTGGCTCCTAGTAGCTATCAGCATGCGACAGCGGCCACCCCCCGGGCAACAGCTGTGAGAGACTGGCTAAACCAGGCATGGGTATCCGATTTGGTGTCAAACCAAGAGGTAAACTAGGGTATGCCTACCCAGCATGTGAAGACAAGATTCGGCAGACTGCGCGGAAGAAATCATTCCTGATTCAACGGGCGAGACGGCGTTTACCTGCAAAGCGTTGTGGAACGTAATGAGCACGGCAAGGCATGTAAGCTAGAGTAAATTGTTGTCTAGAGACTCCTGTCCCGGTATGCATATAAGACAACAGCTGAACTCCTCGCACCACTAATAAAACCGCACCTACCAGATCATGTCCATGTTACACGTGCGCCAAAAGAACCACCCAGCTCTTGTCCTTTTCCTTCAAGCCTCCCCGTTGCTATCTCCCCATGTTCACGTCCGTCTTGGTTACCCATGGTCAATTCATTCTATTCCGAGTCTGGGAATATCCAAACTTATGTTTGGCGGTGTGCGTGACTGTTATGTGGCACCTCCTTCACAGTTCTTCCTCCGGCCTCGGCCGTAAAGGCCCATGAGTTTCTCACGCGTCGGACGACAGATCCATCTGTGTAAATGACAACATCACCGTCTAACGGGTTTGCGAACATCAACGCTTGTACTTCCGCCTCCACAGCAGCTGGATTTTCTTGTCTGCATTTTTTGTCTAGTTGGATGCAAACTGAAAAGGACGTACAGAAATCTGTTGGCACTTGTACCAACTCCTCGCCAGGTTCTAAGTCCTCAAGTGAAAACACACCTGTTGAAGAATGTCTTTGGCTTGACAAATCCACGACCTTCCTCTTTTTAACCTGCTGCCCGTCACCTTCATAATTTCACTAACCATGTACTGACTGTAGTAAGACAGTTGTGTCTCTATAGGTAATATGTTTGTTGTTTGTCCATCAAGAATGATGATGACCATTCATTTCATCCAGTGGGGTTGACGTTGGATGAAGAATGACTTGCGCGAAGACTTGGATTAAAGTGAGGAAGAGTTACGCAATTCGTCGACCTCACTCTCTCGCCTGAGTCCATCTGAGTCCAGTCGAGACGATTGGAGACGAATACAGGTGCAGTGGATGACCAGGGCGCTCTACGTGCCTTGCCGTGCTCATTACGTTCCACAACGCTTTGCAGGTAAACGGCGTCTTGCCCGTTGAATCAGGAATGATTTCTTCCGCGCAGTCTGCCGAATCGTGTCTTCACATGCTGGGTAGGCATACCCTAGTTTACCTCTTTGTTTGACACCAAATCGGATACCCATGCCTGGTTTAGCCAGCCTCTCACAGCTGTTGCCCGGGGGGTGGCCGCTGTCGCATGCTGACAGCTACTAGGAGCCACAGGCACGAGCTGGGTGTCAGACTTGGACCAGTGGGGGATGGGTCCTGAAAGGACATGAGAGCCATCCTTACCAAAGGTGCTACCAATGCCTCACACCCCGTACCCCCCAATATATAGGTAATATAACCATGTACTGACTGTAGTAAGACAGTTCTATCTCTATAGGTAATATAACCATGTACTGACTGTAGTAAGACAGTTCTATCTCTCTAGGTAATATAACCATGTACTGACTGTAGTAAGACAGTTGTATCTCTATAGGTAATATAACCATGTACTGACTGTAGTAAGACAGTTCTATGTCTATAGGTAATGTAACCATGTACTGACTGTAGTAAGACAGTTCTATCTCTCTAGGTAATATAACTATTTACTGACTGTAGTAAGTCAGTTCTATCTCTCTAGGTAATATAACCATTTACTGACTGTAGTAAGACAGTTCTATCTCTATAGGTAATATAACCATGTACTGACTGTAGTAAGACAGTTCTATCTCTCTAGGTAATATAACTATTTACTGACTGTGGTAAGACAGTTCTATCTCTATAGGTAATATAACCATTTACTGATTGTAGTAAGACAGTTCTATCTCTCTAGGTAATATAACTATTTACTGACTGTAGTAAGACAATTCTAACTCTTTAGGTAATATAACCATTTACTGACTGTAGTAAGACAGTTCTATCTCTATAGGTAATATAACCATTTACTGACTGTAGTAAGACAGTTCTATCTCTATAGGTAATATAACCATTTACTGACTGTAGTAAGACAGTTCTATCTCTATAGGTATTATAACCATGTACTGACTGTAGTAAGACAGTTCTATCTCTCTAGGTAATATAAACATTTACTATCTGTAGTAAGACAGTTCTATCTCTCTAGGTAATATAACCATGTACTGACTGTAGTAAGACAGTTCTATCTCTATAGGTAATATAACCATGTACTGACTGTAGTAAGACAGTTCTATCTCTCTAGGTAATATAACCATGTACTGACTGTAGTAAGACAGTTCTATCTCTCTAGGTAATATAACCATGTACTGACTGTAGTAAGACAGTTGTATCTCTATAGGTAATATAACCATGTACTGACTGTAGTAAGACAGTTCTATGTCTATAGGTAATGTAACCATGTACTGACTGTAGTAAGACAGTTCTATGTCTATAGGTAATATAACCATGTACTGACTGTAGTAAGACAGTTCTATCTCTATAGGTAATATAACCATGTACTGACTGTAGTAAGACAGTTCTATCTCTCTAGGTAATATAACCATGTACTGACTGTAGTAAGACAGTTCTATGTCTATAGGTAATGTAACCATGTACTGACTGTAGTAAGACAGTTCTATGTCTATAGGTAATGTAACCATGTACTGACTGTAGTAAGACAGTTCTATCTCTATAGGTAATATAACCATTTACTGACTGTAGTAAGACAGTTCTATCTCTCTAGGTAATATAACTATTTACTGACTGTAGTAAGACAGTTCTATCTCTATAGGTAATATAACCATTACTGACTGTAGTAAGACAGTTCTATCTCTATAGGTAATATAACTATTTACTGACTGTAGTAAGAAAGTTCTATCTCTCTAGGTAATATAACTATTTACTGACTGTAGTAAGACTGTTCTATCTCTATAGGTAATATAACTATTTACTGACTGTAGTAAGACAGTTCTATCTCTATAGGTAATATAACTATTTACTGACTGTAGTAAGACCATGTAGTAGATCATCCGCCACACCCAGCACCCATCTTCTCTATGGCCATCCTCTTCCTCTCATTCCAGGCATAAACCCCTCCATTATTGTTCTCTCGTGACTTTCAAGTGACCAACATATTTCAATTGTTTTTGTTTTATCGTCTTTGAAGTTAAAATTCTTCAATTTTCAGCTCTTGAAGTATGGCTGCATTTGCTCTTTTCTTTATCCAAGATATTCTTAGAACCCGTCTATAACATTTATATTCAACGGCATATATGCGCTTTTCAGCTTTTTTTAGTAAGTGTTCAGGTCTCACAGGTGTATGTTGCAATAGGAAAGATGCACGCTCTGACAAATCTGATTTGGTAGTTCTATCTGTCCCTCTCCGCAATTTATTCAGTTGTTTTACTCTTTGAAGCGCAATATCTATTCGTCTTTTAACTTCTTTCATTGCGTCACCATTGTTGGTAATCAATGACCCAAGATAAATTTAAAAATTTCCGACACCTCCAATTTTTCCTCATTAACATATATGTCTTTCTTTTTTATGCTATGCTATTCAATTGGGTTGAGGTTATTAGGTTTACTATACTATACTGGAAGGACGGTTGTGTTATTTTTCTGACCGCTATATTGTCATCTCCTACATGTAATTTGTGTGCCAGGATATAAAACCAGGAGTTTTTCTCAAGATCTGCTCCGATGCTACGGAGTTTCGTGCATTGAGCGAAGCAATCCTTGAATGAATTTTCGCAGCGTGTGTGGTTCTGTGGTGTTCGGTTTTTTCAACATGGTGGAACAATTTGTGTGTTCCTTACGGACGGCAGTCAACAAAACAAGACGGCGGGGCCAACGTTGTGGCCGCAAGCGACGCAAGCGTGGAGGGGTAAGGCGTTTTAGACTTGAATGTGACCGTCTGGGCCTAAGGTATACTCGCATCATATATTGGAACTGCGCCAGCGTAAAACAACGTGGCCCAATTCTCGAAAACCTGGTTTACAGGAACGACATTGTAGCACTCTAGGAGACGAGACTGGGTGATCAGCTACTCAAAATGGCCGGCTTCACATGTTTCTACAACAGGCGACATCTGGGAATGGTGATTCTCATCCGCGATAGTATGGTTGCTTCAGAGGTAGAAATGTCCAGCTGGGACAATGACGACATACACATACAGGCGGTCAGAGTTCAATCCGGTCTACCATTCGTGTTGGTTAATGTTTATTCCCGTAACGCGTGTGTGGATTCCCAGAAGGGGCAGTGCTTAAGTGACATATTAGGTCATGAAAAAAATTGCATTTCCTGTGGCGATGTCAACGCTAAAGGCAGATCATGGAGAAACATTTCCTCCAACACTGAGGGGGAAAAGCTCGAGACTGCACTTGAAACCATTGACCTGGTGTGTATCAACATTGGCTGTGTCACTAGGACAGCTAGCCGCCCAGGTGATGAGGATAGTGCTAATGGTTTGGCGTTGGTTTACTCCTTCACTCACTACAGTGTGTAGATGGAGTGTCCTAGGGTACCACGGCAGCGACCACAACCCTTGCAGCATATTGGTGGAGAAAGGCAGAACCAGACAGCACAAGTCAACAGTCAAAACTTTCCATTATGCCAGTACAGGGCAAGATGTGGTGAGTAAAATAAGACGTGACAAGCGCAGGAAGATTCAGGGCAGGAAAAACAGCTGGGAGCAGCTACCTTGGTGGAATTTTGAGGTGGAGAAGACCTGGATGGATATGCGTAGTGCTGTAAGGAAATGGCAAAACGCCAAGAAGAACAGTGTTGCCCATCCTGGTCCCTGCATGCACTTAGAAAGAGAGATGCACACAAAAGTAAGCTATTTAAAAAAAACTGGTTACGGTGGTTAAAGGTGAAAAATAGGCAGAGGTGTGTCAAAGAGTAAGCACAGACAAGTCACAGAAATTGTTCTGGCGACTACATTAAAGCATGGGTGGGGTAGTCAAGAATAAAGGAATTTCTGACTTCCAAGATGCTGACCTCATCTGGCAGAGGACTGACGAGGACAAGGGCAAAGCCCTCTTTTAACGCTATCTAGAGCAGAGAAACCAGACAGACATGGGAGGCCGGAATCTTGCCAAGGAGGTCACCTCAGACAGGTGCAAGGCCCAGAACACTTTCGGATGAAAACACAGTGACAGTGAAAGAGATCAAGGCTGTGCTTCGACGATCAAAACATAGCGCTCCAGGGCCAGATGGCATAAGATATGACTACAACAATAGGTGTACCGACAGCGAGCTAGAGAAACTAGCACACATGTACAATAACAGTACAGGGAGTGCTAGCATCAAGGAGGATTGGTTACACTGCTATCTGATTCCCTTGCCGAAGCCTGACAAAGACCACACAAGAATGCAGAGATATCGAGTAATCACCATGCAGAATACAATAGGCAAGCTGCCGGAGAAGTTAATTGCCAGAAAAATATCAGGCCAGCTAGAGAAGCAAGGTGTTTTCCCGCCTGCCCTAGGACCTATGCAGCAGTTTTTGCCTCTGATGTTTATGAAGGTGTCCACTCAGGCATTGAAACCTTTGCTGCAGCGATTGAATTTGAGGACGCATACAACAGAGTACCATTGGATTTTCTAATTCTTCAGCTTCTTGAACTCAAGATAAGTCTGTTCCTCCTTAGTTGGATCGCTGCAGCCCTCTTCCAGCGGAAAGTAGTTTTTAGATGTGGCAGTTCGACTTCGTAACCAACAACAATATATCCTGGCCTACTACAGGGATCACCATTATCTCCGGTGATGTTCAACGCCTACACAGTGAGAATCACCAGCGAGCAGATCACTGGACCGGGGAGGACATTGTCATATGCCGAAGATGTTTTATTGTATCGTCAGGGTAAGGATAAAGATCAGGTTGCTGTGGAACTGCAAACCGAACTCAATTGCCGGACCGGGGAGGACATTGTCATATGCCGACGATGTTTTAGTGTATCGTCAGGGTAAGGATAAAGATCAGGTTGCTGTGGAACTGCAAACCGAACTCAATTGCATAAGTACTTGGTGTGCTAAAGCTGGGGCAATGGTCAACACAAGAAAGGCAACAGTGACTTGGTTCTCTTTGAATAATCATATTGTCAACACTCCGACACCAACTGTAATGCTGTGTTCAGCGACGGTGGAAAGAACGCAGACAATGAATTACCTGGGGATACGGTTTGATCGAAGCCTAGCTTATAATGAGCACACTGACCAGGTGATAACAAAGACCAGGCGGGGTTTGGCTGCGATGCGGATGATGGCGGCAGCAAAATGTGAGCAGCGCCATCTATGCCTATTTTATGAGGGGCAGGTTATGTCTGTTTTTGAGTATGCGATGGCCCAATCCTGACTTTCAGCCGTAAGCAGATAGAAAGGATGGAAAGGATACAAAACGAAGCGATGCGCATTATTCTTGGATGTACAAAAGATACAGCATGCAGGGCGATGCGCTACCTTCTTGATTTTCCAACCATTGAAGACAGACTACAAATTTGCAGAGCACGTGCCTACCTCAGAATTAACGCAAACACACAACATCCACTGAATAGTGAAATTAGGAAGGTGAAGGGCAGCAGGTTGAAAAGAAGAAGGTCGTGGATGGGTCGAGCAGAAGACATTCTTCAACAGGTGTGTTCACTGGAGGACTTAGAACCTGGCAAGGAGTGGGTACAAGTGCCAACAGATTTCTGTACTCCCTTTTCTGTTTGCATCCAACTAGACAGAACATGCAGACAAGAAAATATGGCTGCTGTCGAGGCGGAAGTACAAGCGTTGATTTTCGAGAATTCGTTAGACGTTGATGCTGTCATCTACACAGATGGGTCGTTCTTCCGACATGTGAGAAGCTCATGGGCCTTCACGGCGCGGGCCTGAGGGAGAATTATGAAGGAGGACTCTTGTGCTTTTGCTGAAACCACAAGTAGCCTGACTATGGAAGTCATGGCAGTAAGTAAAGCAATAACATGGCTCGAGACACTGACATTCAATAGTGCATGTTTTCTGGGCGACTCAATGAACATGCTCAAGGGGATAGAGACGGGGTGGATACGAAGAGAATGGTTGTTGTCTCTGGAGCGGTCGCGGCTGACAAAGATTAGTTTCATCTTCGTGCTAGGGCATGACGGAGTACAAGGAAATGAGCAGGCTGACAGGCTCGCAGGTATGGCTAAGGTGAAGGGCGGCACGCGCCATGGACCAGGCTGATATTCTGAATGCTCTACGAGAAGTAAGACGTGTGCGAGAACCAAGTGATGACTGCGAATCTGCAACCATTGTCAAACTGCGAGAACAGCAAATTAAAAGAAGTGTGACCAAACAAGAACGCCACGCAGGAAGCCAAAGGAGTTTGATAAACCAGCACAGAACTGGTGTCGTTAGCCGCTGCACGCTTCGGGATTCGCTGAGGAGGGTATCCGAGCACTTATGGATTGAATGGTTCGATGTGCAATGAGGATGATCTGTCGACAAACTAACTAACTAACAGCTTTACTATACTATTCTGAGTTGTGGATAGCAATACTGTATAATCAGCATACCGAATGTCTGGTATGTCATGACCACCGATGTTTAGGGCATAATGTTTATATCATCTCTGACATTTCTCATTATATCTTTGGAGTACGTGTTAAACAAATAGTTGGTCATGTCAACATTATTAACACTACTACCTGCAGGACCCGCCTAGTCTGGGTCATTTCACACATCGCATAGTACAATGCTCATTGGGAGTACACAAAGGGATAAGTGAAGCTGTTTACGTCATGTGCCATTGTTAACTCATGCATATAGAGAAGCTCTTGTACACGATGAAGTAATTTCAGAGACTTCTGTGATGTACAAAAGCCATGAATACATAATTATACCCCCTGGCTGGCTGGTTTATTTATCAGCTGTCTCTCGTTGTTGTTTGTCTCATTCGGAGAGAAAACTGGACAACATGCAGCCTCTCAGACTTTGTGTATTTTTTGCCTTCATTGCTGTACTCAGATGTTATGGTAAGTGAAAAGACGTGAGTTCCAAATATGTTGTGTTGTTTGTCCATCAAGAATGATGATGACCATTCATTTCATCCAGTGTGGTTGAAGGTATGGAGCCGTGGGTTCTAAGATGGCTGATAAGGCCTATTTTGGCTCGAAATGTTCTTTGACAATGTGAACAAAGAATTCATGACGTTTCTGGGGGAGGATTTTCTGCAGTGGTTTTTCTGTCCTGTCTTTTCTTCACAGCTCTTGCAGTCCTGGTTGCCTCACAAGTGACTGCACCCTTGCGTAATGATGCACGCCACGAATTTCGGTCTCTGACTGCAATGCAGTCTCCCAGGTGTCATGATGAATTCCAAAAGCATTCAGTGAGATTTTCAGAGTGTCTTTAAAGCGTTTCCTCTGGCCGCCTTGAGAGCGTTTACCACAACGCAACTCGCCGTAAAAAAAAAATCGTTTAGGGAGCCTGTGATCTGGCATGCGAGTCAAGTGACCAGCCCAGCGAATCTGATTCTTCATTAGTAGAGTGTGGATACTGGGCATGGACGCTCTTTCTAGGACTTCAGTGTCTGGGATCTTGTCTTGCCATTTAATCTTCAGTAACTTCCTAAGGCAGGCTGTGTGGAAGTGGTTTAATTTCCTAGCGTGTCGCTGATAAACAGTCCAGGTTTCACAAGCATATTAGCAGTGTGGATAATACAACTGCTTTGTAGACTTTCAGCTTTGTTTGCAGGCTTATTCCAGTTCTGTCCCATACATTCTTGTACAGGCTGCCAAAGGCCGAGCTGGCCTTGGAGATTCTTGCATTCACTTCGTGATCAATTGTGCCAAGATAGGTGAATGTTCCAAATGTATAGCTATGCAGACAGATATGCATACACGCACAATTCCAGGCGTCCAGGGCAATTATCAAAAATTACATTTCAGACACACACGAGGGGTGGGGGAGGGTGTAGAACTGTAGTGTGAGGTAGGCAGGCTAATAACTAAAACTGGAGTGTGAAGAAGACAGGCTGGTACTTAAATCTGGAGTAAGAGGTAGGCAGGCTGGTACAGAGTATTGGGGTGTGAGGTAGGCAGGCTGGTAAATAGAACTGGAGTGTGAGGAAGGCAGACTCGTGCCTAGAACTGGAGTGTGAGGTTGGCAGGCTGGTACCTAGAACTGGAGTGTGATGTAGGCAGACTAGTACCTCGAACTGGAGTGTGAAGAAGACAGACTCGTGCCTAGAACTGGAGTGTGAGGTTGGCAGGCTGGTACCTATAACTGGAGTGTGAGGTTGGCAGGCTGGTACCTAGAACTGGAGTGTGAGGTTGGCAGGCTGTACCTAGAATTGGAGTGTGAGGTTGGCAGGCTGGTACCTAGAACTGGAGTGTGATGTAGGCAGACTAGTACCTCGAACTGGAGTGTGAAGAAGACAGACTCGTGCCTAGAACTGGAGTGTGAGGTTGGCAGGCTGGTACCTTTAACTGGAGTGTGAGGTTGGCAGGCTGGTACCTATTAACTGGAGTGTGAGGTTGGCAGGCTGGTACCTAGAATTGGAGTGTGAGGCAGGCAGGCTGGCAAATGAAATTCGTTTTTGGCCTGAAATCCTGAAAAGTCTTCAGTCACAACAAGGAGGCACGCTAGAAGATGTCCGATCATAAGAAGTTGTCCCCCTTCGCCGAATGTTTCCGCTCTTTATCTCCTTAACACTTCCCAGGGGTTGGCTCAGATCCGTGCGGTAGACTTTCTCAATATAATGCAAACCTCGAAATGCCACACCTTAATTGTGCAAGTCTTCGAAATCCCGCCCCTCATTCGCTCTTTATGTCGTACCCTTACTGGGCCGCCTCTTTTGATCATAGCACTGTTAGTTAGTTGGTTATTCGCCAGATCATCCTCATTGCACATCGAACCATTCAGTCCATAAGTGCTCGGATCCCCTCCTCAGCAAATCCCGCAGCGTGTAGCGGCTAACGACAGCAGTTCTGTGTTGGTTTATCAATCTCCTTTGGCTTCCTGCATAGTGTTCTTGTTTGGCCACCCCTCTTTTAATTTGCTGTTCTCACAGTCTGACCATGGATGTAGATTTACAGTTATCACTAGGTTCTCGCAAAAGTCTCGTAGAGCATTGAGAATATCAGCTTGGTCCATGGCTCGTCCGCCCTCCACTGTAGCCTTACCTACGAGCTTGTCAGCCCGCTCATTTCCTTGTACTCCAGCATGCCCTGGCACGAAGATGAAACTAATCTTTGCCAGCCGAGACTGCTCAAGAGACTGCAACCACTCTTTTCGGATTCACCCTATCTCTATCCCCTTGAGCATGCTAATTGAGTCACGAAGGATACATGCCCGAGTGAATGTCTGTGTCTCGAACCATGTTATTGCTTTACTTACTGCCATGACTTCCATAGTCAGGCTACGTGTGGTCTCAACAAAAGCACCAGAGTCCTCCTTCACAATTCTCCCTCCGGCCCGAGCTGTAAAGGCCCATGAGCTTCTCACATGTCGGACGACCGACCCATCTGTGTAGATGACCGCGTCACCGTCTAGCGAATTCTCGAATATCAACGCGTGTATTTCGGCATCCACAGCAGCCGGATTTTTTTGTCTGCATTTTCTGTCTAGTTGGATGCAAAAAGAAAACGGCGTACAGAAATCTGTTTAAACTTGTACCCACTCCTCGCAGGGTACTAAGTCCTCAAGTGCACACACCTGTTGAAGAATGTTTTCTGCTTGACCCATCCGAGACCTTTCCTCTTTTTAACCTGCTGCCCTTCACCTTCCTAATTTCACTATGCAGTTGATGTTGTGTGTTTGCGTTAATTCTGAGTTAGGCACGTGCTCTTCAAATTTGTATTCTCTCTTCAATGGATGGAAAATCAAGCAGGTAGCGCATCGCCCTGCATGTTGTAGTCCTTGTATATCCAAAAATAATGCATATAGCTTCGCTCTGTATCCTTTCCATCCTTTCTATCTGCTTACGGCTGAGAGTCAGGATCGCAATCGCATACTCAAAATAAAAAACATATATGACCAGCCTCTCGTATAGAAGCCATCGATGGCGCTGCTCACAGTTTGCTGCCGCCATCACCCGCATCGCTGCCAAACCCCGCTTGGTCTTTGTTATCACCTGGTCTATATACTCATTATAAGAAAGGCTTCGACCAAAACGTATCCCCAGGTAATTCAGTGCCTGCGTTCTTTCCACAGTCTGTGAACACAGATTTACCGTTGGCGTTGGAGTGTTGACAATATAGTTATTCAAAGATAACCATGTCACTGTTGTCTTTGTTGGGTTGACCATTGCCCCAGCTTCAGCACAGCAAATACTTATACGATTGAGTTCGTTTTGTAATTCCACAGCAACCTGATCTCTATGCTCACCCTGACGATACACTAAAAAATCGTCGGCATATGACAGCGTCCTCCCCGGTCCAATGATCTGCTCGCTGGTGATTCTCACAGTGTAGGCGTTGAACAGCACCGGAAATAATGGTGATCCCTGTGGTAGGTCAGGATATATAGTTGTTGGTTCCGAAGTCCAACTGCCACATCTGAAAACTACTTTCCTTTGGAAGAGGGCTGTGGCGATCCAATAAGGAGGAGAGGACTTCTCTTGAGCTCAAAAATCTGAAGCATTAAGAAATCCAATGGTACTCTGTTGTACACATCCTCAAGATCAATCGCTGCAGCTAAGGTTTCAATGCCTGAGTGATAACCTTCATAGATGTCAAGGACAAAAACTGCTGCATTGTTCCAGGATTCTCTTTTTGGACAATACCCTCGCAGGGTATGTGGGAAAACACCTTGCTTCTCTAGCTGGCTTGATATTTTTATAGCACAGTACTTCTCTGGGCTGGACCAGCCAGGTCATAACTGCGGCTATCATTCGCCTGTGGTGCTTTTGCAACATTCTTTCCATGATCGAGACGTTCTGGTCGTTGTCCGAACTGACCCCCCCCTCCCCCCCTAATATGCTGTGTACCTGCCTTGCCCACAAATTATCTCACCCTCGGGAATGAGTGCATTATGCGACCGATGCCTCGTGATCTGCCACACATATCATCGCCTTGTGTCATCGACCGCCAGAAGGCAGAGATAGTTTGTTACAGTGTGCTTCAGAAAGGCACATTAACTACAACCCATGGCGGGAGCGAGCGTGACTGATCAGACCAATTCGTGCTGTAAATCTGTGTCCACAATAAATGCATGTCAACACATGGTCATTTTCACCATCACGCACTATCTTATGTCTCTCACGCTCAGTGTGTGACCTTCTACTTCTTCTTTCGCTCACCTTAAATATGTCTATAACTGCAATGTTGTCTCTTGTATGAATTTAACTGTCCTTTTTCAGTTCACACAGCTGGTCCATAGAGTTTATCTTCCACTGTCGTCTCTCTAGGCCAGAAGGATTGCCTAGATATGTTATATTTTGGGCAGTCTTGGAGTATGTGCTCTGCTGTCCTGCTGATGCCAATCCACGTGTGCACATAGCTGATTCGCCATTTTTGAATGTTGTTTACATGTAATTGCGTAATCTATTGTGTTCTGTTCTGAGGCGCAGAATAATGACTTGTCCTGGTCTGTCCATAACGTGGTAGTTGTCTTGAGTGAATCACAAAATAACGTGAAGTAGATTGTGAGCTTTACTAAAATACGAATACAAGAGACAAATTGGACGTTGCGGTCAAAGCCTTCGTCATGCATTCTTGTAGTCGTCTTGAGGAGGTTTTGGTGGCTTTCTTACTGATTTGATCATTCTTTTCTTTTGGTGGTTTTAACAAATTACGTGGAGGGTCCCAAATACCCCTGTCACAATACTTCAATATTATTCTTTAGCCCTCGCTAGCTTAGGTCTATGTCTGCCAATCCTTCTCCGTTTCCCGGACTCGCTGTCACTCTCTCTTTTGACCCCAGGACCTACTCCCTGAGGTGTCTTTCTGGCTGACAACAGATAACATTACGATAGTCATAGTAACATAGAACCTCCTCGATTTAATAACTTAATATGAGACAGCACAGGTGGAGACTTAGGCAGTTAAAACAGGTAGTTATTTACTGACAAATAGAGGGGATGCTTTTCTCAGTCCCGGTACAGAGCCTCATGACTTTATTCATCACAGGCCATGGAGTCAGATGCTGTCCCGTTCGTCTTCACGAATATCTCACCCAGCGTGTCAAGCGTCCTTCCCTAATGGCCGGTAAGATAAACAACTGGTGGTCGAACAAACGAAATCTCAGGAGTTTAGGAGTGGCCACCCAGCTGAACCGATGTCTCGTTGACCTGAGAATCGCACTTGTTCATGGTGATTAATTTCCTTGCTACTGAGAGTTCGCACACGGGTGAATGTCGTGTCAAAAGACAGGGCTAATGCCTCCAGCCCTTATAGTCAATTGAGGGAATGGACTAGGGAATGTGTGTGTGTCTCCCACTAGGGATATGTGGTCCGTTGCCCGATCCCAACGTCTTTACTGGCGTGCGGTATACAGTAAGGGTCACTATACTTTGAAGGTTGGGTGGATCTTCCCTAAGCTTGAGATAACAATCTGTCCTGTACTGCAATTGGCACTAGCTTCTATTGTTTGTATATCTATTTATATTGTTTGTGTTACAATGGGTGCTTCATGGATGTGCAGATACCGTTGGCCAAAATCACCACCAGGAGAAGGACCCTGGAGATGACAAACATTGGTGTGAGCTTCTCGCTTAAACTACAGGTACAGCAAACATGGAGACTCATAATGGCCTCTGTATATCAGTTGGCATACTTTAATATATATAATAGTTCATAGAGGAGACCTGAGTGAATTGGCCTGACATGGTAGGTGGTCCTAAGATTGGCGGCGTCTTTCCTAGACTAAGCTGGTATAGGTCGTGTCTTTTGACCCTATGAACTTTACATACTCTCTTCATACAAGATTCACTCTCTTCTCTCATGCCATGCCTTTATTGTACTGGGCACATTCGTCTCCTGGCTTCCCTCTCCCTTCACTTACAAACCCTTCCTTTCTCAGGCCAACGCTCTTGTGGGTGTGTGTGGGTATGTATGTGTGTTCCCCCTCTCCTTTAAGATGTGTAGGAGAACGTGTAAATTGTTCATACGCAGTGTCCTCGGGACCCATCTTCAGTGCCCTACTTAATAGCCTCTTTTGACTGATACGGTTCGGTGGTGCCCGCCCTTACTCCCTAGGTTTTGGGCACTCCGTAGTTATCTTAGTTAACCCCCTTTCCAGCTTAAAGGGTATTAGCTTGGTGGTTCTAGATGGAATTAATAGTGGTTCCATGTCCCTATTAAGAATAGGAAAGAAGACACTGCACTTTTTGGCCGCTGCTCTCGTCTGAGCCGTCACCGCAATGCACAAACTGTGCCTCGCATAAACGAGGTTGTTTCGATGATTTATTGCTCTTCCCAGTGAGATAAAGTGGTCTATTTCTCTCACTGGAATCATCTTAACGACCACCTCCTATTTTGTCTACCTTGCTACTATATTTGCTAAAAGCTGAAAGATATAGCACAGTGCGGACCTTCTTCCGCCTTAAGCAAATAGAACAGAAATGGGCGGATGACGTCCCCACGGAGCCTTCCCTTCATTCCAGCGGACAGTAGATATGCCGTACTTATATTCCAGTTAAAGCTGACACGATACATAGTTTAGGACGTAGGACGAAAGAAAATAACAGCCCATCTGCTGCCAAGAACAAGCAAAACCATCGGGTGAAATATATTGCTCGGATTAGTTCCAATGCAAGGCAAATAATAAGACGACCTAGCCCCGTTGGCCAGCTGTCGAATCACTTCCGACATGGCACGACCGGCTTTTCGCCAATTAGTCTCACCAGTCGAGACACCAGAGAATCGTATGGGGGTTGCGTGGTCTCGAGGTATGGTGTCCGCCTCGAGTGCTGGAGGTTCTGGGTTCAAGCCCGGGTGAGGACTGGGATTTTTTCACGTGGACTTCTAGTAATAACATTTCCCCTGGTCTCTGAGTAGTGAGATCGGACGCCTGTGTGTATTGTTGCGCACGTAAAAAATCCCTTGGCAGTTGAAAATCGAAAAAGAGTAGCCTATCGGCTCTGCCCGGGCAAAATTTAGAGTTAAAAATCTACCCAAAGTATTTCAGGATCCTCGTGTGCTACGGAGTTCGTGCACTGAGCTGAGTTTCTCAAAACTCAGGTTTGAGTTAGGAGGAGAACGGAGCAATTATGGGTTACACCCGTGTGCCGTGATGTTGATCCATCGATTAAACTAAATCGTAGGCAAAGGCCGGGTATGAATAAATTAAACCCACACTTACCTTACTATCCCATTAGAATTTACACAGGAATCCTGCACACATTATGTCGACATCTTTAAATTTCCCAGACATCGTACAGAGATTACACTATTGTATTGATAAGCCGGCGGTCGGACTACAAGTGACAGTTTCACGGCCGTGCTTTTCCCAAGTAGCGACGTTCAGTTTCTTTTGTGAAAAGTGCACAGGTGCGTATTCTGTGCACTTTTGTGCACAGGTGGTTTCCGGTTCTAGATCAAGATGGCGAGACGTGTTTCTTTCTAGCTCGGCTTAAAACGGTTAATCGGCGGTCCGACAAACCACCATCGTAAAACTTCTCGTTGTTCCAGAACCAGATTTCTGGCTCTAAATGTTGTGTTGCTTCGCTGAGATATCACCGATGCTTTTTGGAATAGCTATCGATTGGGTCATGCGCAAATGCACAAACAACACAAATATGGGTATCCATTGGGTTGACAAAATTCTAGGAGACCTGGACTTTGCCGACGACATAGTGCTTTTGAGTTCAACACACCCAGATGCCCAAGAGAAAATAAACCACCTCCAAAATGTTTCAGGGCAAATTGGTCTCCAAATTAACACCACAAAAACAAAGATTATTGATCTTACCAACAGTTCAGATGACACCAAATTGAACAGCTACGTTCTTGAAAAAGTCAACAGCTTCACATACCTAGGAAGCAAAATGACATCTACAGGGGACTCAACACCAGAAATATTATCTAGAATCGCACTGGCATCTAGTGCCTTCAATAAACTGTCAAACATCTGGAAGTCAAAGACACTCAGCAAACACACAAAACTTAAAATCTTCAACTCTTGTGTGATTCCAGTGTTAACATATGGATGTGAAAGTTGGAAATCAACGGTAGCTTTAGATAAAAAATTAGACAATTTTGAGAACAAATGTCTTAGAAGACTTCTAAACATCCACTGGACAGACTTCAGAACTAATTCACAAATAAGACAAGAGACTAAGCAAGATACAGTATCCAATTTCATAAGAAGACGCCGTTGGAACTACATTGGCCATGTTCTCAGAATGGACAAGTCAAGATTCCCCTACCAAGCCCTCATATGGTCACCAGTAGGGAAAAGAAAACGGGGAAGACCAAGAGAGACCCTGCGTAGAACCATCATTAGAGAAGGCACATTCAATGGCCAAGTAAATATCCAAGATCTTCAACAGGTGGCAGCGAACCGCCAAGCATGGAGAGACAGGACATCTGCCCTATGCGCCGCCTTAGGCTCAAGAGGAAAGACTAACTAACTAACTAAGACCCCGAGGTAGACCAAGAAGACGGTGGAGAGATAATACATGTACAGACCTACAAGCACTTGGAATCAACGACTGGCAAGAGAATGTCCAACAGAGAGACGAATGGAGACGGATTGTATTTGCAGCAAAGAACCTCAATGGCTCGGAAAGCTGAAGAAGAAGAAGAGAAAAGGTAACCCAGAAAACTATCTTCTAAGGCAGTTGAGCAGACATGTGAACTGAGGGTTCCCGAAAGGGGTTTCCCTCTGTTCCGGATCCCAAAGAAGCATGAGGACATGGGCCACTGTCCGTTTTGTTACAGTGGTATATTGACTCTAGTCCGACTTTGTGAAAACACATGAAAGGTGTAGCATAGATGGGAGCGCAAGCGCAATTGAAATATCACTATTTTTATCGTTTCTTTACTTATTCTGTCTCTCGGGGAGATTTGTTCGCAACAGCAATATCTCCGGCAGGCAGATTCTCACTGGTTGCGGGATCCGCACTGTGTCAGGAGGGGAGATTTGTTCACAGCAAACGAGCAATATCTCCGGCGAGCCGATTCTAGACAGTTGTGGGATCCGCACAGATTCAGGCAGGGAGTCTGACAGTAGTACACGCTTTAATGGGTTAAGACACTTACAATGACAGGTGTACACGCTCATACAGTTTTAGACACTTGGTATAAGGTCCTCAGCTGAGGGATATGGCTGAACGTCTCTAAGTCAAATCCCCCGGATGTGAGGGCCTGGCCGCCACCCACCTCCTGCTCTTGGAGGTGTGATGTTTGATGACGAGCCGTCAGCATCTGCAGCCTACCTTGTTCCAGACGTACTGGTCATCCATTCCTCTTTAGTAAACAAGGCAACGCCGAGAGAGGGATAATGCTGCATGGACAGCACATGTTCTCTGAAACCATGTCCAGGCATTGTGCGATGAAATTTTGGCCAAATTCTAGTCTACATACTTTCGTCTGTCAAGACGGCAAGGTGCCACCCATGTAATGGGCACATCAGGCTGTTCTTCTTTTGCTCCTTCCTTAGCCAATCGATCAGCTCTGTCGTTTCCGTGTACTCCACAGTGGGATGGAGATCTTATGCTGAATTCTAAGTTCAGAAAGTAGTGTCCTCAGTACTGGCAATTTCCCACAGGAGCGCCTCGAGTACTGATTTTCCATCTGTCAATAGCACCACAGGTTGTGTTCCATGGCTGGTATTTAGTAATTTCTCTGTTGCTAACGTGATTGCCTAAATTTCAGCAACATAGTTATGGCAGTGCTTTCCTGTTGGTACTCTAGTCGTGTTTTAGTATTATTTGGGTATTCTATGCACACTTCTGCTCCTCCATTTCTGACAGCTTGTGCGCTGACCCAACTGTGTAGACTCGGATCCAAAGGTCCTGTGGGTATTCTTCATCAAGGAAGCTGTAAGCTGCTGTTCTGCGCTGTACACTGTTCTGTTCTTCCTCGTCAAATATTTTTCTCACTTTTGTCTGGATTTGTAGTGATAGTCTATGTTCATCTTTCTATGGAGTTCGCTCTGGAATAGTTGTCAGGGGGGATACCATCTGTGGGCAGATCGGAGGTTTCTCCGCATAGTCGTTTGGCCTGGTGGATAAAACTGCTTCTTTTCCACACACACCATAGCTGAGTTTTCAAATCTCTTTTTCATAGGGTGCTAGCAAGTGTGTTGTTGTTTGTCCATCAAGAATGATGATGACCATTCATTTCATCCACTGCGGTAGAAAGTATGGAGCCGTTATTTCTAAGATGGCTGGTAAGGCCTATTTGCAAGTGTGTATAGTAGTGTAGCCGGTCTCTCTGGTCTAGGGGTTACACGACTTTCTCCGTTATCCCGTATACTCTCTAACGTGACGTGACGTGCGCGAGAATTGGTAGTGGTTCTCCTGCGTCGTTAACGTACAGGGTATGTGAGCCGGTCGCTCAGAAAGCAATGGAAAACTACTGAGCGTAATCTTGCCAAAAAATCAACAATCAGCTGAAAGATGAAGATGCTGACAGCGATGTCCTGTAAATCATCATCATCATCAAGTGCCGTGCCGGCTGGCGTAGGCGTTCATGGCTCTCCATAGATCTCGGTCTTTGTAAAGGATACGCTGTCCTGTAAAGGATATGCGGAAAAAACAAATAGTAGTGTATTTAGCTACAAGACACTCTCCTCCATCAAATCGCTCTGACATCAGCACACTGAGAACACGCGCCCCCACAGGTAGTCGCCAGACCCCTTGCTCCAGGTAACACCAACACACGTTCACACGTCCACACCCAGGTGGACGACAGAAGTGTGACTTCGTGTCATATCTGTACTTGTCCTCTCCAAGCGTTCAAGCTGTTCTTCATTCCATCCATCCATCATGCGCCATGCCGATAAGCGTAGTCTGTGATGTTTTGCCATCTCATTCGATAACCAGAGTCGTGGATAAGCTCCGCGTTCCTGTCTCGACCATACCATGTGGCCAAGCCATCCAGGTATTTACTTCTAGGTCTTCTCCTTGGTCTCTTCTCTTCTATCTTACCAGTTGTCACCAAGTTCTCAAATTCATTTCTTCTCATAACATACCCAAACAACTTTGACTGTCAACATCTAATGTCTCTAATCAGTTTACGATCTTCATTTGTTTCTTCAAGGACTTGTTCGTTGGTTTTTGTGTCTGTCCAAGGTATTCTTTGCATTTTCCTCAGAAACCACATTTCCACAGCCATCAGATGTTTTTCAGTTTGTCTGCTCATTGTCCACGCTTCACATCCATACACAAGTACAGGTTTTATGTAGCACTTCAACACTCTTTTTCTCGTTTCAATTGATATCATTTTAGTGGTCAGTATGTTTTTCATCTTGAAAAAGGCTACCTTCGCAATGACAATTCTTGTTCTAATTTCTTCAAGGCATCTCCCATCAGATAGTATGACTGTTCTGAGATAACTGTACCTATTCACTTGTTTAAGAATATGCCCATTTACCTGTATATTACATTGTGGTATCTCCTTCCTCCCACTGACGACCGTAATTTGTGTCTTCTTACAATTCAATTCTAACCCTAGTTGTTCACTGTGTGCAACAACCGCATTTACTAAATGTTGCAGGTCCTGTTTATTGTCTGCAAACAAGACATTAATTCATCTCCATCTATATTTTACTTCTCGTTTTTTTTTTTTTTTTGGACAATAACTCTGAGTAGAAGTTTGCTGACTTAGTTTATGAGGTTGACTGTAAAAGGTTGGTGACAAGATTTATGTGGTAACTTGCAGAAGTTTGGTGACTTGGTTTATGAGGTTGACTGTAAAAGGTTGGTGACAAGATTTATGTGGTAACTTGCAGAAGTTTGGTGACTTGGTTTATGAGGTTGACTGTAAAAGGTTGGTGACAAGATTTATGTGGTAACTTGCAGAAGTTTGGTGACTTGGTTTATGAGGTTGACTGTAAAAGGTTGGTGACAAGATTTATGTGGTAACTTGCAGAAGTTTGGTGACTTAGTTTATGAGGTTGACTGTAAAAGGTTGGTGACAAGATTTATGTGGTAACTTGCAGAAGTTTGGTGACTTGTTTATGAAGTTGACTGTAGAAGGTTGGTGACTGAGATTTATGTGGTAACTTGTAGAAGTTTGGTGACTTGGTTTATGAAGTTGACTGTACGATATTCTTAGCATTCAATTGCACCTAGTCTTTTGGGTAGATATATGGAGACTTCAGCGTTTCATGAGGCATCCGCTATTGTTTATATCATTCTACAGTTTAGTTGAGGTTTATATTCCATTTCTGTCAGCGCTTCTGTGTCGTCTATAGTTATTCCAGCGTGCCCGACTAGTTGTCCTGTCACGTATCTTTGACAGCGTGACTGAGTTCTGTTTGATGTTAGAATGAAGGGTAGTAATGTCTTCGTATGATTGATATCGTCAATGAATTCTTTGCTATTTTAGCTCTCATACATATAAGTATACACTCTAAAACCCACACACGCACACAGACACACACACACACGCACGCACGCACGCAACACACACACACACACACATATATGTCTGAGCCGCCTAAGTAAAGTATGAAGTACTGGTCAGACAAGTAATAGATACATTTGTGACGTCACTACAGAACTGTCAAAGAACCTGGCCGAGTTTTACTGTGTCGTCAACGGCAACTACAATGACAAGGCAACAGGCGGGGAAAGATGGCGCCAGCCGCAGCAAGATGGACCTCAAATTACAGCCTGTATTCGCGCCGTTGCTGTCACAGGTAAGTGTACCCACACAACCGTGTACATGCATAACCAACCAGAGGCAATATAACCTACACAATCATATACAGCAAAACCTCGGTTTTTGTTGACTTCGGTTTTAGTCGATTTCGGATTTCGCCGATTTGTTCCGTGACAAATGTGTCTCGGTTTTCGTCGGTTGTCTCGGATTGTAACAGTTCTAGTGGTTGACTCTAAAACTGAAACAATCTATCTTTGCCTTATTCAAATGTTACTCTTGCCGACCCCCTGGACTCAAGAATTACAACATGTAAACAGGGCATTCATTCAATGTCGCTTCACCAACAAGAACCATGTCCCTACTTTTCAAAACTGTAATTAACTCAATCCAACTAATACACCACATTCAACAGATCACTTTATACAATAAACACAGGGCTATCAGAAGATACGACAAGTTGAAAAATGGAAGAAGTTCAGAACTTCGTATAAGCTTTCATCACAGACGAGGAAATCAGTTATCTTTCTGTCAGGTCGAGTGACACATATTTCACATGCTATATTGGCAGACTCTTTCTGGAATTTTTTCAGGATGTAGACAATTCGCTAATACTTGAAGTCTGGAATTAGAAACTATGACGACAGATTCAGCTAGCCACTTGTAAAGATACTGGTTAGATCTTCGATATTGTTCTTATTTAATAACGAACAATGTTCTTGTCCATACGAGCTTCATCCATCCCAAATCAATACACCGTAATAAAGGAATATTGAATTAATTCCATCGTTGACTAATTATAGAAAGTTTAAAGTCTTACAAAGTCTCCTTTCTTCAACTGGACTAACTGTTTTCAAATTTAGCACAATGACGTCGTTCAGATGGATGGACTAATAGTTCATTCCTCATTATTAAAGTCAGACATCCCGACTTCATTACTGTTGATTCATCAGCATTCATTCTCATCAATAAATGTCAATATATAAAATCATTTGCTATAGTTCGTAATATAAACGTTATCTTGATAGAGGTCGCAATGTCGAATTCGTCTTGATGTACGTTTCAAATGGATCATAAAGGTTCCCTTCATATGTTGTTTGTCCATCAAGAATGATGATGATGAACATTCATTTCATCCAGTGGGGGTGAAAGTATGGAGCCCTGACTTCTAAGATGGCTGATAAGGCCTATTTTATCCCGAAATGTTCTTTGACAATGTGGCCAAAGAATGCTTGAGTTCCAGGAGGAGGATCTCCTGCAGTGGTTTTATATAGAGCTTCATTGAAGTATAACTTCCCATAGATTCATAGTTTCTGAACTCCCCAATAGTGATTCATAACTATCTAGCGTCACAGAAGAAGACATAGGGGAGTTGTGAATGAATAAACCTCGGGGTAGTATATGCATCGATTCAACCTAAACATGAAAGAATCACATCTCCTCTTTTGAAGCATCATTAGACGAAAAGGTTCTGACTTCCTGGACACGGCAGTTAGCTTGGATCAAAGAAAAATCCCTTTAGATTCAACGGAGCTCTGGGATGGTCTGTGATCAGGTTGTCATGGCTGTACCCTGGTCTGGAGTCTAGTTCTTGCGCCCAAGCAACGCTGTAGACAAGTAAGTCGTACCAACCTGGTTTTACCGTAACTTCCTTTACAGTTATAGGGCAGTATAGATGGGTTTTATTTATAATCCCCTAATTAGTATTGGTAAGATACTATCCGCTTTTCATACATTACAGATACCTATCTGAGGTCATCCCATTAATTATTTGGAAATTGTTGGTTTGCCCTCGTGTACTTATGTCTATTCTGTATCTGTAGGGTTAATTAATTTTCTACGTCACAGTTAGTTTGTTAGTCAGTTAGTCAGTTAGTCAGTTAAGCAGTTAGTTAGTTAGTTAGTTAGTTAGCTAGTTAGATAGTTAGTTAGTTAGTTAGTTAGTTAGTTAGTTAGTTAGTTAGTTAGTTAGTTAGTTAGCTAGTTAGTCGACATATCATCCTCATTTCACATCGAACCATTCAGTCCATAAGTGCTCGGATCCACTCCGCAGCAAATCCCGCAGCGTGTAGCGGCTAACGACACCAGTTCTGTGTTGGTTTATCAGTCTTCTTCGGCTTCCTTCGTAGTGTTCTTGTTTAGCCATCACTCTTTTAATTTGCTGCTCTCGCAGTCTGGCCATTGTTGTAGATTCACAGTCATCACTTGGTTCACGCAAAAGTCTTACTTCTCGTAGAGCATTCAGAATGTCAGCCTGATCCATGGCGCGCCCTCCCTCTACCGTAGCCTCACCTGCGAGCTTGTCAGCCCTCTCATGTCCTTGTACTCCCGCATGCCCTGGCACGAAGATGAAACTAATCTTTGCCAGCCGAGACCGCTCCAGAGACATCAACCGGTCTCTTCGGATCTCCCCTCCCCTCTCCCATCTCTATCCTCTTAAGCATTCAGTGATAGTGACTTATTGCATAAGATACTCTTCATTTTCTGAAAAGCGGCTTTTGCCTGCCCTATTCTACTCCTAATCTCTGTTGTACATCTTCCATCTGATGTTATAAATGCCCCTAGGTATCTAAAATTATCAACTTGGTTAAGGATTTTCACTTCTATTTCTATGTCACATTTTGGTGTCACCATTTTCTTTGATATTACCATTGTTACTGTTTTCTTGATATTCAAGGAGAGTCCTTTCCTTGCACTCTCTGTTACTACAACGTCTAATAATTATTGTAGGTCTGTTGAATTATCCGCCACCAATACTGTGTCATCTGCATAACGTATATTATTTATATTATAACCTCCAACTAGTATTCCTGGCATCTCTTTGATCTCTCTCATTATTACTTCGCTATACAGGGAGAAAAGATCTGGTGACAAGACACACCCCTGTCGTACTCCTAGCTTTATCTGTTCGTAACTACCCTCTTTATTTCCCATTTTAATTGCTGCTACTTGGTTCCAGTAAACATTCTTTATTATTCTTAAATCATTTCCATCAATGTTGATATCTTCCAACATTTTAATTTATATACAAGTATCATTTTAATATCTATATCATTATAATTATGAACTCAATTTATATAAACGAAACTATAACTATAATTCAACTATAACTGATCAACAAGAAAATCTGCCATTCTATAATCGACTCAGAATGTCAGCAAGATTATTGTCTTTCCCAGGAATGTGACAGATGTCAAATTCATAATCCTGTAATAATAATGACCATCTATGTATTCTCGAATTCTTCGGATGACCCGATTTGAAAATTTGTAAAGGTTTGTTATCCGAAAGAACCAGAAATTTCCTACCTAGTAAGTATCTAGAAAACTTCTCAATACTTTCAATTAAAGCTAAAGCTTCTAATTCAGTAACAGCATAGTTTCTCTGAGTTTCAGATAGCTTCTTACTGAAGTAAAGAATAGGATGTAGTTTCCCTTCATGTAATTGAAGTAATACAGCTGAAATAGCATGTAAACTAGCATCCGTTTGTAAAACAAAGTCTTTTGAAATATCAGGTAATTTCAAAATAGGATATGTACTAAACAGAGTTTTTATTTGTTGTAATAATTTCTCATGATCCTCTGTCCAACCTATCTTTATAGGTCTGTAATATAGATATAGACATGTGAAAAATCATACATTTCAAAGATTTAAGACTTTCTAAGAAAATAACTCAGAATTATATTCTAATACTATGACTCAACAAGAATAAATCCTTAAACCAATTCATCATCATAAACTATTAAGTTCCTCCAATAATAATATAGTTACTAACAATTATCTGAAGAATAGAGAACTGAAATATTACCCAACTGAGTGTAGAGATATTAGATAGTATGAACATCTCTAAGAAGTATATATTTATATCAGTGACACCTGCCATAACTAAGTAATAAGACCTAAGACCCTAATGTGTCTGTAATGTATTCTGTGTTAATATGAACCTAACACTTTCATCCCATTTTATTTTTCTTTTATTCTTCCTTTCATTCTATTTCGTTCTCTCTTTCTTTGTTTCAAACCTGTAAAATCTCTCATCTGCACTCATGCCAATATTTGTACATTGTAACTTTGTTGATTGAAACAATGTTATTGTTTTCAGTCTTGTGTATCTTTTGTATTTTCGTATCAAGTTTGTAAAGTATATCTTTGCCTTTATTCTAAAGTTTACAACCTTTGTTGTGATTTGCGGACAAATGTTTGTTGTGTATTTCTTGGTTTCTGTTAACCAGCCTACAAGTTTCTTTCTGGTTTGTTTTTTTATAATAGTTATTTCTTCATGTTTGGGTTCATTTACTTTGTGTAAATCTTGGTATTCGCAATTATTTACCGTTGTGCTATTACTCAATATCGTTGTATTCTGTATGTCTACAGTTGATGTACCCTGTTCCATTTGCGTCTTTTCTTCTTTAATTTCTTCTTCTTCTTTTTGTGTTGTTTCAATTTGGGCATTTGTACTTGCAAGTGTTTCGTTAGACTTGTGTTCGATAGTTACTTTCTGAACAAATTCTCTGGCGTTCGGTTCTTTGACTACTGCAGCACATACTTTACCTGTGTGATTATTTTCCTTTATTTCATACATTTGTCTCATACGCTCCTTCCACATTGTTTCTTTTGCAAGATTCTCCTTTTCAAGTGTGAGTCGTTTTTGCTCGATTTCTGTCTCTACGGCAATCTGTCTTGCCTTTAACTCTGCCTCTATGGTTATCTGTTTTGCCTTTAACTCTGCCTCTGTGGTTATCTGTTTTGCCTTTAACTCTTTTCTCATTTCAGCTATCTTTTCCCGTTGCTGAGCTAACTCCTGTTCCTTCAGAGCCAAATTCTCTTTTTCGGCTGCAATCCTTTCGCGTCTCAAAGTTAATTCTTTTTCTCTAGCTGCTATCTCATTCTGCTTGATAGCCATCTCCAGCGCCAATTTCTTTGTCGTTCTTGTCGTTCACGCGTAGCTTGAAGTTGCTCTACTGCATGTTTTTCTCGTTGTTCCTTCCACTCATGTGCGGTTTGAGCTCTGAATTCTTGCAGCACCCAGTTCCTAATGTCCGCACCAGCTAAACCATTCTTCTCACCCAACTCCGTGAAATATTGTAGTGTCGACATCTTGTCCTAATGTCCTACCTGTAAAATGAGCTATCTGGCTGAAATAAATATGGACGTAGGCAAAAGAAGAAAAGAATCGACAAAATTGTGATAATATCTCAAATCACCATCAATCAGATAGTAAAGTAAGTGTTGTATCACCGTTGAGCAAACACGAACTCAATCAAATCTGTAGTGTAAATTCGAACACAACAAAAGAATCAACCAAATATATCTATAATGAACGAAACAGATCTAAATTATAAAATAAATATGAAGAAATATGTCTAATATACAATATGTGTGACGCAAGACAACTAATAATCATAAGAGACGATCGACGACTGACGTAAATACATATTACTGTTTACAAACGATAACAAAATTTTATCCCCATTTTTGACGGATAATGTTCCTACTATACTACTAACGTAAAGACGAGACAATAATATTGTGGTGACGCCCGCAAGATCAAAACCAAACAAAATTAATTCGTAATGACCTGGCGCCTGTCAACACACAAATCACTTCATGAACTAATCAAGATATCAGATATAATTAGCTCATCAAGGCCCTTCTAACCACCCGCAAATAAAATAAATAGCCTTATTATGAGTCAACATAACATCAATCAACAATGAATAAAAATTACTGGCCTTTTTCCGGCTCTCTTGTACATAGATAACTGAGTAGAGTTCCTGTCGTTCAAAAAATTTGACATAGAATTGTGTCGATCAGTTCAATAAGAAATTGATCCGTGGTCATCACTCGAGTATTGGTATGTTTGTTGATTTATAACAGAGAAGCTGTGTCCACAATAGACTGTTGCTCCTGGCTTGAACGATAGTACAATTAACTTGTACTTTCACCCTGGACTAAGGAAGTCCGTGACCAACCCATAACACGTAGTTGGCTGTAGTGTAACGACGACGTTTGAATTTTACTGCAGCCTTATTGTGATAAGTTTAGGCTGCTGTAGGTATCCGAATGAATGATGCCCACAGTGAAATCAGTAGATCTGCTTGCATCCGGTTCTGGTACCTAAAGTCCAATGTGTGAACGATTCGACTGTGTCTGGTATCACGATGAAAAAAATAGTAATTGTCAATCCGTGTTATAGTGTACGTATGTCCTGGCGTCAGAGTCTTGAAGAACATGTACCGTTTTTATGTGTTTCAGGTGCAGTGTAGTGTCTTGATCAATACCTGTGTTGACTCATTCGGTATAATATGATGTGTGGAAAGAAGGTTGACGTTATGTCCAAACGTTCTCATAAATGTCGACGTATGTAGCAAGTGTTCGGTCCTGATTGACCGAGTTGAGTTTATCCAATGTAATAATGTACTCAGCGATTTAAGAAATTATTATGTTCCAGTGTAGTTATGTGTTTTGACGTGAGCGTTGCTGTCCCCTTTGTTTATCATGGTGTTGTACTGTTAGTAATTCGTAAATATATAGAAGTTTCCTGTGAAAAGTAAAGTTCAAAGTAATAAAGTGGTATAGTGTAACGTTTGTAACGTTCAATGTTATAATATGTAACGTGTGAAGTGTTATTTCAATGTTCGCCTATAAAAGCCATGGTGTCTTTCTATCTTCAAAATGCTTGTAGGTGAATGTTCCGTGTTCATATATATTATTCACTTCTCCATAATCTGTTATAGTTATTCATGCAGACAAGTTTAAGTTCAATAAACTGTTCTTCGGGTAACTGCAGGAGTTAATCACTGCTGGAGCGGAAAAGTCATGTTGGACGCAAAGGACTCCTCGTTCTATAATAGCGATACGATATACGTCTTCAATAGACTCCACTGTCAGGTCTATAATATCTATCACTTCTCCACAATACTACGATAGCTTGCTGTGCCTATGATTCTTACAATCGGGCAACATTTCTGTCTTCTTATTTCATATTTAAGTAATGTCCCAAAATATCTTATTTCTTGTTATTTGAATCACGCATCCTTGAGTTCACTATTTGTTTAGGATCGTGCGCACACAATTATCGTATTTATGTCCTTTCTTTCTTATTTGGGTTATTGATATATTTGCATTCTCGAACTAACATTCTTGGAATAATATTGTACTCAAACCTTACCTTGTTAGTGAAAAATCTATGTTTAAAATTGACACCTTGCAATATGTTCAGTTCTTCCTGATGTCACTTAATTTCCATCAACCACCATCTTTTCGCACAAAAAGTAATCTTGGTGCAGCATCGTGTTTAGGAATTTATCGTGGAGTGCAATCTTTTCAGTTTGTCTTAGTGATATGGCGGGAATCAATCGTTGCTGTTTACATACAATTAATGTTCTACGGAACGCAGACCCCACATCTGTCTTGACACATTCTATGGTATCCTTTCCATCCTTTCTATCTGCTTACGGCTGAGAATCAGGATCGCCATCGCATACTCCAAAACAGACACGACCAGCCCCTCGCATAGAAGACATAGATGGCGCTGCTCACAGTTTTCTGCCGCGATCACCCGCATCGCAGCCAAACTCCGCTTGGCTTTTGTTATCATATGGTCTATGTGCTCAATATAAGCAAGGCTTCGATTCAAAGCGTATCCCCAGGTAATTCATCGTCTGCGTTCTTTCCACCGTCTCTGAAACCAGATTTACAGTTGGAATTGGTGTGTTGACTGTATGATTATTCATCGAGAACCATGTCACTGTTGCCTTTGTTGGGTTGACCATTGCCCCAACCTCAACACACCAAGTACTTATGCGATTGAGTTCGGTTTATAGTTCCACAGCAACCTGATCTCTATCCTTACCGTGACGATACACTAAAACTTCGTCGGCATATGACAATATACTGCCCGATCCATTGATCTGCTCGCTGGTGATTCTCACAGTGTAGGTGTTGAACTGCACCAGAGAAAATGGTGATCCCTGTGGTAGGTCAAATATATTGTTGTTGGTTCCGAAGTCCAACTGCCTCATCTAAAAAGTACTTTCCGTGGAGGAGGGCTGCAACTATCCAACTAAGGAGGAAAAGACTTATCTCGAGTTCAAGAATCTGAAGCATTAGATAATCCAATGGTACTCTGTTGTACGCGTCCTCAAGATCAGTCGCTGCGGCAAAGCTTTCAATGTCTATGTGGAAACCTTCATAGACATCATGGGCAAAAACTGCTGCATTGGTCCAGGTTTCTCATTTTTGGACGGTACCCTCATAGTGTAGGTGGGAAAACACCTTGCCTCTATAGCTGGCTTGATATTTTTCTGGCAATTAACTTCTCCAGCAGCTAGCCTGTTGTATTTTGCATGATTATTACCCGGTATCCCTGAATTTTTGTGTGGTCTTTGTCGGGCTTCGGAAAGGGAATCTGATAGCTGTGTAACCACTTCTCCTTGATGCTAGCACTCCCTATACTGTTGTTGTACATGTCTGCTATTTCCTCTAGCTCGTTGTCGGTACACATATTGATGCCGTCATATCTTATTCCATCTGGCCCTGGAGTTATATTTTTTTATCGTCGAAGCACAGCCTTGATTTCGATCACTGTCACTGTGTCTTCATTCGAAGTGTTCTGGGCCTTGCACCTGTCTGAGGTGACCTCCTTTGCAAGATTTCGGCCTCTCATGTCTGTCTGGTTGCTCTGCTCTAGGTAGCGTTCGAAGAGGGCTTTGCCCTTGTCCTCGTCAGTCCTCTGCCAGATGAGGCCAGCACCTTGGAAGTCGGAAATTATCTTATTCTTGACTACCCCACTCATTCTTTTATGTAGTCGCCAGAACAATTTCAGTGACTTGTCTGTGCTTACCCTTAAACATACCTCTGCCCATTGTTTTGCACTTTTTACATCCTTAAACAGTTTTTTGAAATAGCTTACTTTGCATGATCATGGCCCTTGTCCCTGCTCACTAATGCTTAGGAGTGTTCATACTCAACAATCAATCACACACACATTCAATCCTATGCCCATCATAGCCAGCATGACATGATGTCAGTATTTTCAGTAACTATACTTTATGACCGCATACATTGTATATCTTGGTGAATCTCTCACATGTCCATTTAGCAAGTAACAACACATTGTTGTCATATGATGATCATGTAAAATACATTCCCAGCAAAATAATCTTGTGACAACTTGGATGGCATGACATGACATCACTCTCTACAATATTTAACCACAACTAATGACATATTCTTCATATTTCACATCAACATGCCTGATTGCAATCCTATATTGTAGTGTATTGTGCCTCTCCTTGACTACACCGTTCAGATCTGTTTGCTATTTTATTCACTACAAGTCACTCATCTCATAGCCATTATCATTATCACCATCATAATCATCATCATCTACATGCCACTGTATAATCATGTGAATTCATTAAATAATGCCAATACCTGATTATAATAACAACTACAACCCTCATTATAATAGCTACTACTGCCATAGTGGGCTACCCTAATAACTTCTACAACCCACATTAGTACTGCTCTCACAACAACAAATATCCAAACTCATAAAAATTTACACCACTACAAATAAACACAATTAGTTCTGAATAATTGTGAAGTATCGTCTAGCACCCTGGTGTACTAAATTAATCTGTAGAGCAGCTCATTTCCCTATAAGTTCGCAAAACAGTTTTGTTCACCCACGCCTGTTCCTCTTTGCAAGCGCTGTTTCCAACTAGTAATGCGGAGCGAGCTGTTATATAGAAAACGGTATTAAATTAACCACTTTAAACTTACGGTCCTCGTCTAAAACATGGGCTGTTCACTTATCATCATCTGGAAAAGCTTCCCACAACCCGACAAGCCTAGTCAGGGTAGAACTTCTCACAGTTCTCCTCTTCACGAACCGGTCCGGCTGACTACTAACACAATATGGCCTAGATCTCTTTATCCCGTTCGAGTTCCGGCCGTTGCCAGGGCCATAAGGCTTTAACAGGCCAAACCAAGTTGCGTCGATTTGGCGCTGTTACATGTATATAATTAACACCTTGCCGACTTGCCAGAGGTCCTCTGTGCTTCAACAAGGCATAATAACTTTTACCCATGGCGGTAGCGAATGTGACTGGTCAGACCAATTCATGATGCAGATGTTCGTTCAGAAGGGGTGTATTTGAGCACATGGCCTTGTCCACTATCACGAACCATCTTACGTCTCATGCGCTCACTTATCTGCAATGCGATATATATATATATATATATATATATATATATATATATATATATTATATATATATATATATATATATATACACACACACACATATATATAAGTCACACACCGAGCGTGTAAGGCGTAAGATGGTGCATGATGGTGGAAATGACCACGTGTTCACATGCACCCACTGTGAACGAACATGTACAGCGCGAATTGGCCTTATCAGTCACATTCGCTACCGCCATGGGTAAAAGTTATTATGCCTTTTTAAAGTATAAACTATCGTCTGTCAAGACGGCAAGGTGCCGGGAATTTGAAACGTAAACTTATATGTGCGTGTGTGTATGTATGTGTGTTTGTGTGTGCAGAGACATACACACACAGAACCCCTAGCTATGTGTACACTATCGAAGGTTATAATACACGCTGCCTCAATTTAAATGAATTTAAAAGTATAACAACAATATAGATAGGTAGAGAGCAAACTAATAAAAAAGTGGCCGGTATGGAAAGCCTACATACAACTTCAAATGATAATGGATGGAGAGTCATCAACCTGGCAGAAGCCAAGGGACTGCAGATTAGCAGTACCAGACTACAAAGAAAGGATATACACAAACAAACTTGGAAATCATGTGACAAGAGAACCTATAATCAAATAGATCACATGTTAATTAACAACAGAAATGCATCAAACATACAGCAAGTCAGAAGTTATAGAGGAGCTGAGTGCCACAGTGACCACTTCCTCGTTGGGGCAAAATTTAAAATAAAACTTAAGAGAGCTTTTTATAATAAATTACAAAGATTACACCCAACATATAACAGAGAAAAACTACAAGACATTACAGTCAAAGAGAAATTTACAGATGAAATAAAATGTAAACTTGAAACTCTGCATAACCCTTCGGAGGAAAGCGTTGACCAAACTTGGTTGAACATCAAGAATACAATTCAATCTACCGCAGAAGAATGTCTCGGTGTGTTAACCACGCATAGAAAGAACAGATGGTTCAATCAAAAATGTGAAGAAGCAGTCATTAGGAAGAAGAATGCCAGACATGTATGGTTAAATGACATCAATAACATCCAAAAGGAAGAGCATTATAGAAATGAATGTAAAGAGGCTACAAAAATAGTCAGACAACAGAAGCGAGAATATATGAGTAATATAATCAAAGATATGGAAACTAATCACCAGAAAAATGAATCCAGAAAATTTTTTAAAGAACTGAAGTCAATTAAACGAGGTAACCAACAAAACACATATGGTTTAAAAGACAAAAATGGGAATATGATAAATACCAATGAGTAAATGTGCAACACATGGAAAGAATAGTTTATTGAATTACTAAATTGTGAAGCTCCAAGTAACATTTTCCCACAGGAAGAGGTTCTAACATGCGAACCACAAATTGAAGAACCTACATTTGAAGAAATCCTATATGTAATCACACGACTTAAAACAATAAGGCAACTGGGACTGATGGAATTGCTGCTGAATTTATAAAGGCAGGTGGCCATGCATTACATCTAAAGCTATACGAACTAATAATAAAAATCTGGAGGACAGAAGAATTACCCCATGACTGGAAAGAGTCATTATTGATACCTATCTTTAAGAAAGGAGACAAGTTCCAATGTGGAAATTATAGAGGAATATCACTACTGTCCACAAGCTATAAGATACTATCCGCAGTATTACTAAATAGACTAAAACCATATTCAGAAGACATATTAGGTGACTACCAGGCGGGTGTTAGACAAAACAGATCAACAATAGATCAGATATTTATCTTACGACAAATAGCCGAGAAACATTGGGAATATAAAAGAGATCTCCATAACATTTTGTGGATTTTAAAAAGGCTTATGATGATAGTGTCCATAGGAATAGTCTATGGAATGCTATGCAGGAATTTGGAATACCAAGGAAGTTAATCAACATGACCAGACTATGCATGGAAGATACTTATAATATAGTAACATATAAAGGCAGGAAATCAGACCCCTTCCAAATAACATCTGGCTTGAAACAGGGTGATGCACTATCGCCGCTACTCTTCAATCTGGCTCTAGAGAAAGTTGTAAGGAAGATAAAGGAGGAATGTGATATTGGAGGAACATCCAAGCTGCTTGGTTATGCAGATGATATAGATATTATAGGGCAAAGTGAACAAAAGACATTGGAAATATTGACTCACTTAAAGGAAAAAGCCCAACAGATGGGGCTGGTTATCAACCAAGATAAGACAGAATATATGGTAATTTCAAGAGACGGAATGGCTAAAAACTCTGGCCACATACAAATAGATAATATGACCATTAAAAGAACGGAAACATACAAATACCTGGGTACAATCTTCAACTGCTCCAACATCATAAGGGAAGAAATACAAACTAGAATCAACTCTGGAAATAAGATATACTATGCACTACAACATCTACTAAAATCAAAGGCGCTTATCTCGTAACACCAAAATCACAATATACAAAACACTGATCAGACCAGTTGTGCTGTATGGCTCTGAAACCTGGAGTACAACGAAAGGAGACGAAGCCTTGTTACAAACCTTTGAGAACAAAATTTTAAGACGCATCTTTGGACCCATTAGGGATACACAAAGTGGAGAGTGGAAAAGAAGAAGTAACAAAGACATTTATGATCTGTTTAAGTCCCCGCTAATCACTGGTATCATGAAGGCTAATAGACTACAATGGCTGGGGCATATAGAAAGAATGGAAGATAATAGGGAAACAAAACTCGTTTACACTCAGGAAATAATTGACCGTAGACCCCGAGGTAGACCAAGAAGACGGTGGAGAGATAATACATGTACAGATCTACAAGCACTTGGAATCAACGACTGGCAAGAGAAGGTCCACCAGAGAGACGAATGGAGACGGATTGTATTTGCAGCAAAGAACCGCAATGGCTCGGAAAGCTGAAGAAGAAGAAGAAGAACAACAACAACAACAACTTCAAGTGAATCAAATAGAGTACGTCTGTGGTATCTCCGTAGCCCTAATAATAATAATAGTTAATAGTAATAATGCTAAATGTAATGATGACGATGATAATAATATTAATAACAATAAGAATCAGACAACTATGCGGGATGATTGCTGGATAGTCCATTGTGTTTACAGTGTCGGTATTATTGTCTTTGTCTTAGATTAATCAAAAAACTAACGTGTGTATAATAAGTACAACGTAATAGAAGTGGGGTATTGCTGGTGATATTTTAATACACCTGAGGACACAATCTTGTGTGTTCATTATCTCTCCCTTGCTCCCCCCCCTCTCTCTCTCTCTCTCTCTCTCTCTCTCTCTCTCTCTCTCTCTCTCTCTCTCACCCTCCCTCTCTTTCTTTCAATCAGCATGACTATATTTATAAGAAAAATACTCACTCTCGTCTCAGCTACCACTAGTGTACCTGCAGGAGAGCATATCCGGAGTGCTGGAGCGAGTCTTCTATGGGATTGTGAGAGAAGGAGACGACGGCATCATCTACATGAAACCACACAACTTCACCGGAAACTTTCAGATTAAGTTGGTGTTGGATTACATTGTACAAGTTCAACTTTTGTTGTTTCCTCATTCATCTCATTATCTTAACCCATCTTGTTCCTCTTGTACCTTGGGATGTTGAGGTTAAGCATAAAAATGAGAGAATGTCCGTTTATGGGTTCATATATCTCATTTCAAATAATCCCTGTGTCCATTGTTGACATGGTCGGCCACTAGTTCTGCTTCCATTTGGTCAGTACATCAATGTTTGTTGTAATATCCTGCCAGTTGGTAGCCTAACTATATAGTCGAACCATTAAATTTGCCGTTTTCTATTGAAATCTGGCGTCGCTATAATCCCCACTTTAATTTTGATTTATTCATTTCTGATTTTCTCTCTGTTTGATACACTGAGTATTGTCTTCAGCGATGTAATTTGTCTTGTGTAGACCTATAAAACTTATATGTTTAAGAGCATGCATCTTTCTCATTGCAACATACGCATGTGAGACCTGGTCACTTAGTAAACAAGATAACAGAGCATAAATGCCTAGAAATATAATTGTTATAGACGGGTTCTACGAACACTTTGGATACAGACAAGAACAAATGCACCCATACGACAAGAGTGGAATATTGAAGAAGATTGGCTACTAAAGACAATAAAACAAATACAGTTGAAATATTTTGGTTGCTTGAAACATCATGACAATTCGGAGAGAACAATAATGGAAGGGTTTAAGCCTGGGCAGGGAGGAAGAGGAAGGCCAAATAGAAGATTGGTGCAGGATGTAGCAGATGATCTCCAGATGGGTGTATCGAATGCGGGTCATCGTGCTTATGACCGGTAAGATTTTCCGGAAGGTTTATCTAGGAGCGAAGTTCTGCAAAGGACATACTACTGAATGCATAAATGAATGACCTGCTTGAAGCTCTTTACTTGTTTCAGGGGGTGTTCTTTTAGATTAATCTTTGTTTGTTTTTCATATTTGGTTACAGTCATTACCTTACGCTTTACTTGTTTCAATGGATGGTCGTTTAGGTGAATCGTTGTTGCTGTTTTTTTTCTTCAGTTATAGTCAATACCTCTGTTTTACTGATGCCAATTTTCATGTTATGTTCCTTACACACTTCGTTTAGAGTATTTATGTGACTTTTGATTTTGCTTTTAGTGCTTGATCGTCCTCAAATAGGAATTATTTAATGGTGTAATTTCCTGTTGGTTATTCTATGTTCTGTTCTTCATGTGGTGTTGTTATAATCTCTGTTTTCTTTACATAACCTGGCACCCTGCCTTGACAGACGATAGTTTATTACATTGTGTTTCAAGAACGCATAATAACTACAACCCATGGCGGTAGCAAATTGTCTGATCAGACCAATTCGCACCGTTGATGATCTCCCACAATAGATGCATGTGAACACATGGTCATTTCTCACACACTCAATGCGTGACCTAACGGTAATCATTTTCTCCTTTATCGTTTTCCATTTCTGATTTGAGTCGCCCATGCAACACGATCAGCAGTTTCTGAGGTGCAATACCATGGCAGGTATCAGTCATGTCCTGCTTACACGCATCGTTGTATCGTAGAAGAGGCCGACCCTGAGATCTCCTACCCGTCTGTAATTCACCAAAAAAGATGTCCTTTGGTATTCTACCCTCATCCTTCCTCATAACATGTCCTATCCATCTAAGTCTACGAAGACAGAGCATGGAACAAACCGTCATACAACCTGATCTTTCCAATACTTCGGTATTTGTGATTTTGTCTTGCCTCTGAATACCAAGTTAAACTTTGCTAAGTATTTTCCCACTGGCTCCCCATGTGGTTCCACTGAGCTTTCTCTGGATGGCTATTTTCCTTCTGGCTTTTTCTACTGATTTGTTGATGTGCTTTCTCCATGTCAGCCTGCCATCAAATGTTACTCCAAGGTATGTTGGTTCTTTATCTTCTCTTAGGGGTGTTCCATTTATCTGGATGGTCCCTGCCTTTTGTTTTGGAGAGAGGGTAAATAGGGTGGTGCTGCACTTGTCAGTGTTTATGCTGACATACCATCTATTTGCCCATGCAACAAATGTATCTACAGCTCTTTGTAGTAATCTGGTGGCCACTGATGCATGTTCATTTGTGCTCCATAGAACCAGGTCATCGGCGTACATTGCGGTTTTAATTCCATGCGGTAGATTAGCAACGAGATCATTGATGAAGATTAGAATCATTGATGAAGATTAGAAAGAGTGTGGAGGACAAGACTCCACCCTGGGGAACACCGTGACGCAGTAGTACTTTCTTGCTCTTTAGTCCGTCTATCTGTACTCGGGCTCTTCTGTTGTGCAAGTATGCTTTCACCCATTTGTACATTCTTCCATTGACTTTGCAGTTTCTCAGTTTATTCATCAGACCTTCTTTCCAGACTTTGTCAAAGGCTTTCTTGAAATCTATCCATGCCGCAAGCACCAGCTTCTTCTCTTGGAATGCATCCTCAATTTCGTGAGAGAGGTAGGTTGTCTGATCTTCCCTAGAGTAGCACTGCCTAAAGCCAGCCTGCTGTGGCAAAAGGATGTTTTTACTTTCAATGTACCACTGCAGTCTGTGATTGATGACGCGCCCCAGCGTTTTGCAGAGACAGCTGGTGAGGATAATTGGTCTGTAGCTAGAGGCAATGGAACTATCTTTCCCTGATTTTAGGAGGGGTATCATGATTGCTTCTCTCCAGGCTTGTGGAACACTGCCTAAGGTCCAACTGTTATTGAAGATCTGTAACAGCTTTGCTTTGGCCTCTGTCCCTAGGTTCCTGATCATTTCATTGGAGATACCATCAGCTCCTGGTGACTTTCTCATTTTCAGTTTTGATATGGCTAGCTCCAGTTCGCTGATTGTTATGGGTGCCTCCAGAACCTCATGTACTATTTCCTTCTGGCCTGCATGATGTCGTTTCTCTCGAATCTCTTGTTGTTTCTCTGGACTGATTTTGATATTGTTATCTTGCAAATGAGTCCGCAAAATGGTCAGCTGCTTGCTTTCTTGTTAAGATGTTTCCATTTTTATGTAGTGCAATTTGTGAGTTTCTCCCTGTGCCCTCATCGTTAAATTGTTTTATTAGCTTCCACAATTTCCTTGTGTCTCTTTCAAAGTTCGGAGACTCTGTTTTTTTCCTGCCAGCTTTTCCGTCTAGCCTGCAGCTTGGCCCTTTGAAATTTGGCTTTTGCATGCTGGAATTTATTGTGGTGCTCTTGGCTGGGTGTGGCCTCTGCTTGCTTTCTACATACTTCCACATCATTATGCAACTGTTCCAGTTCACTACTCCAGTAGGGTTTACATTGTTTATGGGCTCCTCTTGGTACTATTTCTCGCGCTGTCTGTAGTATGCATTTCCCAAACTCTTCAACTACTTTATTTATGTCTTTCTCAGTGTTCAGGTTTCTAACCAGTATGCTGGTGCGATTCTTGTACATTACCCAGTCTGCTTTCTTGTAGTTCCACCCCGAGAGGGTGCTGCTTTCACTTACAAGCTCATTTTCTACAGTTAGAAAGACTGGTCGATGGTCACTGCCACCTAGTTGTTTCCCAACAATTCGTGTAATGTTTCACTCCAGGTCTGGTGAATGAAAAGCCAGGTCAGGTGTAGTTGTAGAGTGCCATGATCTCGAGTAGAAAGTATGTGGGTCGGACGGCTTGTTAACCAAGATGAATCTATTCTCATCCTGCCAGTCTTCCAGTCTCTTTCCTCTCTGGTCCTTGTGATCATAGCCCCAACTCTGCGAGTGGCTTTTGAAATCTCCGCACACAATCATTTTTTCTGTTAATGGTAGTGAGTCCAGTGCCTGTGGGCGGTCACTTGGACAGTATTAATTGATCAGATGTAGTTCTGTATAGCCTGTTTTAAGTCTAAGTGTCTGATACTCAGCCCCTTCCATATAGACTTCGATTTGGGAAGCAGTGATGTTATTTTTTACAAGGGTAAGTATCCCACCTTTTCGCCTGTCCTTTCGGTCAGATCGGTAACACTGGTAGTCTCTGATTTTGAAGACTATATTTTCGTTGAGGTGAGTTTCTTGCAAGCAACATATGCTTACTTTTTCTTTGTCCAGGATATTTTCTAATTCTACTTTTTTGTTGCTGACTCCCTCCGAATTCCAGTGAATTATTTTAAGTCTTTGTTTAGTATGGCCAGCTGTTCTATTCTCATGTCCCCTGGCTCCACAGGACATCTGAGAAGGACCTCCAGTAGTTGGGGTTGGATTCTTTCGAGACATAGGGCCCGGCACTGCACCTGCCTGGGGGTCCAAAGCAGGGCGAGCACCATAACATTTAGCAGTAGTCGACATATTCCATTTTGCGTAATTGCGTGGCATCCTGATTTCTGTGGTTCGCCTCCTGGCTGGTTGCCTCCGTCTTCAGCACCTTTCCTTTGCTAGAGCAGACTGTCGTCTCACTCGAGTTTAGATGTGTACACACGCACACACGTGTCTGCACATGCATGCATGTGTATACACATCTAGAGCACACTGGTTATTTTCCGGCGCCAGATACTCGCCGTCGCCCCTTCTCCTGTTAGTTAAAACAGTTCCGCCACGTGAAGTCCAGGAGTTGGACTTTTGCTGCATAGGTTATGTATTCACGAGCCATTGGGGTATTTAAGCAATGTTGGGCGCTCACCCCAACACTGCGCTCCGGCTACATACAGCAACATTTGGAACCACCATCGATATGATTGTCTCACTCCGGAATCTCCAAGAGAAGTGCAGAGAACAGAGGAAGCCATTATATATTACCTTAATCGACCTCACAAAGGCATTTGACCTCGTGAGCAGAAACTGCCTTTCTAAGATCCTTGAAAAGATAGGATGTCCACTCACCCTTCTTAGTCTCGTCAAATCATTTCACGAAAACATGCAGGGGACCATTTTATTTGACGCCTCAACATCCCAGTCATTCAGCATCAGCAGTGGAGTAAAGCAGGGTGCGTGCTTGCCTCTAGACGTTTTGGTATCTTCTTTGCCGTTCTCTTAAGGCAGGCATTTGGGACTGCCACTGAAGGCATATACCTCCATTCAAGATCTGATGGCAAACTTTTGAACCCATCAAGACTCAAGGCAAAGACCAAAATAAGATCAAGCTGCATAAGAGAACTACTTTTTGCAGATGATGCAGCACTGACTGCGCATACAGCAGAAGATCTCCAAGTCTCATAGGTTGTTTTGCAGCCGCCTGCAAAGACTTTGGGCTCACCATCAGCCTAAATAAAACACAGGTAATGGAACAAGATGCTGGTGCACCTCCGTCAACACAAATTTCTAATTACGAATTGAAGGTCGTGCACGGGTTTGTGAATTTGGTATCGACAATATCAGATAATCTTTCATTAGAGACAGACATCGACAGACGCATGGGAAAGGCAGCCACAACATTTTCCAGGCTAACTAAGAGAGTTTGGGAGAATAATAGACTAACAGAATGTACAAAAGCTCAAGTATATAAAGATTGTGTTGTTAGCACATTACTCTATGGGCCTGAATCCTGGACTCTGTACTCAAGACAGGAAAGGAAGTTGAATTGCTTCCATATGAGATGTCTGAGACGTATCCTGGGCATATCATGGAAAGACCACATAACAAACAAACATGTGCTTGAAAGAGCAGATATTACCACAGTGCACTCTCTCCTCAAGCAGAGACGCCTCCGGTGGCTGGGCTACGTATTTCGAATGGAAGATGAACGTATTCCCAAAGATCTCCTATACGGTGAATTAGCCACAGAAAAGAGGCCAACCGGAATACTCCAAATGCGATATTGGGATGTGTGTAAACAAGATATGAAAACCCTTGGCATAGATCCAGACACGTGGGAAAGTTGCAACAGACAGATGTTCTCAGAGAAGAGATGTTTGAAACGGACTGGTGCTCTTCGAGCGCAATCTGATCCAACAAACTGAGGATAGGCGGCACAGGCTTACAACGCAGTCACTTACTGCTGGACCTGCCTCGTCTTACAGATGCGGAAACTGTGACAGAGATTGCCACTCTCGCATTGGACTATACAGTCACCAGCGGTGTTGTCAGGCACCTCCCAAACGGCACAACTCTATAGTCCTTCAGGACTGAAAGAGGCCTACTACTACTATATGAGTTGAATCAAAGGGATCTGCTCTGCTGCTCATTGTGCGGATCTTTCTGAAAAAGTTTCTAGTTGCCTCCTTGTAGTCTTTATTTAGGGTTTCTCCACATCCCTCCAAGTCGTTTTATTCTTCTCTCTTTCTTATTTTATTCGCGTGTCTTCTTGTTATTCTATATTCAGTGTAACAAACATCATGTTTGCTTTTCACCCACTTTTATATATATATATATATATATATATATATATATATATATATATATATATATATATATATATATATATATATATATATATATATATATATATATGTATGTATATATATATATATATATATATATATATATATATATATATATATATATATATATATATATATATATATATATATATATATATATATATATATATATATATATATATATTACAGTTTTCTTTACCTCGTCATTCCACCAACTTGTTATTTTTTTTATCAGTGTTGCATTTTGTCGTGGTTTCACAAGTTCTGTTTAGAGTGTGTAAAAGGAGGAGTAGTGGCTGGTCGAGCAGCTAAAATGCCGGATTCAACTTCGGGAGACCCTGGTTTGCGTAATAGATAAGGTGGGAATTTTATTTTTCTGTTGGGGGAAAAAGAAAACCCTAACCTGCACTGTTCACGGTGGTGACTTCATTAGCCAGGCGGCCGTAATTCCTCAGGCTCAATGACACCCCCCCCTGCCCCAAATAACCCCACCCCCAGCTGCCATACACTGCAAGGTACTATATTGGAAGTGTATGACAGTTTTAAAATACTTGATTCGAACATATCTATTTTTTCTTTCTATGGGTAGTTTTACACAGATTTCATTTAGTTATTTCCCATAATCCCCCCCCCCCCCCCCCTCACTGCGTCCTTCTTTGTGATATTGTAAGTTTACTAATTTATATGGTATGTTTTGCATGATTTCTTTCTCTTTCTGTTGTTTCTTGCTACTATAAAATCAGTTTGGCTTTTGGTATCTAGATCGTTCCATTGTACCATATGTATACTTGTGTCTTTGTGTTTATAAAATGCGTTTGCTATAAAGAGGTCGAATTGGCTGTATAGCTCTATCAATCTACATGTATTGTAATTTTCTTCATTGTGTTGGTCTCCAAATGCCCCAAGATTTTTTTATATGCCCGTTCTGTTATGTCCTAGTCTTGCATTGAAATCTCCCATAACTATGATGTTGTCATACCTGTCTATTTCATCTAGTACACCATGGATGTCTTCCTTATTCTAATTAACTATATTTGCCTTCCGTTTTGTTTGTTGTTGTTGTTGTGTTTTTTGTTGTTGGCCTCTTTACCTTTCTGTTAATTGGTCCATTGAGGTCTTGCATTTATTTACGTACTATTTTATACTTTGTCGTTGTGATTCCAATGTAAATATATAAACTCAAAGTAAATATATCAACTTAATGTAAATATATAAATTCAGTGTAAATATATCAACTCAAAGTAATTATAACTACTCAATGTAAATGTATGATCTCAATATAAATATATCAACTCAAAGTAATTATAACTACTCAATGTAAATGTATGATCTCAATATAAATGTATCAACTCAAAGTAATTATAACTACTCAATGTAAATGTATGATCTCAATATAAATGTATCAACTCAAAGTAATTATAACTACTCAATGTAAATGTATGATCTCAATATAAATGTATCAACTCAAAGTAATTATAACTACTCAATGTAAATGTATGATCTCAATATAAATGTATCAACTCAAAGTAATTATAACTACTCAATGTAAATGTATGATCTCAATATAAATGTATCAACTCAAGTAATTATAACTACTCAATGTAAATGTATGATCTCAATATAAATGTATCAACTCAAAGTAATTATAACTACTCAATGTAAATGTATGATCTCAATATAAATGTATCAACTCAAAGTAATTATAACTACTCAATGTAAATGTATGATCTCAATATAAATGTATCAACTCAAAGTAATTATAACTACTCAATGTAAATGTATGATCTCAATATAAATGTATCAACTAATTTAAATACATCTACTCACTGTAACTATATCAACTCAATTAAGTTCTACCGAGTGTTATTGCTACACTGAATTTATATCACGGGCAGAGTCTACATTACATTTATATATGTAGCAGATGTGACATTACATTTATAAAATTAGAAGTTCTGAAACAATATTTATATTTCTAGCGATTGCCACATTACAGTTATGTAGAGATATGCTGCTTGAGTACATTCTATCTCGAGCTTTGCTGCATTACATTTCCATCTCTAGAGGTTCTTGCATTATATTTATGTAGTGAGCAGATGCTAAATTACATGTATGTTAACCACAGTTGATACATTACATATCTAATGTCATCATTTGCTACATCACCTTTCTCTAAATGAAATCTGGTGGCACAGATGGTGGAGAACATCGAAGAGTCCTGCATGTTAGTCAGTAGGAATAGTACATGGAGGTTTGTATGACAACTGTAGAGATGTGTGTGGTGACGGCTGTACAATTGTTACATATATTTTCCACAGCCCTGATACTTTCGACCCTAATCAGGCCAAGAATTTAACGCCGGATGATCTGCAAGGAAAAGGCTGTATGGTGGCTTTCACGCATGTTCAACGATTTATCTTCAATTCGGACTGGGAGAACTGTAGAGAGAATAAAGTTCAAGGGGTAATATATTATGTCCAGTTCTGAGTGTCCTGTCCTCTAGTGCGTTCTGTAATTGATAATGATCAGGGTGGCGTAGTCAAGGATCCTCGTGCATGCGTGAAGGCACATTTGTGTTGGTTGACCAGATTTATAGGTCAGGCGGTGGGTCATGTGGTCAGCGTCATGCCACCCGTCTTGGATACCCACAACTTGACCTGGTACAAATTGAAATGTGCCGCGCTGGAAAACCGGTCAACTTTTAAAATATCTCCTGGATGCGCATTCGACACCATGTCAAATGGGACGCATCTACACATACACACACACACACACACACACACACATACACACGCACGCATGCACGCACGCACACACAAATGCACATAAATGCTGGAATCATAGTTAATCTGGTAGGATAAAGAATTTGCTTAATACCTCTACCTTTTTCAGCAAGTAATTCTGTATCACCGGGATTGAATGAACAGCATTCATTTTGGTAGGCCCAAATTTACACCACCCATCTACAGTACAAACAAAATACAAACCACATAAACAATTGACAAAAATCATATGCGATTATATCATAAAACATGTGAAGGGGGAAAAGGGAAACAGGAGGAGGAAGGAGAGTGGTTCCAATCAATGGTGAGATCACTACACTCTTCTCTCTAGATGGAATTCATTCCAGCATCTGATGGTATGTGAAAAGCCTATGGATAAACAATTGTTCTTCCTACCTTCCGTCATGTCATGATATGAGCAACTGTTGATGAAACAAGGACAGTAAGATAAGATAAGGTCATAAAGGTATGTTGAGATCAAGGCAGGCTGAGGAAAAGTCATCATTATAACATCTCAGCATACTATATATGTAATATAAGACCAGCCTTTATTCCTCTGGGTTAAACTTGATTTCCAAGTGCCTCCCATCATCATCATCACTATCAGGTTGATCTCTTTGCCTTTTCATATCAGGGGAAAGATTTGACCCTTTCCTCCAGCAACCAAAATAATGGTCATGAATCAACATTAAATGAACAGCAACATTCACAAATTAAAACATAATTATTTTATAAAATTATGCGAGTCTTCAGGTATATATATATATACATTCAGCATAAGTAATGGTTCGAACACTAAAGCAGATTGTCCCTCCCAGCTTTCTTCTCTGCGCAAGGGATTTGAAGACGCTGTTTGAGAAAAAAAAAAAAAGAAGAAATCACTGTTGCAAGCAATTTCCGTGCACAAAATTCAGAAATTGGCTGCTTATGGTCATTTTGTAGAACGCAATTGTCAGGCCCCTACACGTAATATTCACCCCATCATCAGTAACATTTGTGTGAGGCTGGCAATCATTTAGGTATATGGTACATCCATCTTCCTTATTACTGAGCATTAATTCTCATGACAAGAACATGGCGAATTCACAAAGCATATTCATGAAAAAACGTGAACAGAAGAATCACATAATATATATTCAGAAAGGTGTGAGTCTGTGCACAAGGGTTTTAAGAGATAGACTCTTATCAAGATTTTCTCTGCAGAAGCACCGATGCGTAGAATGTGCATTTAAAGTGTGTGTTTCCATTGCATAGTGAAAATTGTATATGTATATATGCATTTATATGCATATATGCATATGCATATGCATATGGATGTTCCAGATGTAGAGGTGTTACCTTTCCTCTGGAGTGAACTAGACAGGCCGAGAGAGGGATCATGCTGCATGGGCAACACATGATCTCTATATTTTAGCCCAGGCTTTGTGCTATGGAGATTCAGTCACATTCGCTACCGCCATAGTTAAAAGTTATTATGCCTTTTTAAAGCACAAACTATCGTCTGTCAAGACGGCAAGGTGCCAATGCAATATGCATTTAGGATGTGATAGCCTTCTATAGCATATGGCGATAGAATGTCTAACAGAAAGGTTTTATCATGGCAGATGTAGCTATCGGAAAAACATGGCGCTTTCTCGAACACGAGCATTCATTTTGATCATTTTTAAGAATCTTAAACATCACATTTACACCATTATACATACAAACACCGTGTTAATTCAACATCATAGGTCGTCTTGGTACACATTCAGAATCGAGTTTATCTGAAGGGACCCAGAACACCGGACACCTTCACCTCCTAACTGAAAAGGCTAGTGGCTCTCAATAAGGTTTGGCGTGGAATTAATTGTTTTTCACCGCCATTTCTACGCAGGGGTTTTGGCGGGTACCTCAGATTTTTCGAACCGATCGTCTTTAAATGTCCCACTCGTTCCCAATTTGTTTTGACACGGTTAAAGTTAGCGCTGATGAACTTTCATCCTATATGGTGCTTCATTTGGATCAGTGTGATAAATTTAGGAAATTGGGAGGTGACCGAGAAATATATCAAAACGATGCAGTACCTTTATTAGCCGAAGCCAAACCCAGCTTACCACTCTATAGTTAAACATTCTACAATTGTGACATCTGCTCCTACGCACACCATTAACTATTTTTCTATGCTGGATATTGGGGTGTTTTGAATCTATCATAACAGAAGTGCACAGTTTTCTTCCTCTCACCATGAAACTCGAAATACATTAACACATTTTTCTTCTTTGCTATCATGGTGACTACTGATTGTGTTGACGTGACGTCATGGTAGGTTGTGTGCTATCATGGTGACTACAGATGGTGTTGACGACAGACGTCATGGTGGGTTGTGTGCTATCATGATGACTACTGATGGTGCTGACGTCAGACGTCATGGTGGGTTGTGTGCTATCATGGTGACTATAGATGGTGTTGACGTCAGACGTCATGGTGGTTTGTGTGCTATCATGGTGACTACAGATGGTGTTGACGTCAGACGTCATGGTGGGTTGTGTGCTATCATGGTGACTACAGATGGTGTTGACGTCAGACGTCATTGTGGGTTGTGTGCTATCATGGTGACTACTGATGGTGTTGACGTCAGACGTCATGGCTGTTTGTGTGCTATCATGGTGATTGTTATATTGCCTTCGTTCCTCACCTACAAGCGAAACCGCTCCGACTTCAGAGGTACTTGTAATCTACGTACCCAAGTAAAGGACCAGGAGTCAACGATTAGCTGCAACTGACCTATGTAGGGGTCGAACCCGCTATCACGGCATCAGCACACAGGAAAGGTTCAGAGCAAGCGGTCTTATCCATTCAGCCATGCTGACTTCTGTCATGTTGATAGAAATGAGCTTAAAAGAGAAGAATGCCAGGGATGTACGTTGATAGAGCTGAGCTTAAATGACAAGAATGCCGTAATGTACGTTGATAGAGCTGAGTTTAAATGACAAGGATGCCAGGAATGTACGTTGATAGAGCTGAGCTTAAATGACAAGAATGTCATGAATGTACGTTGATAGAGCTGAGCTTAAATGACAAGTATGCCGGAATGCACGATTATAGAGCTAATGTTAAATGACAAGAATGCCGGAATGAACGTTGATAGAGCTGAGCTTAAATGAGAAGAATGCCGGAATGTACGTTGATAGAGCTTAGCTTAAATGACAAGTATGCCGGAATACACGATTATAGAGCTGAGCTTAAATGACAAGAATGCCGGAATGTACGTTGATAGACCTGAGTTTAAATGACAAGAATGCCAGTAATGTACGTTGATAGAGCTGAGCTTAAATGCCAAGAACGCCAGGAATGTACGTTGAAAGAGCTGAGCTTAAATGACAAGAATGCCGGAATGTACGTTGATAGACCTGAGTTTAAATGACAAGAATGCCAGGAATGTACGTTGATAGAGCTGAGCTTAAATGCCAAGAACGCCAGGAATGTACGTTGAAAGAGCTGAGCTTAAATGACAAGAATGCCGGAATGTACGTTGATAGAGCTGAGCTTAAATGACAAGTATGCCGGAATGCACGATTATAGAGCTAAGGTTAAATGACAAGAATGCCGGAATGTACGTTGATAGAGCTGAGCTTAAATGACAAGTATGCCGGAATGCACGATTATAGAGCTAAGGTTAAATGACAAGAATGCCGGAATGTACGTTGATAGAGCTGAGTTTAAATGACAAGAATGCCAGGAATGTACGTTGATAGAGCTGAGCTTAAATGACAAGAATGCCGGAATGTACGTTGATAGAGCTGAGTTTAAATGACAAGAATGCCAGGAATGTACGTTGATAGAGCTGAGCTTAAATGACAAGAATGCCAGGAATGTACGTTGATAGAGCTGAGTTTAAATGACAAGAATGCCGGAATGTACGTTGATAGAGCTGAGTTTAAATGACAAGAATGCCGGAATGTACGTTGATAGAGCTGAGTTTAAATGACAAGAATGCCGGAATGTACGTTGATAGAGCTGAGTTTAAATGACAAGAATGCCGGAATGTACGTTGATAGAGCTGAGTTTAAATGACAAGAATGCCGGAATGTACGTTGATAGAGCTGAGTTTAAATGACAAGAATGCCGGAATGTACGTTGATAGAGCTGAGTTTAAATGACAAGAATGCCGGAATGTACGTTGATAGAGCTGAGTTTAAATGACAAGAATGCCGGAATGTACGTTGATAGAGCTGAGTTTAAATGACAAGAATGCCGGAATGTACGTTGATAGAGCTGAGCTTAAATGACAAGAATGCCGGAATGTACGTTGATAGAGCTGAGCTTAAATGACAAGAATGCCGGAATGTACGTTGATAGAGCTGAGCTTAAATGACAAGAATGCCGGAATGTACGTTGATAGAGCTGAGTTTAAAATGACAAGAATGCCGGAATGTACGTTGATAGAGCTGAGTTTAAATGACAAGAATGCCGGAATGTACGTTGATAGAGCTGAGTTTAAATGACAAGAATGCCGGAATGTACGTTGATAGAGCTGAGTTTAAATGACAAGAATGCCGGAATGTACGTTGATAGAGCTGAGTTTAAATGACAAGAATGCCGGAATGTACGTTGATAGAGCTGAGCTTAAATGACAAGAATGCCGGAATGTACGTTGATAGAGCTGAGCTTAAATGACAAGAATGCCAGGAATGTACGTTGATAGAGCTGAGCTTAAATGACAAGAATGCCGGAATGTACGTTGATAGAGCTGAGCTTAAATGACAAGAATGCCAGGAATGTACGTTGATAGAGCTGAGCTTAAATGACAAGAATGCCGGAATGTACGTTGATAGAGCTGAGCTTAAATGACAAGAATGCCAGGAATGTACGTTGATAGAGCTGAGTTTAAATGACAAGAATGCCAGGAATGTACGTTGATAGAGCTGAGCTTAAATGACAAGAATGCCAGGAATGTACGTTGATAGAGCTGAGCTTAAATGACAAGAATGCCAGGAATGTACGTTGATAGAGCTGAGTTTAAATGACAAGAATGCCGGAATGTACGTTGATAGAGCTGAGTTTAAATGACAAGAATGCCAGGAATGTACGTTGATAGAGCTGAGCTTAAATGACAAGAATGCCGGAATGTACGTTGATAGAGCTGAGTTTAAATGACAAGAATGCCGGAATGTACGTTGATAGAGCTGAGTTTAAATGACAAGAATGCCAGGAATGTACGTTGATAGAGCTGAGCTTAAATGACAAGAATGCCAGGAATGTACGTTGATAGAGCTGAGCTTAAATGACAAGAATGCCAGGAATGTACGTTGATAGAGCTGAGCTTAAATGACAAGAATGCCGGAATGTACGTTGATAGAGCTGAGCTTAAATGACAAGAATGCCAGGAATGTACGTTGATAGAGCTGAGCTTAAATGACAAGAATGCCAGGAATGTACGTTGATAGAGCTGAGCTCTAAATGCCAAGAACGCCAGGAATGTACGTTGAAAGAGCTGAGCTTAAATGACAAGAATGCGGAATGTACGTTGATAGAGCTGAGCTTAAATGACAAGTATGCCGGAATGCACGATTATAGAGCTAAGGTTAAATGACAAGAATGCCGGAATGTACGTTGATAGAGCTGAGCTTAAATGACAAGTATGCCGGAATGCACGATTATAGAGCTAAGGTTAAATGACAAGAATGCCGGAATGTACGTTGATAGAGCTGAGTTTAAATGACAAGAATGCCAGGAATGTACGTTGATAGAGCTGAGCTTAAATGACAAGAATGCCGGAATGTACGTTGATAGAGCTGAGTTTAAATGACAAGAATGCCGGAATGTACGTTGATAGAGCTGAGTTTAAATGACAAGAATGCCGGAATGTACGTTGATAGAGCTGAGCTTAAATGACAAGAATGCCGGAATGTACGTTGATAGAGCTGAGCTTAAATGACAAGAATGCCAGGAATGTACGTTGATAGAGCTGAGCTTAAATGACAAGAATGCCGGAATGTACGTTGATAGAGCTGAGCTTAAATGACAAGAATGCCAGGAATGTACGTTGATAGAGCTGAGCTTAAATGACAAGAATGCCGGAATGTACGTTGATAGAGCTGAGCTTAAATGACAAGAATGCCAGGGAATGTACGTTGATAGAGCTGAGTTTAAATGACAAAAATGCCAGGAATGTACGTTGATAGAGCTGAGCTTAAATGACAAGAATGCCAGGAATGTACGTTGATAGAGCTGAGCTTAAATGACAAGAATGCCAGGAATGTACGTTGATAGAGCTGAGTTTAAATGACAAGAATGCCAGGAATGTACGTTGATAGAGCTGAGCTTAAATGACAAGAATGCCAGGAATGTACGTTGATAGAGCTGAGCTTAAATGACAAGAATGCAGGAATGTACGTTGATAGAGCTGAGCTTAAATGACAAGAATGCCAGGAATGTACGTTGATAGAGCTGAGCTTAAATGACAAGAATGCCGGAATGTACGTGATAGAGCTGAGTTTAAATGACAAGAATGCCAGGAATGTACGTTGATAGAGCTGAGCTTAAATGACAAGAATGCCAGGAATGTACGTTGATAGAGCTGAGTTTAAATGACAAGAATGCCAGGAATGTACGTTGATAGAGCTGAGCTTAAATGACAAGAATGCCGGAATGTACGTTGATAGAGCTGAGCTTAAATGACAAGAATGCCAGGAATGTACGTTGATAGAGCTGAGCTTAAATGACAAGAATGCCAGGAATGTACGTTGATAGAGCTGAGTTTAAATGACAAGAATGCCAGGAATGTACGTTGATAGAGCTGAGTTTAAATGACAAGAATGCCAGAATGTACGTTTATAGAGCTGAGCTTAAATGACAAGAATGCCAGGAATGTACGTTGATAGAGCTGAGCTTAAATGACAAGAATGCCAGAATGTACGTTGATAGAGCTGAGCTTAAATGACAAGAATGCCGGAATGTACGTTGATAGAGCTGAGCTTAAATGACAAGAATGCCAGGAATGTACGTTGATAGAGCTGAGTTTAAATGACAAGAATGCCGGAATGTACGTTGATAGAGCTGAGCTTAAATGACAAGAATGCCAGAATGTACGTTGATAGAGCTGAGCTTAAATGACAAGAATGCCAGGAATGTACGTTGATAGAGCTGAGCTTAAATGACAAGAATGCCGGAATGTACGTTGATAGAGCTGAGCTTAAATGACAAGAATGCCAGAATGTACGTTTATAGAGCTGAGCTTAAATGACAAGAATGCCAGGAATATACGTTGATAGAGCTGAGCTTAAATGAGAAAGCAAGCCAGGATTGTACGTTATAGAACTGAGCTTAAATGACAAGAATGCTGGAAATGTACGTTAATAGAGCTGAACTAAAAAGACAAAAATGCCAGGAATGAACGTTGACAGAGCTGAGCTTAAATAACAAGGATGACATGTACGTATGCTGATAGACTGATGACATGATGACACCTCTTTGCAGAAACGACCAGCCTACGTCACGACAAATACGTGCAACAAATGGTTCATTACCATGCCTTTGGGGGCGCATGAGGAGTCGACGCTTGTGCAGTACAGTTTCAATCGGCAGGGACCCAAGTAAGTCCAGTGTTTGTGTGTAGATACAGTTCAATAGAACTATGTTTATTTTGTTCAGCGGGAAACGTTAGCAATCACTGAAGGTGTTCTGTCTGAAGTGAACATCTTTCGAAAGGGCAGACCATAGAAATTAGCTGAGTCAAGAAACGGCATCATTGCACTCGGGGCATTCCCATAAGCGCTCAGTCCTCATCTTCTTCAGCGAAGAGTTCCAATACTAATGGTGGCCGTCGCAATCTGAGTATATGTCTGCTTTGCTTTATATCTGAGTGAAGACTGTCGACCTCTAACCACCGCCGCTGCCACATTCTCTCTAGACCATGATAGTCTATCTTCTTCTGCAATCACAAGCACCCAGAGGGCCTTCACCACATCAGTCCCATCATGAATCAGATCACCACTTAATAATGTGGACCCAACCAAACTACCCGCCCGCTTACCTCCAACCACACCTGAGTGCAATGAAGAAAAGATTCAGCGATTGCTCACAAACCACAGCCTCCAAATCGATGCGAGCGACACTTCACGAAGTATTCCAGCCTTCACCCTGGCCAGCATGTCCCATGAATCAGTAATCGTCATCATCAAGTGCCGTGCCGACTGGCGTGGGCGTTCATGACTCTCTACAGATCTCTGTCTTTGGTTTTCTGGATCAACTCTGTCGTTTATATTCCTCCATGCCACCGTCGGAATCCAACTAGCATCATTTCACGTGGTCTGCCTCTGCCTCTCTTCCCCTCGATCTTTCCAGTTGACACGATGTTCTCCAGCGCCTGTCTTCTCATCACATGACCAAAACAATAGATGTTTGTCTCTTTCTTATTGTTGTATATAATGTTCTAGTTTCGCCAGCCTTTTTAAGGCATTCGTCTGTAGTTACGTTGGCAGTCCAAGGAATTCGCAACATTCGTCTAAGGAACCACATCTCTGCTGCTTCCAATCTCTTCCTAATTTGTTCATTTATATTCCAAGATTCACTGCCATACAGCAAAATGGGTTCTATATAGCACCTCAGCACTATCTTTCTTACATTCAATGATAGCGACTTATTGCATATGATATTCTTCATTTTTTTTTAAAAATGCAGCCTTTGCTTGCCCTATTCTGCCCTTGATCTCTGTTGTGCATCTTCCATCTGATGTTATAAATGTCCCTATATATTTAAACAAGAAATTCGCTTAAAAGTCGATAAAGTCGACTTAATTGCACCGGGTTTTATCCCATATAGCTCGGTCTCTTTCCGCAGCGCGGAAAGTGTCACACAACGCACGAGATCCATAGCTATAGCGGCGACCCACAGGGGTCTCTGTAAAATTTAATTCGTGAACCGAAGGACGCGGCCCGGAATCGAACCCACAACCTTCGGAGCCCGAGTTAAACGTCTTGACTACTCCGCCACGAAGACTTTAAATGGGTCGTCGCTAGAGCTACGGAGTTCGTGCTTTGTGCGACGCTTTCCGCGCTGCGGAAAGAGACCGAGCCATATGGGATATAACCCGGTTCAATGAAGTCGACCCTGGCGACTTTTAAGCGACTTTTTAAAGCTATATATTTAAAACTATCCACTTGGTGTAAAATTTTCCATTCTATCTCTATTTCACATTTATATTATAACCTCCAAAATATTATTCCTGGCATTTCTTTGATCGCTCTCATTATTACTTCGCTATAGAATGAGAAGTGATCTGGTGACAAAAAAACACATTCCGTGTCTTACTCCCAACTTTATGTGTTCATAGTTCCTTTTTTATTTCCCATTTCAATTGCTACTTTTTAGTTCTAATCATAGACATTTAGCAGAACAAAGAAGTTATCTTCAAGGAACACAGAACGAAAGCTGAGCCTTGTTCACAGACAGCATGCAACACCATATAGAGATATAGGCAATAACATACTGGGCGAGAGAGGAAGCGGTAGATCGAGGACTCGCGTGGGATTATGAAGATCGGCACACGAAGTCAATTAGGAAGTGGATCTATTAATGCATACGTAACTAAATAACAATTTACATAGAACAGTATTATGCACGCGCATATGAAAGTTGAAAATATAAATGTGTGTGTCCACGCACGCGAGCGAGAGAAAGAGAGAGAGAGAGAGAGAGAGAGAGAGAGAGAGAGAGAGAGAGAGAGAGAGAGAGAGAGTGAGAGAGAGAGAGAGAGAGAGACATAGAGACAGAGAGAGAGAGAGTGTGTGAGTGTGTGTGCGTAAGTGAGTGCGTGTGTAATTATGTGTGTGTATGTCTGTGTGTGAGTGTGTGTGTTTGTGTGTGTGTGTGTGTGGGCGGGCTGTAACGACCTGCCCGCGTGAAGACGGGTCTTTGCCGCTGTGATCTGTATGTGGTAACAATATATGTTCCAGTTTGTCCAGGTCGTGTTGTTCCACAACTCCAGCCCTACCCGTGTCCAGTTATTCCATAACTCCAGCCCTACCCGTGTCCAGTTATTCCATAACTCCAGCCCTACCCGTGTCCAGTTATTCCATAACTCCAGCCCTACCCATGTCCAGTTATTCCATAACTCCAGCCCTACCCGTGTCCAGTTATTCCATAACTCCAGCCCTACCCGTGTCCAGTTATTCCATAACTCCAGCCCTATCCGTGTCCAGTTATTCCATAACTCCAGCCCTACCCATGTCCAGTTATTCCATAACTCCAGCCCTACCCGTGTCCAGTTATTCCATAACTCCAGCCCTACCCGTGTCCAGTTATTCCATAACTCCAGCCCTATCCGTGTCCAGTTATTCCATAACTCCAGCCCTACCCGTGTCCAGTTATTCCATAACTCCAGCCCTATCCGTGTCCAGTTATTCCATAACTCCAGCCCTACCCGTGTCCAGTTATTCCACAACTCCAGCCCTACCCGTGTCCAGTTATTCCACAACTCCAGCCCTACCCGTGTCCAGTTATTCCACAACTCCAGCCCTACCCGTGTCCAGTTATTCCACAACTCCAGCCCTACCCGTGTCCAGTTATTCCACAACTCCAGCCCTACCCATGTGCAGTTATTTCATAACTCCAGCCCTACCCGTGTCCTGTGATTCCACAACTCCCGCCTACCCGTATCCTGTTATTCCATAACTCCAGCCTTACCCGCGTCCTGTTATTCCATAACTCCAGCCCTACACGTGTCCTGTTATTCCATAACTCCAGCCCTACCCGTGTCCTGTTATTCCATAACTCCAGCCCTACCCGTGTCCAGTTATTCCATAACTCCAGCCCTATCCGTGTCCAGTTATTCCATAACTCCAGCCCTACCCGTGTCCAGTTATTCCACAACTCCAGCCCTACCCGTGTCCAGTTATTCCACAACTCCAGCCCTACCCGTGTCCAGTTATTCCACAACTCCAGCCCTACCCGTGTCCAGTTATTCCACAACTCTAGCCCTACCCGTGTCCAGTTATTCCACAACTCCAGCCCTACCCGTGTCCAGTTATTCCACAACTCCAGCCCTACCCGTGTCCTGTTATTCCATAACTCCAGCCCTACCCGTGTCCTGTTATTCCATAACTCCAGCCCTACCCGTGTCCTGTTATTCCATAACTCCAGCCCTACCCGTGTCCTGTTATTCCACAACCCCAGCCCTACCCGTGTCCAGTTATTCCATAACTCCAGCCCTACCCGTGTCCAGTTATTCCACAACTCCAGCCCTACCCGTGTCCAGTTATTCCACAACTCCAGCCCTACCCGTGTCCAGTTATTCCACAACTCCAGCCCTACCCGTGTCCAGTTATTCCACAACTCTAGCCCTACCCGTGTCCAGTTATTCCACAACTCCAGCCCTACCCGTGTCCAGTTATTCCACAACTCCAGCCCTACCCGTGTCCTGTTATTCCATAACTCCAGCCCTACCCGTGTCCTGTTATTCCATAACTCCAGCCCTACCCGTGTCCTGTTATTCCATAACTCCAGCCCTACCCGTGTCCTGTTATTCCACAACCCCAGCCCTACCCGTGTCCAGTTATGCCACAACTCCAGCCCTACCCGTGTCCAGTTATTCCATAACTCCAGCCCTACCCGTGTCCAGTTATTCCATAACTCCAGCCCTACCCTTGTCCAGTTATTCCATAACACCAGCCCTATCCGTGTCCAGTTATTCCATAACTCCAGCCCTACCCGTGTCCAGTTATTCCACAACTCCAGCCCTACCCGTGTCCAGTTATTCCACATCTCCAGCCCTACCCGTGTCCAGTTATTCCACATCTCCAGCCCTACCCGTGTCCAGTTATTCCACAACTCCAGCCTACCCGTGTCCAGTTATTCCACATCTCCAGCCCTACCCGTGTCCAGTTATTCCACATCTCCAGCCCTACCCGTGTCCAGTTATTCCACATCTCCAGCCCTACCCGTGTCCAGTTATTCCACAACTCCAGCCCTACCCGTGTCCAGTTATTCCACATCTCCAGCCCTACCCGTGTCCAGTTATTCCACAACTCCAGCCCTACCCGTGTCCATTTATTTCACATCTCCAGCCCTACCCGTGTCCAGTTATTCATAACTCCAGCCCTACCCGTGTCCAGTTATTCCACAACTTCAGCCCTACCCGTGTCCAGTTATTCCACATCTCCAGCCCTACCGGTGTCCAGTTATTCCACATCTCGAGCCCTACCCGTGTCCAGGTCGTGGTGTTCCACAACTCCAGCCCTACCCGTGTGAGGACAGGTTACACCAGGCAGTAGAAGCGTGACCAGATACACTGCTGCAGGGTTTGGCAGTCCGACTCTGTGACTCCAGAACTGTCACATGAATGCCTGAATATAGTGTACACTCAACCACCCACCAGGATGGTTCTCTTTAGTGGATGCTTAATCTTAGGTTTAATCTCTCTCTCTCTCTCTCTCTCTCTCTCTCTCTCTCTCTCTCTCTCTCTCTCTCTCTCTCTCTCTCTCTCTCTCTCTCAGTTGGTGGGGATGTGTGTGTGTATTGTTTGGGGATGTGTCAGTGGATGTGCGATGTGTGGGTTGGTAGGGGATTGTGTGCGTGGGTGGGGAATATGTGGTCGATGGAGATGTGGCTGGGGGATGGGTGGTTTGAGGTGTGTGGGTGGGAAGAGGATGTGTGGGTTAGGATGTGGATGGTCGTTGGATGTGTGGGTTAGTGGGTTAATGTTTGTGGGTGGCGAGTGTGTTTTGGTTGGGGGATCAGTTGAGGGTAGTGTGTGTGGGTGGGGGATGTGCGCGAGGGGGATGGGTCGGTTGGTCGGGTATGTATGTGTCTCTGGTATGCGTGTGTGTGGGTAGGTTGGGGTGTGTGTGTGGGTGGGGTGATGTATGGATAAGTGGGAGATGGGCCTCATAACATGGTAATAAGCCTTGTTTATGTTTACAACATTCATTTCACAATGTTTATTTTTCTTCCTATGTAAATGTATAATGCTCGTGATGAACGAAAGACGAGTGATTGGAAGGGCCGAATGTAAAACGGGCCTGCGCGCCCAATTTGTGACCCTAATAAAGTTGATTTGATTTGATTTGGTTTCTCTCTCTCTCTCTCTCTCTCTCTCTCTCTCTCTCTCTCTCTCTCTCTCTCTCTCACTCTTTCTGCGTGTGTATGTATGTGTGTGTGTGTGTATGTATGTGTGTCTTTGTGTGTGTGTGTCTGTATGTCTGTCTGTCTGGTAATCTATTTATGAGAAAAAAGAATGTTGAAGTGTTGTGTCAAATTCACATGGACAATAAGCAGACACAACTTATATCAGTGGAAATGTGAATCATGATGTTTTAAAATACTTACATTGATAACAACAAGTGCTATATAGAACCTATACCGCTATATGCACGCTACACATGGACAATAAGCAGACTTATTGAGAAATATCTAACGGCAGTAGAAATGTGGTTTCTGAGGACAATGCAAATGATACCATGTACACACAGAAACACGAATAAGAAAGTTCCACAGACAGAAGTGAACATTGTAAATATATAACAACAACAACAACAACAAAACTTTATTTTAAAGGGTTAAGAATTGGGCACGCAGGCCCGTCTAACATTCTGCCCTTTTGTCACTCTCTTTCATACATTATACCATTCACACATCATTCAAGGCTAACTGAAAACAGCAACAATATAAAATATATGCATTATAAAGGCATGTGGAAAAATTAAAAATAAATACTACACGACTCAGTAATAGTAATAACTGGTGTGGCATTCGAGAATTCGCTAGACAGTGACGCGGTCATCTACACAGATGGGTCGGTCGTCCGACATGTGAGAAGCTCATGGGCCTTTACAGCTCGGGCCGGAGGGAGAATTGTGAAGGAGGACTCTGGTGCTTTCACTGAAACCACAAGTAGCCTGACCATGGAAGTCATGGCAGTAAGTAAAGCAATAACATGGCTCGAGACACAGACATTCACTAGGGCTTGTTTCCTTAGCGACTCAATGAACATGATCAAGAGGATAGAGGAGGGGTCGATCCGAAGAGAATGGTTGCTGCCTCTGGAGCGGTCTCGGCTGGCAAAGATTAGTTTCATCTTCGTGCCAGGTCATGCGGGAGTACAAGGAAATGAGCGGGCTGACAAGCTCGCAGGTGAGGCTACTGTGGAGGGCGGACGCGCCATGGACCAGGCTGACATTCTGAATGCTCTACGAGAAGTGAGACTTTTGCAAGAACAAGTGATGACTGTGAATCTACAACAATGGCCAGACTGCGAGAGCAGCAAATTAAAAGAGGGGTGGCCAAACAAGAACACTACGCAGGAAGCCAAAGAAGATTGATAACCAACACAGAACTGGCGTCGTTAGCCGCTACACGCTGCGGGATTGCTGAGGAGGGGATCCGAGCACTTATGGACTGAATGTTCCGATGTGCAACGAGGATGAATCTGTCGACTAACTAACTAACTAACTAACTGGTGTGGCATTTATTAGCTACTGTGGAATATACTGGCCTACCAAAAGGGGACTGGCTGTTATACTAGGGTTTTATTATATTATTACTTCTATTATTAAGGGGGAGGGTAATCCGTACTGAGATAGTGTTCAAATAATTTGCGATTATATGTATAGGGATTGATGATGTCTTTTATTTCATGTGGAAGATTGTTCCACAGCTGAGCTGCAGAGTACGTTAAGCTTGTTTTGTATAAGTCTATCCTAGGCTTCGGAATGTGTAATATATTTAATCGTTTACTGTGTCTAGCATTATATTCAAACAATGGCCAAAGGTAATTTGGGGCATTCCGATGTAGGATTTTGTGAATTAGTTTGGCCTTATTGAAAAGCAGACGTTTGCGGAGTGGTAGTAACTGAAGGCGTTTATGCAGGCTAGGATTGTCAGTTAAATGTTTGCTATAAATTAAACTCATGGCCCGTTTCTGGAGTGAGTAAAGTCGCTTGGTGCTTGAATTGGAACAACCGTCCCGGATTCTAGAGCAGTAGTCAAAATGTGTCTGTATGTGAGACGTATAGAATATTTTCCTTGTGTCCTCATCAAGGAAATTTTTAATTTTGGCGAGTTGGTAGACTTTTTTCGCTGTTTGTTTAGTGAGCGCTTGAACGTGAGGATTAAAGGTTAGGTTTCTATCAATGATGAGGCCTAATGTTTTGTGCTCAATTACACTTTCTACTGGCATGTTATCGATGTGAAGTTGAAGTGATCTGTGTGAATTTAGAGTCTGAAGTCTTTGTCTGGTTGTTAATAACATAGATTTTGTTTTAGTGATGTTAATTTGCATACGGTTCGCATAGCTCCACCTAACTACATTATTTAATTCTTGTTGCAAAGACGACTCCAGCAAATTACTGCTTTCAGCGTTTGTATACACTGTACAGTCGTCTGCAAATAGATCGCAGGACGACGAAAGATGCAAAGGTAGATCATTAATATATATGGCGAATAATAGAGGGCCAAGAATAGAGCCTTGCGGTACTCCAGTATTGAAGGTAGTGGTTTGGGACAGAGATTTATTGTATGATACTACTTGCTTTCTGTTTGACAGAAAAGATGTTATTAGCGTCACAACATTAGGGCCAATTTTCATTGTCTCTAGTTTTTTAATTAAAATGGCATGGTCTATCATATCAAATGCTTTTCTGAAATCGATAAACACAGCTCCACATAGATTGTTGTTATTTATATTATGGTGCCAATTTTCTATCATGTTTGTTAGGGCCGTATGGCAAGAATATTTTGGTCGAAATCCTGATTGACTGTCAACTATAAGCTTGTTGCGATCTAAATACTGTAATGTTACCTTATGGATGTGTTTTTCTAGTGGTTTAGATAGTGATGATAGTAAAGAAATGGGTCTATAATTGTTCGGGAGACCATTGTCCAATGAACCAGATTTAAGGAGAGGATACCCTTTAGCGATTTTGAGAGCTGATGGAAAGTGACCTTTGGTGAGACACTGATTATATACATAGGTTAGTGATACACAGATCACTGGCGCAGCACAGCGGAGAATCCGACTGCTGATTCCATCTAACCCAGATGAGTTTGTGTTTTTTAGTTTACTGAGGTAAGTGAAGTACTTCAGTGACTGTCATTAGCGGTATGTCAGAAAGGATATCTCGGGGGCATCTAGTCTGGCAAAACGATGACAGTAAAGATAAGTTGCAAGGAGAATTTGGTATTGTAGCCTTCAACTGATCTATGTCATTCTGAAAAAAGTTACTGAATTGGTCGCATGAAATAGGATTTGATGGTAATGAATTTGAGTAGTTATGCTTGTTTGTCAAGGTGTTAATTGCCTTCCATATATCCTTACTATTTGTTTTATCCATTACTAAGTTCTTAAAGTAATTTTTCTTTTCTTTTCGTATGGTATATTGAACTTTGTTTCTAAGAGTACGGTATGTGCTGAGATCCCGCTTTTTATGTGCCTTATCTCTGTCTCTCATAATTTCAAGAATTTCCTGGGTGATCCAAGGTGGTTTGACGTGATGTTTTACTCGAACTTCCTTGATTGGCACATGTCTATCAAACACATCAATAAAGATCTTCATCCAGGATTCCAGAGCATCATCCGGGTCTGGAAGTTGATAAACATTGTTTAGAGGTGAACTGAGCAAGTCCTGTAAAAATGCGTTTTGGTTGAAATTTTTGTAGCTTCTATATTTTACAGTTATGTGTTTATGTTTAGGAGTTTTAATTCCTTTTTTAGACCATGTGCAGCATATTGGGTAGTGATCGCTCATTGCACAATTGGGCACGGTGCATTCTATGATGTTGTCCGAGCAAGTTACATAAATGTGATCTATAAGTGTTGAAGATGAGTTTGTTACTCTAGTATCTTGTTTTACTATTTGTTGGAAGTTGTATGATGCAATTATATTTCCCCAATTATATGGGATTTGTTGGTGTCAATGTTAAAGTCTCCGAGTAGTATAATTTCCTTCCCGGAAGCGAAAACCACATCCATCATGGTAGTGAAGTTTTCGTACCAAACGTAGTCCATCCCTGGGATTTCGATAGAGGTAGCCAATTATCAGGGGTGTGCGGTTTCGAAGTTTTAACTCCAACCAAATACATTCTATTTCGCAAGTTTCAAAGTCTAGCCTACGGTGAACATTTAGTAGATTAGAAACATAGGCTACTATGCCTGTCTCTTGTTTCCTACAGGGATCTCTTCTAAACACTTTGTACCCTTTAATAGAGATGTCCTCATCTGAAATGTTTTCATTTAGTCTACTTTCACTAAGGCCGAATACATGAAAATTTTGATTAAGAATAGAAGATAACTCTGGCAGCTTGTTGAATAAGTTGCATATGTTTAAGTGTCCAAAACGTATTCCTGATTTATTGAGCCAATGTTGCCACTTCTCAGACATTTCACCCAAGAAGTAAGTGTAAATTAGTCAAAATTAGGTAAAAATACAAGATCATAAAAATACACAATTACATTAACTTACAAAATACCAGTAATAGAAATCGATATGTAAATGACAATATTATAACGATATAACTAATGAGACCAACAAGTATAGTGCAAATACAGAACAAAAAGAATTAAAGCGTATGAACATACAACAATTAATTAGCTCGAACTACTTCGCAAGCTATGTAACCAGCTGCTATCCGAAAGAATGAATAAATGACTATACAAGTCAATGTTCCTGTTTAAAGTTGGGTATCCCACACGGGAGATAAAACGCTAAACAGTAAGCAATTAAAGTTCAAGGAGGAAGCTCTTTTCCTGGTATATTGCGTATAGGGCTCAGTGTTTAATACATATCCTATCTTACAGGTCTGTATTGTAGAGACATCATAAAAGCTTGATTCAGTGCGGCCGGACTAAATTGCATCAAGTGTAGCAGTTCTGGATTCCAATGATGCGGACCTGTTGTTGTCTGCTAGGTAGCCCATTGTTGGCGTAAAGTTCTGGACTCCAATGATGCGGAACTTCCTGCTGTCTGCTAGGTGGCCCATTTGTGGCGTGAGGGGGCTGTGTCAAAGTGGTATTACTGCCGTGTGTGTGTGCCGATGTTTGCAGCGCAGGTTCCTTGCAGGGAAGGGTAGGAAAACTAGTGTGGTAGTTATCTCCTTCCCGTGCTAAGATGGGGGTAGGAAGGATGGGTTGGTTTATTCTTGGTAGCATGTGTGATTCTTGAGTGGCCGTAGGTCGGGGGTCAGATGTCAGCAGACGTTTACCTGGTGAAATGGGGGAGTTTCGTCTGGCCTGGGTTGGCCTAGGTTCTTCAGAAATCAATGGTTTTCGCATTTGTGTGTTGGTCAGGTTTTGTGCCCTTTCGGGATATTTAATGTTCTTTGCAAGAAGACTAGTTCCTAATGTGGTTGTGTGTATTTGGTCTCTGTACAATCGTTTCTTTGGTGCTCCTGTCTGTGATGTGAAGAAGGGTGTGTTGTTGATTAAGTGTACATGATACCGATTGCAAAAAGTCTCTAGGGTGTTATTGTTTATGTCGGCCAATCGACGTTGAGAGCCATAACTTGGTGGTATGATGGAGGAGAAAAACACTGTAGAATTTGGGAAAGTGTAACGTAGTAAGTCAAGTAGTGTTCTTAACTGAGAAATTGTTATACTTTGGTTTTTCATAGTGTCTTGTATTCCTATATGAATCGTTGTCTTTTTAATGGCTGTATTAACCTCCAGTTTACGTATACTGTTTGTTAGTCTTTCTACTCCTGCACCTGGAAACTGAATTGTTGCGGCTTTGTCGGTGTCTGATAAGGACATGCGGTCGCTGTAAATCCCTCCAATCAAAGAGTCGCCAATTATCATGTGGGTGCAGTCAGCCGGTGTTTTCTGTGTATGTTGGGTTCTGACACGTCTTGCACACTGTTTCTGCCATTGGTGACAATCCAGCTGTAATCTGTCTTCTTGTAGATTATCAGATGTTTCTTGAATGTGGGCGTATTCTCTCGGCAATTTTCTGTCGTCCAGGCTGTTGTTTGATAGTTGCTCTTGTAATGCTTCAAATCTATTGCTGACCTTTACTTCGATAGGATATGTTGAGTGCTGTTGAGCAACATTTTTCTATTTGCTGATGTGTTTTGGTTGGCTGAGTAATTGACGCGCCTACGACTGGTTCTGTTACTTCTAGACTATCTGCGTGTGCTGCCAGGTCAGTAGTGGGCGAGCGTTGTAACGTCTCAACGGTGTGTTTTAGTTTAACATTTTCTTCTCTCAGGAGAGTCACCTCTGACTTGAGGTTGTTATAGTCACTAATGATCGTGGCGATCTTGTTTGTGTTGTCAGAGGCGGCATCTAAAAAGTACTTTCAGGTCTGACTCTAACTTTTAATATGCTGCTGACAGACGCACGAGTGTTGGTTAGTAGCTGGTCTATCATCTAGTACCGATGGTGCAACCTCTATTTGATTCGAATTTATTTCATTTGGTTGTATACTGTCTTCTACACACATACTCATCGGGTACTCAATGGCTAGCAACACTGGTCGGTTAGAAGTTTCATTCGTGTTGTTGCTGTGCTGAGTCATGGTTTGTTGGACTATGGTGTCATTATGGCCTGATGCTGTGATGGCTACAGCTTCAGATTGTGTAGGTTCGCCAGCCACTAGCACGCTGAGATTGGCAGGTGTGTTTAATGAGTCACCTATTAATTTCTGTGCTGTCTGTTGAATTTCGACGAAATGAGTCGAGAGCCACTCAGACATGACGTCAACTGCCCCCTGGGCAGGCAAACTGTTTTTTGAGTTGTAGAGATGCAAAGTGTGTAACGAAGCTGATACTTTGATTTCGACTTGAGCGCCGTGTCGGTCCACCCTGTACTCAACTTGGTCGCCCTGATAATGTTTGATCAGGCATGTTCGAAATGCCTCATAATGCAGAGTATTATTGAAAGTAATGGAAATGCATTTCCCGTCGTTCATACGCTTGACAGATAATCAAATCAAATCAAATCAAATCAACTTTATTAGGGTCACAAATTGGGCGCGCAGGCCCGTCTTACATTCGGCCCTTCCAATCACTCGTCTTTCGTTCATCAAGAGCATTATACATTTACATAGGAAGAAAAATAAACATTGTGAAATGAATGTTGTAAACATAAACAAGGCTAATTACCATGTTATGAGGCTCATCTCCCACCTACCCATACATCACCCCACCCACACAACACGCCCACCTACCCACACACACGCGCACCAAGGGACACATACACACCCCACCTACCCACAAACACGCACACCAAGGGACACATACATACCCCACCAACCGACCCATCCCCCTCCCGAACATCCCCCACCCGCACACACTGCCCTCACCTGATCCCCCAACCAAAACACACTCGCCACCCACAAACATTCCCCCACCAACCCACACATCCCACGCCCATCCACATACACATCCTAACCCACACATCCTCTCCCCACCCACACCTCAAACCACCCATCCCCCAGCCACATCTTTATCGACAACATATTCCCCACCCATGCACACAATCCCCCACCAACCCACACATCGCACATCCACTCACACATCCCCAAACCAAACACACACATCCCCACCAACTAACATGTCCCCCCCCCCACACACACACACATCTCCCTAACCACCCATACATCCCCAATCCACTCACACACACCCCACCACCCACACATACAACTTCCACCCACCCACACATGCCATAACCTAATCCCCCGCCACACAATCCCCCACCCGCACATCACATACACCCCCTACCACGCACTATTCCCAACCCACGCACCACACACACACATCCCTCACCAACACATCCCCACTTACACACCACACACATATCCCCCACCCAGATACCACACAATATTCCCACCCACACCCACACAGATACCATTACCCATCCACCCCACATACCCCCACTCACACACCACAAAAATCCCCCACCCACACACACATACCTCACCCACACAATATCCCCAACCAACACACCACACACCTCTCCCCACCCACACACGCAGTCCCTACCCGTCCACCAACAGACACTCACTCACGCAAACATCCTCCACTACGCACCCCCACACACCCACCCCAACCAAACATCTCTCGATCACAATACCCCTACCCACACACACCCTCCACCCACTTACACATCCCACCCCAACACATACAACTCCCTCACCCACCTACACATCCCTAAGCCACTCACACACCCCCACCCACACATTCCCCATCCACACACACACATCTCCCACCCACACACCCCACATACTTCCCCCAACCACCACAATCCCCTACTCACCCACACATACACCCCACCCATACGCACATTCCCCGCACCCATCACACACATCCCCCACACCACACACTATCCTCCACCCATACCACCACAAACATACCCTCCACCCACACATCATTCACACATCCCCCACCAACACACCGCATGCATATCTCAAACCCACACACCATACACTTCTCCCTACCCGCCCTTGCATCCCCAATCCACCCAACACAATCCCCTACCCACACAACCCCGCCTCCCACACATACTTCCTCAAACCATCCACACATCTCCACCCACATAAACACACATCCCCCGCATCCGTCCCATACACATATCCTCCACCCATACACACATCCCCCACACCCATTCCAACACCCTACTTTCACCCCCACACATCCATCCACACATCCCACCAACACCCACAAATACCACTACCCACCAAAACCCACACACCCAACCCATCCAAATGCATACCCCCACCCACACAACCCCCACCCACACATATCCCCACACTCACACACATCCTCCACATACACTCACACTTCCTCACATCTAGACACATACAAAATGTCTCATGTTAGTATTGAAACTAGTATGAACAAACTCCCACACTTTACTCACACACATACACTGACACTTGTCATGAGCAGTCTCATAAAAATGTTAAACATGGAGAAAAATGTGTACATAAATGTATGTGACGTAAAAATAGTGATGCTCTCTCTCTCTCTCTCTCTCTCTCTCTCTCTCTCTCTCTCTCTCTCTCTCTCTCTCTCACACACACACACACAACACACACACACATTCACTCTCACGCTCACACATCACTCTTCCGCTCATTCACTCTCACGCTCACTCATTCACTCTCCTGCTCACTCATTCACTCTCCCGCTCACTCATTCACTCTCACGCTCACTCGTTCTGTCTCTCATTCACACTTACTGACTCTCTCACTCAAACTACAATAATGAACATGAGTTTATATTATGCATGATAAAATCAAATGGTATTTAACTGATAATATGACAGATGAGAATACACAAACATATGGATTCGCGTGTTACATAACATGCTAGATAGTGATGGAGAGCCAAAGCAATTCTTTAACTTGCTTTTCACTGCTTTCTCTTTGTTTAGTGCGTAGTTCTTAGTTCTGGTAGATCTTAATCTTAACCCACATCGCCCACGTCCTGCCGCTACCTCCAGCACAGAAGCTTCCCCTGTTCAAGCATGGCTACATAGTATTGTATTTTCGCCCGCAGGTACACATTTTAGCAGCGCCCGCACTCGGTTTAATTCCCGTGTTGTGATTGGCTAGTTCAAGCTATCAACTGACGCTTCTCCGTTTCGTGAATAGTTTATCCATAGTATTGAATACAACATTATTAGCATTCATATCCAACACTGCACCATTTAGCAACCTTAACACATTTCACAAGTTGAACGGCATTGTTTGTGATCACAATCATATAAAATCCATTGCGCTCTAATGAAGATAGACAGAAAAAATAATCCAAAAAGGAGGAGAGCACACAAACACGTCTGCACAGCGTGACAACAAGACAACATGAGGGGCGTTGCGTGTTATAAAGATTAGTGTTATATGATGTAGTGTACACATGCTATGTAGACGAGCGGGATATGTTGTAGAATACACATGCTATATAGATTTTTACCACAAATGTATGTTGTATACACTGCATATATAGATGCATGGACTTCCGGTCGCTAACATGGCGGCTAGGCGTTGAACAGTTAAAGCCTGTGGCGTGTTTATGCTTTGCCGCTACGATTTGCAATCGCATTTTCCTCATGTTGGACTTGTAGTACATGGTTCCGTCGCCCTGCTACTGAGTGAGTGCGTGAGCGACACTGTGAGCTGTGAAATTCGCGGGAAATGATTTTACATCTGTCCTCTTTAGTGACCTGCTTGTTTGGAACAATGGCTACCGGTTGTTGCTGAATTGACTGAGTTCCCTTTTCGGTATACGAGTGCATTTTTCAGGAGACTCCCGGGAGTCGGCGCTGAAGCTGCGGAGTTCGTGCTTTATGCGACACTTTAGGCGGGTTGTCCTGAGGTAAAAGACCTAGCCATGTGAGAAAACCCGGGTCAATGAGGTCTTTCTGGTGACTGCCGAGTCCATCGACGATGAACTGTGGTTTACGTGGATTAATTTTGTGTTGGCATTCTGGCGGCGGCATTGTGCACAGTATACCTGTGCGGGCTGTTGGATTGCCGAGACTCCTGCCTATTCCAATTTTCACATAGGACAGTGGGGAGCATTTTGTGTGGTATTCACTGGCACAGGATCGGAGCATAATGGGGACGACCCGTTGCCTTGAAGTTGGAACCTCGACTAACTGACTAACTAACCAACTATATAGATGAATAAAATATTATCTACAATACCTGAAGTTGGGCAGTAATTTGTGTTATTTCTGTTACAGGTACCCACTGGAGAATGCTCCCAGTAACTATGTTTGTAACTGTGACATTACAAGAGACTGAGGGGTGAACAATGCGGAAAGACAGCCGACTGATGGATAAACCAGAGATAACACTCGCCACTGAGGGAGACACCTGGGATAACACAACTAAGTGCGGGAGATAACTGGGATAACACAACTAAGTGCGGGAGACACCTGGGATAACACAAATAAGTGCGGGAGACACCTGGGATAACACAACTAAGTGCGGGAGACACCTGGGATAACACAACTAAGTGCGGGAGACACCTGGGATAACACAACTAAGTGCGAGAGACACCTAGGATAACACAACTAAGTGCGGGAGACACCTTAGATAACACTCGCCACTGAGGGAGACACCTGGGATAACACTCAAAGCTGATGGAGACACCTGAGATAACACTCACAGCTGATGGAGACACCTGAGATAACACTCACAGCTGATGGAGACACCTGAGATAACACTCACAGCTGATGGAGACACCTGAGATAACACTCACAGCTGATGGAGACACCTGGGATAACACTCACAGCTGATGGAGACACCTGAGATAACACTCACAGCTGATGGAGACACCGGAGATAACACTCACAGCTGATGGAGACACCTGAGATAACACTCACAGCTGATGGAGACACCTGAGATAACACTCACAGCTGAGGGAGACACCTGGGATAACACTCACAGCTGAGGGAGACACCTGGGATAACACTCACAGCTGATGGAGACACCTGGGATAACACTCACAGCTGATGGAGACACCTGGGATAACACTCACAGCTGATGGAGACACCTGGGATAACACTCACAGCTGATGGAGACACCTGGGATAACACTCACAGCTGAGGGAGACACCTGGAATAACACAACTAAGTGCGGGAGACATCTGAGATAACACTCACAGCTGAGGGAGACACCTGGGATAACACTCACAGCTGATGGAGACACCTGGGATAACACAACTAAGTGCGGGAGACACCTGAGATAACACTCACAGCTGAGGGAGACACCTGGGATAAAACTCGTCACTGATGGAGACACCTGGGATAACACTCACAACTGAGGGAGACACCTGAGATAACACTCACAACTGTTGGAGAAACCTGAGATAACACTCACAACTGATGGAGACACCTGAGATAACACTCACAACTGTTGGAGACACCTGAGATAACACTCACAACTGAGGGAGACACCTGAGATAACACCCACAACTGAGGGAGACACCTGAGATAACACTCACAACTGAGGGAGACACCTGAGATAACACTCACAACTGAGGGAGACACCTGAGATAACACCCACAACTGAGGGAGACACCTGAGATAACACAACTGAGTGCAGGGAGACACCTGAGATAACACTCACAACTGAGGGAGACACCTGAGATAACACTCGCCACTGGGGGAGACACCAGAGATAACACAACAAACTGAGGGAGACACCTGAGATAACATCCACAACTGAGGGAGACACCTGAGATAACACTCACAACTGATGGAGACACCTGAGATAACACCCACAACTGAGGGAGACACCTGAGATAACACTCACAACTGATGGAGACAACTGAGATAACACTCACAACTGAGGGAGACACCTGAGATAACACTCACAACTGAAGGAGACACCTGAGATAACACTCACAACTGAGGAAGACACCTGAGATAACACCCACAACTGAGGGAGACACCTGAGATAACACTCACAACTGAGGGAGACACCTGAGATAACACCCACAACTGAGGGAGACACCTGAGATAACACTCACAACTGAGGGAGACACCTGAGATAACACCCACAACTGAGGGAGACACGTGAGATAACACTCACCACTGAGGGAGACACCTGAGATAACACTCACAACTGATGGAGATACCTGAGATAACACTCACAACTGATGGAGACACCTGAGATAACACTCACAACTGATGGAGACACCTGAGATAACACTCACAACTGATGGAGACACCTGAGATAACACTCACAGCTGATGGAGACACCTGAGATAACACTCACAACTGATGGAGACACCTGAGATAACACTCACAACTGATGGAGACACCTGAGATAACACTCACAACTGATGGAGACACCTGAGATCACACTCACAACTGATGGAGACACCTGAGATAACACTCACAACTGATGGAGACACCTGAGATAACACTCACAACTGATGGAGACACCTGAGATAACACTCACAACTGATGGAGACACCTGAGATAACACTCACAACTGATGGAGACACCTGAGATAACACTCACAGCTGATGGAGACACCTGGGATAACACTCACAGCTGATGGAGACACCTGGGATAACACTCACAACTGATGGAGACACCTGAGATAACACTCACAGCTGATGGAGACACCTGGGATAACACTCACAGCTGATGGAGACACCTGAGATAACACTCACAGCTGAGTGAGACACCTGGGATAACACTCACAGCTGATGGAGACACCTGGGATAACACTCACAGCTGAGGGAGACACCTGAGATAACATTCACAACTGATGGAGACACCTGGGATAACACTCACAGCTGATGGAGACACCTGGGATAACACTCACAGCTGAGGGAGACACCTGGGACAACACTCACAACTGATGGAGACACCTGAGATAACACTCACAACTGATGGAGACACCTGAGATAACACTCACAACTGATGGAGACATATGAGATAACACTCACAACTGATGGAGACACCTGAGATAACACTCACAACTGATGGAGACACCTGAGATAACACTCACAACTGATGGAGACACCTGAGATAACACTCACAACTGATGGAGACACCTGAGATAACACTCACAACTGATGGAGACACCTGAGATAACACTCACACTGATGGAGACATCTGAGATAACACTCACAACTGATGGAGACACCTGAGATAACACTCACAACTGATGGAGACACCTGAGATAACACTCACAACTGATGGAGACACCTGAGATAACACAACAACTGATGGAGACACCTGAGATAACACTCACAACTGATGGAGACACCTGAGATAACACTCACAACTGATGGAGACACCTGAGATAACACTCACAACTGATGGAGACACCTGAGATAACACTCACAGCTGATGGAGACACCTGAGATAACACACGCCACTGATGGAGACACCTGGGATAACACAACTAAGTGCTGGAGACACCTGAGGATAAACACTCACAGCTGATGGAGAGACCTGAGATAACACTAACACAACTGATGGAGACACCTGAGATAACACTCACAATGATGGAGACACCTGAGATAACACTCACCACTGAAGGAGACACCTGAGATAACACTCACAAATGATGGAGACACCTGAGATAAACACTCACAAAATGATGGAGACACCTGGGATAACACTCACAGCTGAGAGAGACACCTGGGATAACACTCACAGCTGAGGGAGACACCTGGGATATACTCACAGCTGATGGAGACACCTGGGATAACACAACTAAGTGCGGGAGACACCTGAGATAACACTCACAGCTGATGGAGACACCTGAGATAACACTCACAGCTGATGGAGACACCTGAGATAACACTCGCCACTGATGGAGACACCTGAGATAACACTCACAACTGATGGAGACACCTGAGATAACACTCACAACTGATGGAGACACATGAGATAACACTCACCACTGAAGGAGACATCCTGAGATAACACTCACAAATGATGGAGACACCTGAGATAACACTCACAACTGATGGAGACACCTGAGATAACACTCACCACTGAGGGAGACACCTGAGATAACACTCACCACTGATGGAGACACCTGAGATAACACTCACAAATGATGGAGACACCTGAGATAACACTCACAACTGATGGAGACACCTGAGATAACACTCACCACTGATGGAGACATCTGAGATAACACTCACCACTGATGGAGACACCTGAGATAACACTTATAACTGATGGAGACACCTGAGATAACACTCACAACTGATGGAGACATCTGAGATAACACTCACAACTGATGGAGACACCTGAGATAACACTCACAACTGATGGAGACATATGAGATAACACTCACAACTGATGGAGACACCTGAGATAACACTCACAACTGATGGAGACACCTGAGATAACACTCACAACTGATGGAGCCATCTGAGATAACACTCACAACTGATGGAGACATATGAGATAACACTCACAACTGATGGGACACCTGAGATAACACTCACAACTGATGGAGACATATGAGATAACACTCACAACTGATGGAGACATCCTGAGATAACACTCACAACTGATGGAGACATATGAGATAACACTCACAACTGATGGAGACACCTGAGATAACACTCACAACTGATGGAGACACCTGAGATAACACTCACAACTGATGGAGACATCTGAGATAACCCTCACAACTGATGGAGACATCCTGAGATAACACTCACAACTGTAGGAGACAACTGATGATAACACTCACAACTGATGGAGACACCTGAGATAACACTCACAACTGATGGAGACATCTGAGATAACACTCACAACTGATGGGAGACACTCTGAGATAACAACTCACAACTGATGGAGACAACCTGAGATAACACTCACAACTGATGGAGACACCTGGAGATAACACTCACAACTGATGGAGACACTCTGAGATAACACTCACAACTGATGGAGACACCTGAGATAACACTCACACTGATGGAGACACCTGAGATAACACTCACAAGCTGAGGGAGACACCTGAGATAACACTTCACAGCTGATGGAGACACCTGAGATAACACTCACAACTGAGGAGACACCTGAGATAACACTTCACAAACTGATGGGAGATACCTGGGATAACACTCACAAGCTGATGGAGACACCTGAGATAACACTCACAAGCTGAGGAGACACCTGGGTACTAACACTCGTCAACTGATGGAGACACTGAGGATAACACAACTCCAAGTGCTGGAGACACCTGAGATAACACTCACAGCTGATGGAGACACCTGAGATAACACTCACAAGCTGATGGAGACACCTGGATAACACTCACAAGCTGGATGGAGACACCTGGGATAACACTCACAGCTGAGGGATACACCTGAGATAACACTCACAACTGATGGAGACACCTGAGATACCACTCACAACTGATGGAGACACATGAGATAACACTCACAGCTGAGGGAGACATCTGAGATAACACTCACAACTGAGGAGACACCTGAGATAACACTCACAACTGATGGAGACACCTGAGATAACACTACTAACGATGGAGACACCTGAGATAACACTCACAACTGATGGAGACACCTGAGATAACACTCACCAGCTGATGGAGACACCTGAGATAAACACTCGCCAACTGATGGAGACACCTGAGATAACACTCACAGCTGAGGGAGACATCCTGAGATAACACTCACAGCTGATGGAGACATCTGAGATAACACACTCACACTGATGGAGACATCCTGGATAACACACTAAGTTGCGGGAGACACCTGAGATAACACTCACAGCTGATGGAGACACCTGAGATAACACTCACAACTGATGGAGACACCTGAGATAACACTCACAAATGATGGAGACACCTGAGATAACACTCACCACTGAGGAGACACCTGAGATAACACTCACAAATGATGGAGACAACTGAGATAACACTCACAAATGATGGAGACACCTGAGATAACACTCACCACTGAGGGAGACACCTGAGATAACACTCACCACTGATGGAGACACCTGAGATAACACATCATCAACTGATGGAGACACCTGAGATAACACTCACAACTGATGGAGACATCTGAGATAATACTCACAACTGATGGAGACATCTGAGATAACACTCACCACTGATGGAGACACCTGAGATAACACTTATAACTTATGGAGACACCTGAGATAACACTTATAACTGATGGAGACATCTGAGATAACACTCACCACTGATGGAGACACCTGAGATAACACTTATAACTGATGGAGACACCTGAGATAACACTTATAACTGATGCAGACATCTGAGATAACACTCACAACTGATGGAGACACCTGAGATAACACTAACAACTGATGGAGACACCTGAGATAACACTAGCAACTGATGGAGACACATGATATAACACTTATCACTGATGGAGACACCTGAGATAACACTATAACTGATGGAGACATCTGAGATAACACTCACAACTGATGGAGACATATGAGATAAACACTCACAACTGATGGAGACATCTGAGATAACACTCACCACTGATGGAGACACCTGAGATAACACTTATAACTGATGGAGACACCTGAGATAACACTCACAACTGATGGAGACATCTGAGATAACACTCGCCACTGATGGAGACACCTGAGATAACACTTAAAACTGATGGAGACACCTGAGATAACACTCACAACTGAGGGAGACACCTGAGATAACACTCACAACTGAACGAGACAACCTGAGATAACACTCACAACTGAGGGAGACACCTGAGATAACACTCGCCACTGATGGAGACACCTGAGATAACACCTACCACTGATGGAGACACCTGAGATAACACTCACAACTGATGGAGACACCTGAGATAATACTCGCAACTGATGGAGACACCTGAGATAACACTCACAACTGATGGAGACACCTGAGATAACACTCGCCACTGATGGAGACACCTGAGATAACACCCACAACTGATGGAGACACCTGAGATAACACTCGCCACTGATGGAGACACCTGAGATAACACTCACAGCTGAGGGAGACACCTGACATAACACTCACAGCTGAGGGAGACATCTGAGATAACACTCACAGCTGAGGGAGACATCTGAGATAACACTCACAGCTGAGGGAGACATCTGGGATAACACTCGTCACTTAGGGAGACACCTGGGATAACACTCACCACTGATGGAGACACCTGAGATAACACTCACAGCTGAGGGAGACATCTGGGATAACACTCACCACTGATGGAGACACCTGAGATAACACTTATAACTGATGGAGACACCTGAGATAACACTTATAACTGATGGAGACATCTGAGATAACACTCACCACTGATGGAGACACCTGAGATAACACTTATAACTGATGGAGACACCTGAGATAACACTTATAACTGATGGAGACATCTGAGATAACACTCACAACTGATGGAGACACCTGAGATAACACTCACAACTGATGGAGACATCTGAGATAACACTCACCACTGATGGAGACACCTGAGATAACACTTATAACTGATGGAGACACCTGAGATAACACTTATAACTGATGGAGACATCTGAGATAACACTCACAACTGATGGAGACATCTGAGATAACACTCACAACTGATGGAGACATCTGAGATAACACTCACCACTGATGGAGACACCTGAGATAACACTTATAACTGATGGAGACACCTGAGATAACACTCACAACTGATGGAGACATCTGAGATAACACTCGCCACTGATGGAGACACCTGAGATAACACTTATAACTGATGGAGACACCTGAGATAACACTCACAACTGAGGGAGACACCTGAGATAACACTCACAACTGAACGAGACACCTGAGATAACACTCACAACTGAGGGAGACACCTGAGATAACACTCGCCACTGATGGAGACACCTGAGATAACACCTACCACTGATGGAGACACCTGAGATAACACTCACAACTGATGGAGACACCTGAGATAATACTCGCCACTGATGGAGACACCTGAGATAACACTCACAGCTGAGGGAGACATCTGAGATAATACTCGCAACTGATGGAGACACCTGAGATAACACTCACAACTGATGGAGACACCTGAGATAACACTCGCCACTGATGGAGACACCTGAGATAACACCCACAACTGATGGAGACACCTGAGATAACACTCGCCACTGATGGAGACACCTGAGATAACACTCACAGCTGAGGGAGACACCTGACATAACACTCACAGCTGAGGGAGACATCTGAGATAACACTCACAGCTGAGGGAGACATCTGAGATAACACTCACAGCTGAGGGAGACATCTGGGATAACACTCGTCACTGAGGGAGACACCTGGGATAACACTCACCACTGATGGAGACACCTGAGATAACACTCACAGCTGAGGGAGACATCTGGGATAACACTCGTCACTGAGGGAGACACCTGTGATAACACTCACCACTGATGGAGACACCTGAGATAACACTCACAGCTGAGGGAGACATCTGGGATAACACTCGTCACTGAGGGAGACACCTGGGATAACACTCACCACTGATGGAGACACCTGAGATAACACTCACAGCTGAGGGAGACATCTGGGATAACACTCGTCACTGATGGAGACACCTGGGATAACACAACTAAGTGCGGGAGACACCTGAGATAACACTCGTCACTGATGGAGACACCTGAGATAACACTCACAGCTGAGGGAGACATCTGAGATAACACTCACAGCTGAGGGAGACACCTGGGATAACACTCACCACTGATGGAGACATCTGAGATAACACTCACAGCTGAGGGAGACATCTGAGATAACACTCACCACTGATGGAGACACCTGAGATAACACTTATAACTGATGGAGACACCTGAGATAACACTCACAACTGATGGAGACATCTGAGATAACACTCGCCACTGATGGAGACACCTGAGATAGCACTCACAGCTGAGGGAGACATCTGAGATAACACTCACAGCTGAGGGAGACATCTGAGATAACACTCACAGCTGAGGGAGACATCTGAGATAACACTCAGAGCTGAGGGAGACATCTGAGATAACACTCACCACTGAGGGAGACACCTAAGATAACACTCCCAGCTGAGAAAGACTATTGATGAAATACAACAAAATAATCCAGATAACTGATAAGGCACAGCTGACTGCGGGAGGCAACTAAGATAACACGGCTGACCGAGGGAGACAACTGGTATAAGAAATCGCACCGTGGATACAGAATTGGTGAAATGATTAATCTAGATATTCACAGACACGTATGTTCAAACGATTAACGAACAATTGAAGATTACAATAACAACAAATAGAAAAACAAAACAATAAGTACACCTTTTTATTATAAAACTGTTTGTTAGACAATCACTGAGTGTTGTACAAGTGCATTGTTGTATCATCAAACTGTTTGTTAGACAATCACTGAGTGTTGTACAAGTGCATTGTTGTATCATCAAACTGTTTGTTAGACAATCACTGAGTGTTGTACAAGTGCATTGTTGTATCATCAAACTGTTTGTTAGACAATCACTGAGTGTTGTACAAGTGCATTGTTGTATCATCAAACTGTTTGTTAGACAATCACTGAGTGTTGTACAAGTGCATTGTTGTATCATCAAACTGTTTGTTAGACTATCACTGAGTGTTGTACAAGTGCATTGTTGTATCATCAAACTGTTTGTTAGACTATCACTGAGTGTTGTACAAGTGCATTGTTGTATCATCAAACTGTTTGTTAGACTATCACTGAGTGTTGTACAAGTGCATTGTTGTATCATCAAACTGTTTGTTAGACAATCACTGAGTGTTGTACAAGTGCATTGTTGTGTCATCAAACTGTTTATTAGACAATCACTGAGTGTTGTACAAGTGCATTGTTGTATCATCAAACTGTTTGTTAGACTATCACTGAGTGTTGTACAAGTGCATTGTTGTATCATCAAACTGATTGTTAGACAATCACTGAGTGTTGTACAAGTGCATTGTTGTATCATCAAACTGTTTGTTAGACAATCACTGAGTGTTGTACAAGTGCATTGTTGTATCATCAAACTGTTTGTTAGACAATCACTGAGTGTTGTACAAGTGCATTGTTGTATCATCAAACTGTTTGTTAGACTATCACTGAGTGTTGTACAAGTATATTGCTGTTTTTTTCAAATCGGTTGCTAGATTCTAACTGAGTGTTGCACAAATACAATGTTGTATTTTCAAATCAGGTTCTCAACGAATGTTGCAAGTGCACAAATAAAACAAGACATTCTATCATCATTTCATATCGTTTGTTTATTTATTTGCCTGTTATTTTTTAAAGTCAATAACATAGTGTATTTAATAATTAGCTGCCACGCTGGCGAAGTTAACAGGGAACTACGCTGGTCATGTCGTGGGCACGGTCGGACGCGGGTTCGATTCTTGGACTCGTCACCTGCCAAGGTGTGGGAAAGATTGGCCACCCCTTATCCGAGCATTCAGAAACAGATGTTAGTGGGCTTCACGTCAATGTCCCCTGGACTCGTCACCTGCCAAAGTTAGGGAAATTTTGGCCACCTCTTGCTCGAGCATTGAGAGAGATAGATAGATAGATAGATAGAGAGAGAGAGAGAGAGAGAGAGAGAGAGAGAGAGAAGAGAGAGAGAGAGAGAGAGAGAGAGAGAGAGATGTTAGTCTTCACTTCACAGACCCATGGACTCTTCACCTGCCAAGTTGAGGGAAGTACTTGTTTTTAAATATTGCATATTCCTTGCAGGACGTTGCAGTAAATACCAGCATCTTTCAGCTGCTGTTGATTTAATAGGCAAATTTTACAATGCTCTAATCCGAGCATTCAATGAAACATATTATTGGGCTTCACGTCACAGACCTATATGAGTAAACTGCATGAGTACAACCAGAATCTCTTACAATTATTGCTCCCCTCCATCCACCGTGTGCCCGGGATCTGCTAGCGGGGCTGTCACAATGCTGCTGACAGACAGAAGGGGCTGTGGTTGTGTCTATTGGATGTCAGTGTGAATGTTGTGCTGGACTACTTATCAACAACTCTGAGTCCCTGTAGAACACCCGTTTGCACACACACATGAAATAGTTTAACTATGAATTAACACAATGCACATCACTATTCAGGAAGATGTATCACAGATCTACATGTATCCTTTTCATTTAATTCCTGTGAAGTACAACACTGCCTTCCACAGGCCTTTATAACAGCCGCAATAAAATGAACTGTTACGCCGAACTCTCTGTTCGACCGAGGATAACCAACTCTCCTGAGTCTAACCTTTTGGGCCACGTGTTTTCCATGTCTAACTCCCCAGGCGAAGTGTTTTTTTTTGTTTTAAACTGCCCCAAAATTCCAAATGTTCGTAGATTCCTCCTTTACTTCTTCTTCTTCTTTTTCTTTCGTTCGCTTGACATATGTCTATAACTGCAATGTTATCTCTTGTATGAATCTAAGTCTTTTTAGTTCACACAGTGGTCCATAGAGTTTATCTTCCACTGTTGTCTCTCTAGTCCAGAAGGTTTGCCTAGATATTTTATATTTTGGGCAGTCTTGGAGTATTTGCCGTGCTGTCTGAGCCGCCAATCCACATATGCACATGGCTGTTTCACCAATTGTGACAAAACGCCTACAGATCGGCAGATCTCTGCATAATATCCCTTTGAAGGGAGTGCGATGCGTTGGTCTCCCTGGAATTTAATATCAATTAATAGGGAATTTCCCATCTGAAGTAGTGCGTGGCGGAGCTATACTAGTTATTTATAGAGAAATCTAGAATGTTCCCCCAAGTGCGTACGTGGTCGAGATCTCTAGGTTCACGAGTGCTTCATGCAGCACGGGTTGGTAGAACTTATCGTGACTCTGGTTTTCTCCATGGTTCATGGGAATCACGCGGCCCGTGTAGGCAAGTGGAAGGCGCACTGACTTAGTCGTGATCAGTTGCCAGCCGGACCTCAGCGTAAGACAGATCACAGCCACAGGGCTGCTGTAATTTTGATGTCAATGTGCGCGGCCAGAGCGGACATCTGCAGTCGTGTTTGTGATTGTTAAATCACAGGTTAGTAGAATACTTATTCTATTGTTTAACTGTTGTCTTTATGCCGTGCCGACCTCCCCGAACGAATTAATTGCCGTCGGAAATGAGTAGTCGCGTAGCATTACAATTTACAGCTGGCTGTCTGCATATTTAATTAGCCTTTATCGATCGGCGACGTAATGTGTTACCTGACGGACCAAGCCTTATTCCACAGTGAGTGGTGTGTAAATTAGATAGGCCGAACTATGTGCTTTCGAGGACTGGTGAAAATCCCATGTGTTTCGATAGATATATTTGTTAACTGATTGTTTACAAATGAGTTGCAGGGACAGTGATATGTATATTATTACTGTGTTGTGCTAGGGAGATCCCGGCTCTTTACAAGGTGTGTAGTAGTTACTTGTTTGGTTTATTAATTACGCATGCAAGGCAGGAAGTTTGTCAGTCATTACAGCGATATGCTAGACGCTGTAAATAATAAGGTAGATCTTATTATTATAGATGTGTAATGTGCTTCGTGACAGAATGGTAACTTAGTTGTTCTATCAGTGGTGGTGATTTTTCGAGGAATCAAGGTGAGATCGGCCGTGGTGTATTTGCTGTGTGAAGATAGCAGTGTTATTCCGCGTAAGCAGAATGGTGTTACATCGGTAGGATAACAGTTGATAGGAAGTATTATGATACTATTGTTACTGCTTGTTTTCAATGTGCGTCCGTTAGAATGACCGTGCGTGTTCCATCTTACGTTTGTCTAGGCAGCCGACTGGGAGGTAGGCCTGTACGCCCAACCAGTTAGGTTACAGGTCCGACCGAAATCGATCGTGCATATCCGATGGTTGAACATACCCGATCGAGGGTGATGCGGCACTCCGTAATTCGAGGCCGTTGTGTCTAGATAAATCTAGGATTTGAACCTAACCGTTTCTGTCTCTTATATTCTACTCTTCTGGAAACCTGACTCTGTTCATGGAGTACTGGGAGTACTGCCGTGAAGTAGTAGTAGAGGGGAATAAACCCCCCCCCCCCCCCCCCCAAAAAAAAAAGGTTTTGGTAGTGGAGAGTCTGGAGGCTTGCTACATTGGATGGCGTGACGTAAGTCGTCACGGGACAAGGTACACGGGACACACAGTAGCTGTGGGAAAGTGTAAGGGTGGATGGCCACCACAGCTGTGCTCGACCGGCACAGGTATGACTGACCTGGAAGATAGTCAGTGAATAAAAGGGCTACTCAGGATCTGGGACAGGGATCCCAGAACTGACACTATGGCTGTGATATGAGTTTGTTATTTAAGTGTAACAATTCATGCGTTCTCCTTAGTTAATACTATAGTAATGAATTATCAAGAGTATAATTTATTATGGTCATATAGTTATTAATGTGTGTAATTGATCAGTCCATGGGTTAACGGATTGGTTAATTGATGAGTCTGTCAGGAAGGAGATGTCCGGCTGGAAACTTCTAGATAAAGTAATCACTACACTGAAAGGGAAGTAGGTGTATATGTTGATTGATGATGGAAGATCTTCCTCTTCTTCTTTCGTTCGCTTGAAACATGTCTACAACTGCAATGTCGTCTCTTGTATGAATCTAACAGTCTTTTTTAGTTCATTCAGCGGTCCATAGAGTTTATCTTCCACTGTTGTCTCTCTAGGCCAGAAGGTTCGCCTGGATATGTTGTAGTTTGGGCAATCCTGGAGTATGTGATCTGCTGTCTGCGACGCCAAACCACATGTGAACGTGGCTGAGTCACCAATCTTGAATTTTGTATACAAGTGGTTGCGTAATCTATTGTGTCCTGTTCTGAGGCGCAGAAGAATGACCTGTTCTGATCTGTCCATAATGTGGTAGTCGTCTTGAGTAAGGTTTGGAGGCTTTCTGATTGATGTGATCATTCTTTTCTTTTGGTGGTATGTAATAGGCACATCAGGTTGTTCTTCTTTTGCTCCTTCCTTAGCCAATCGATCAGCTCTGTCGTTTCCGGGGATTCCACAGTGGGATGGTATCCACTGTATGGTGATCTTACGCTGACTGCTAAGTTCAGAAAGTAGTGTCCTCAGAACTGGCAATTTCCCAGACAGGAGCGCCTCTATTACGGATTTTGCATCTGTCAATATCACTGCAGGTTGTGTACCATGGCTGGTATTTTGTAATTTCTCTGTGGCTATCTTGATTGCCTCAATTTCAGCATCATAGTTATGGCAGTACTTTCCTGTTGGAATTCTGGCCGTGTCTCTAGTATTATTTGGGTATTCTATGTACACTCCCGCTCCTCCATTTCGAACAGCATTTTGTGCTGACCCATCTGTGTAGACTCGGATCCAGAGGTCCTGTGGGTATTAATCATCAAGGAAGCTGAGAGTGGCTGTTCTGCGCTGTACACTGTTCTGTTCTTCCTTGTCCAATATTCCTCTCACTTTTGACTGGATTTGTAGCGATATTCTATGCTCATCTTTCCACGGGGTTCGCTCTGGAATAGTTGTTAGGGGGATACCAACTGTGGGAAGATCGATGGATTCTCTGCAGAGTTGTTTGTCCTGGTGGATGAAACTACTTCTTTTCAACCGCCCCATAGCTAAGTTTTCAAATCGGTTCTTCATAGGGTGGCCTGGCAAGCTGAGAAACTTTTTTGCTTGTATTAGTGTTTTTGTATCTCCGCGTGCTCTTAAAGCTTGTGTCCTCCCCATTTTCTCAATTGCTACTATAGGGGTTGATCTCATCCCTCCTGTGATGACTCTAAGAGCTTGATTTTGCACCTTGTCCAGCTCCTGCAATGTAGTTTTTGATGCTGAACACCACGCAGTTGACCCATATTCCAGGTGTGGTCGTATGCTCTGTTGGTAAACTTTGCTAAGTATTTTCCCACTGGCTCCCTACGTGGTTCCAGTTAACTTTCTTAGGATGGCAATTTTCCTTCTGGCTTTTGCTACTGCTTTTTTGATGCGTTTTCTCCATGTCAGCCTGTCGTCGAATGTTACACCAAGGTATGTTGGTTCCTTATCTTCTCTTAGGGGTGTTCCATTTATCTGAATGCTCCCTGCCTTTTGTTTCGGAGAAAGGGTAAATAGAGTGGTGCTGCACTTGTCAGTGTTTATGCTGATACACCATCTATCCGCCCATGCAACAAATGTATCTACAGCTCTCTGTAGCAATATGGTGGCCACTGATGCATGTTCATTTGCGCTCCACAAAACCAGGTCATCAGCGTACATTGCCGCTTTAATTCCGTCGGGTAGATTAGCAACAAGATCATTGATGAAGATTAGAAAAAGTGTTGGGGACAGGACTCCGCCCTGGGGAACACCGTGACGCAATAGAACTTTCTTGCTCTTGAGACCGTCTATCTGTACTCGGGCTCTTCTGTTGTGCAAGTAGGCTTTTACCCATTTGTACATTCTTCCATTGACTTTACAGTTTCTCAGTTTCTTCATCAGACCCTCTTTCCAGACTTTGTCAAAGGCTTTCTTCAGATCTATCCAAGCCGCAAGTACCAGCTTCTTCTCTTGGAATGCATCCTCAACTTCTTGAGAGAGGTAGGTTGTCTGATCTTCCGTAGAGTAGCACTGTCTAAAGGCAGCCTGTTGTGGCACAAGGATGTTTTCACTTTCAATGTACCACTGTAGTCTGTGATTGATGACGCGTTCCATTGTTTTGCAGAGACAACTGGTGAGGCTAATGGGTCTGTAGCTGGAGGCAATGGAATTGTCTTTCCCAGATTTTAGGAGGGGTATCATGATTGCTTCTCTCCAGACTTGTGGAACACTGCCTAAGGTCCATGTATTATTAAAGATCTGTAGCAACTTTGCTTTGGCCTCTGTTCCTAGGTTCCTGATCATTTCATTGGAGATACCATCAGCTCCTGGTGATTTTCTCATTTTCACTTTATATATGGCTAGCTCCAGTTCACTGAATGTGATAGGTGTCTCCATAACCTCATGTACAATTTCCTTCTGTCCTGTATTTTGCCATTTCTCTCGAATCTTTTGTTGTTTCTCTGGACTAATTTCAATATTGTTATCTTGTGCGAATGAGTCCGCAAAATGGTCAGCTGCTTGCTTTCCTGTTAAAATGTTTCCGTCTTTATGTAGCGCAATTTTTGAGTTTCTCCCTGTGCCTTCATCGTTAAGCTGTTTTATTAGCCTCTATAACTTCCTTGTGTCTCTTTCAAAGTTCAGTGACTCTGTTTTCTCCTGCCAGCTTTTCCGTCTAGCCTGCAGTTGGGCCCTTTGAAATTTGGCTTTTGCGTGCTGATATTTATTGTGGTGCTCTTGGCTGGGATTGGCCTCTGCTTGCTTTCTACATACATCCACATCATTATGCAACTGTTCCAGTTCACTATTCCAGTAGGGTTTATAATGTTTACGGGCTCCTCTTGGTATTGTTTCTCGTGCTGCCTGTAGTATGCATTTCCCAAACTCTTCAACTACTTTATTTATGCCATTCACAGTGTTCAGGTTTTTAACCAGTATGCTGGTGCGATGCTTGTACATTGCCCAGTCTGCTTTCTTGTAGTTCCACCTCGAGAGGGTGCTGCTTTCACTTACAAATTCATTTTCTACAGTTAGAAAGACTGGCCGATGGTCACTGCCACCAAGTTGTTTCCCAACAATTCGTGTAATGTTCCACTTCAGGTCTGGTGAATAAAACGCCAGGTCAGGTGTAGTTGTAGAGTGCATGATTTCGAGTAGAAGGTATGTGGGTCAGACGGCTTGTTAATCAGGATGAATCTATTCTCATCCTGCCAATCTTCCAATCTCTCTCCTCTCTGGTCCATGTGATCATAGCCCCAGCTCTGCGAATGGCTGTTGAAGTCGCCACGCACAATCATTTTTCTTTTTAATGGTAGTGTGTCCAGTGCCTGTGGGCGGTCATTTGGACAGTAGTAATTGATCAGGTGAAAGTCTGTATTGTCTGTTTTAAGTTTAAGTGCCTGATACTCAAGCCCTTCCATGTGAACTTCAATTTGGGAAGCAGGAATGTTGTTTTTGACGAGAGTCAGTATCCCACCCTTTCTCCTGTCCTTTCGGTCAGATCGGTAACACTGGTAGCCTCTGAATTTGAAGGCTATATTTTCGTTCAGGTGAGTTTCTTGCAAGCAACATACACTTACATTTTCATTGGCCAAGATGTTTTCTAGTTCTATTCGTTTTTTGGTGATACCCTCTGCATTCCAGTGCATTATTTTAAGTCTTTGTTTGGTGCGGCCAGACGGTCTATTGTCAGGCCCTCTGGCTCCGCTGGACATCTGAGATGGACCTCCATTATTTGTGGTTAGACCCTTACGAGGCATAAGGCCCGGCACTGCACCTGTCTGTGGGACCAGAGCAGGGCGAGCACCATAACATGTAGCAGTTGTCGACATAATTCACGGCGTTATTGCGTGGCAGCCTGATTTCTGTGGTGCGCCTCCTGGCTGGCTGCCTCCGTCTTCAGCACCTATCTTTTGCAAGAGTAGACTATGGTCTTACTCGACACACGAACACATAATCTTCCTTTTACTAGAATTTCAAAACTATAAACTTTACTTGGAAATTGATGGGCACCACCATTTGTAACAATGACGTAAACAGGCTTCCCCGATGGCAACGCAATATCGATACATACATCTGATCAAGAGAATAGGCCAGTAAAGCCGATTATACACATTCCAGATCCCAAACGGAAACACCCACACATTGATGTATCAGAAATGGAAAACTTGAACGTTAGCAAATCATCTCTTCATCACGAAAACTGTATCAATGTTACTTGAAAATATTCAATTCATGGGTGCCGCCATTTGCCATGATGGAAGATGAAACAGGATTGGACTGGCACCAGGCGAAAGATGCTTTGACAGAGTCATACAGTTGACTCTGGTGCTAGGGGTTATTTGTAGCCTAGAAGGGTTACTTGACTGAACAGGTGGGCTATTGCTTTCTCTAACATCACTATACCTATACATTATGGGTACAAGTAGATCTATGATGTGATGATTTCATACTCATGTTGGTATACATCAGGCATGACTGAGAGGCAGGTGACATGGTAGAGATGCTGTTAGTCTTTGTTGTAGTTGAGTACTCACACCAACCTCTCCGTGTTTCAGGATCTGTTATTGCTATACTGAAGAAGATACGAGAGCTTCACCATGAGCTCTATGGGCCCACTCATTCCACTGCCTATCCAGAAGTTGATTGAGGCCATACTGGGAGTGGTCGTCTGATTCTGCGAGATCAATGTTGGAAGGAGCTGAGTGCTGAATATGTCGGTAGGTCTAGGTTTGGACCTCCGCCAAGAGTCTGACGAGTGTCATCCGATCCTGAGAGGATCCAACACTGAAACGTCTGGTGATTCTAGCCAGTGAAGCACTGGTGAAATTCAAACTCAGTGTAAACCTTGGTGAATGCAAGGTCCTGAACTTTCAAGTTGAGCCAAGTGATCATTGTTACCGGTCACCATGGCCTGTGTGCTATGCTTCCGGCCCGGCTGGGTTGTCATGGGACACCGTGTATAATTTTATGCTTGAATAGTGTATTTACATTGGTTTACCTTTATGAAGCCAACACGTGGTCCAGTGACCTAAGACATTGATTACATAAGTGGTGGGAACACCAGAGGGACATGTTTGTTAAGGTAGGGAGCTACCTCATTCCAACGTGGTGAACTGTTGACAGTGTATGCTAGGTTGTGATTGATACCCATCGATCAGGGTAGTTACATGAGACTGTGTGAAGATCTATTGGTCCAAGGACCTGGAAAGAAGGTGAAGTGTTAGAGTCACCTGATAGACTTTGCCAGTGACGTTTTGTGTTCATGTGGAGCAACCGCTCATGTGGTAGGTGACATAACAGTGTGTTGGTCACTTATGAGATAGAAGAGTGACCAGGCTCTTGTGTATGTTGATACGGTGCTACATGTACTTTTTCTGCAAGTGGGAGACCGCTAATATTCTAGGGTCGGCCCAGACTTCATCCGGAGTGTGACGGGTGAAATAGTACGACAGCAAGGAAGGATCCTTGTTCATCGGTGCAGTGTCAGTCAGGCAGTGGTACTGCGCTTGATCAGCCCGTGATTGGTTCTCTGTGGGAAGAGGGAACTTTGGAGAGGCAGCAGACCTTGGAGTTCCGGTCCACAGGAGGAGCCTGGGTGAGTCGCTACCACGACTGGACAACCGCACGAGCTATCGTCCGCCTCCATGATGAAGAATACTCATCTGCATATCTGATCTTGTATATAGTCTCTTCTAGTCTGGCTTTCAGCCATCCTTCTCTGTGTTGTGGTTGACTTAGTTCAGAATTAAATTTTTGTTCTCTTAGCTATCACTTTGTGCAGTGATATGACTGGTGTCTTGTCCGAGCCCCCTTGGGGTAGGGAACCCTAGGTGAGGGAGGGGAGGTTCAGCTGTCCCGGCTTGTGTGGGGCCTGGTAGATGTAGAGTGCTATTGAGGTGGTTGGAGCAAAGGCTGGGGATATTATCTATCGTGGCAAACCAGTCCAAGCCCCGGCGGTCTTGTCACACCAATATTGAATTTTGTGTACATGTGGTTGCGTAATCTATTGTGTCCTGTTCTGAGGCGCAGAATATTGACTTGTTCTGGTCTGTCCATAACATGGTAGTCATCTTGATCAGGGTTTGGTGGTTATCTGACTGATTTGATCATTATTTTCTTTGTGTGGTATGTAACGAGCACATCAGGCTGTTCTTCTTTGGCTCCTTCCTTAGCCAATTGATCAGCTCTGTCGTTTCCGGGTACTCCACAGTGGGATGGTATCCACTGTATGGTGACCTTATGCTGACTGCTAAGTTCAGAAAGTAGTGTCCTTAGTACTGGCAATTTCCCAGACAGGAGCGCCTCGAGTACTGATTTTGCATCTGTCAATAGCACCACAGGTTGTGTACCATTGCTGGCATTTATTAATTTCTCTGTTGTTATCTTGATTGCCTCAATTTCAGCATCGTAGTGATGGCAATACTTTCCTGTCGTTACTCTAGCTCTGTCCCTGGTATTATTTGTGTATTCTATGTACACTCCCGCTCCTCCATTTCGAACAGCACTTTGTGCTGACCCATCTGTGTAGACTCGGATCCAGAGGTCCTGTGGGTATTCTTCATCAAGGAAGCTGAGAGTGGCTGTTCTGCGCTGCAAACTGTTCTGTTCTTCCTTGTCAAATATTCCTCTCACTTTTGTCTGGATTTGTAATGATAGTCTGTGTTCATCTTTCCATGGAGTTCGCTCTGGAATAGTTGTTAGGGGGATACAAATTGTGGGTAGATTGGTGGTTCTCTGCAGAGTCGTTTGGCCTGGTGGATAAAACTACTTCTTTTCACCCCCCCCCCCCCTATTGCTAGGTTTTCAAATCTGTTCTTCATAGGGTGGCCTGGCAAGCTGGGGAACTTTTCTGCTTGTATTAGCGTTTTCATATCTCTGCGCTCTCTCAGTGCTTGTGTCCTCCCCATCTTCTCCTTTTCCACTATAGGGCTTGATCTCATCCCTCCTGTGGTGACTCTAAGTGCTTGATTTTGCACCTTGTCCAGCTCCTGTAATGTGGTTTTTGATGCCGAACACCACGCAGTTGACCCATATTCCAGGTGTGGTCATATGCTCTGTTGATAAACTTTGCTAAGTATTTTCCCACTGGCTCCCCATGTGGTTCCACTTAGCTTTCTCAGGATGGCTATTTTCCTTCTGGCTTTTGCTACTGCTTTGTTGATGTCCATGTCAGCCTGCCATCAAATGTTACTCCAAGGTATGTTGGTTCTTTATCTTCTCTTAGGGGTGTTCCATTTATCTGGATGATCCCTGCCTTTTGTTTTGGAGAGAGAGTAAATAGAGTGGTGCTGCACTTGTCAGTGTTTATGCTGACACACCATCTATTTGCCCATGCAACAAATGTATCTACAGCTCTTTGTAGCAATCTGGTGGCCACTGATGCACCTCCTTTACTTTCTTTTCATTGGTTTCCTCTGCACCCCCCCCCCCCCCGTAAAATTCCATTTCACCCTTGATCAACATTACCGGTTCCGAGGAGCATTCCATTTTGGTGTTTACCTTTGTCTATCCATCTCCTATCATGTTTTACCTTCCCACCGATAATATAATCAAGGCTGGTGAGTGCTCTACGATACCACTGTCTTGGGGCTCCCCCCATTCGTTGAAGAATCTAATTAATTTCCCTGGCCTCACCTTTGCTTTACTCTTACCTCATACCTGCAACCTTGGATTATTACAGTCAGATTCTTAATCCCACATCCACTGTCCTTTGGACGCAATCACGCACGTTACTTTACCCCCCCCCCCCCCTTTCCCCCACGCCCCCCCCCCCCCAAAAAAAAAAACAAACATATTTTTCAAATGAAGGATGAGCAATAATGTTCAAAGTGACAATGCCTGAGTAGCACCATGTATACATCCCTCATTCTCTCTACCCCAGTCCTTGCACATTTCCACTCCCACACTAAATAACAGAGCAGGCAACAGCAAGCAACCTAACACATTGCCCTTAAGTCACACAAAAAACACAAATCCAACCTGTGTACCAATACGTGATATCATACAGAAAATAAAACGTTATATTTTCACATAGTAACCCATAAGAAGATGTAAATAGAAACGAGAAAAAATAAATGTTGATATGCTACAAAGCACATGTCTCCATGTATGGCTGTGAAGCTTGCACAATGAGCAGAGTCAGATTTCACTACAAAGAATTTACATCTTAAACTATCTAGTGTTCATTATCTTCGTTGATCCTTGCCCTTGGTGGTTTCTGGTGGTAAGTCTGCCACGATGTTATCTTACCCACATCGAAACAAATGTGTACTCCATCTATGAACACGTGAGTTGTTGTTTTTTTCAAATTTGTTATTTATTGTTTTTTTATTTTTAAATTGCTGTGTATGATAGTGAGTGTTCTGTGCTCTTTTTATTTTCATTAACAAAAACTGGACAGTTTAGGTACCGACGACACAATAGCCACGACCTCACGTTGTCACGATGAACATGTTATCTCTGATAGCAGAGTTTCTCGCTGATCTTACGACTCCTCCGCCTCTCTACACGTGGAATAGTATCCTTAACGTGTTGACTCTAATCATGGTATAGTCTCCACCACCTGTGTACTCTGCACGTGGAATAGCCTCCGCAACGTGCTGAGTCTGCACGTGGAATAGTTTTATCCACCTGTTTACTCTGCACGTGGAATAGATTCCTCCACCTGTTTACTCTGCATGTGGAATAGACTCCTCCACCTGTTTACTCTGTACGTTAAATACTCTCCTCCACCTGTTTACTCTTCACGTGTAATAATCTCCCACACCAGCTTACTCTGCAAGTGGTATAGTCTCCTCCCCCTGTTTACTCTTACACGTGGTATAGTCTCCTCAACATGTTTACTCTGAACCTGTAATAGTCTCATCCACCTGTTTACTCTGCACGTGTAAGTCTCCCTCCATGCATATATTACAGACATTGTGTACATTAGTCGTATATGTATTTAAATGTATATTAATAAAGTAAATAGCTAATATTTTGCAGGAGTTACTTTGTTATCTTCGCTACGTCCCAGGTCACAGATTATGTATGAACTGGACAGCTGTCACTAATGCTGCTATACAATTCGTGTATGTCGGAGATCGTCTACTACGCATCTCCTTATGACTGCAATACACTTACGTAATATTATACAGCGTAGATTATTATTACATCAAACGATCTTTGGAGCTCTTGACGCCGTTTGTCATTTTCATGTCAAGTATTAAGAGAAACACTTGCCTGTGATGAAGTAATTTCAGAGAGCACTGTGATGAACATAAGCCAGTAATACATAATTACACCCCGTGTCCGCCTGGTCTCTTTATAATCTGTCTGTCCTTGCTGATTGTCTCATTCGGAGAGAAGACTGGACAACATGCAGCCTCTCAGACTCTGTGTGTTTCTGGCCTTCATTGCTGTACTCAGATGTTATGGTGAGTGAACGAACGTGAGTTAAAAATGTATAGCTATGAAAACAGACATCTATACACGCACAATTCTAGGCGTACGGGGTAATTATGAATACAGGAGAGGCGGGGGAGGGGTTTTGAACGTGAGTGTGAGGTAGGCAGGCTGATACTTGTAACTTGCTGTCAGCTCTGGTCCATCTCTACGAGTGAACTCGTGAAGGCGATGCGCTACATACATTTCGTCATCTCCAGCATGATGCCCTGAATGTAGACTTCAGACACTACAACTCCGCCGCGGGACCAGCACGCCAGGAGCCTTCCGATCATCAGAAGTAGTCCCCATTACCCAAATGTTTCGGCGCCTTTATCTCCTTAAAACTTTCCAGGGGCCAGCCCAACGAGATCACGACTCCGGCTGTCGTTTTCCTGTTATGCTTTCGCAACCTTTCATCCATTGCCGAGACGTTCTTGTCGTTTTCCGCACTGACCCCACAAATACGCGATGAGCCTGCACCACCCACACGTTTGTTTGCCCTCGGGGAGGCGAACATCATGTAACGATGTCTTGTGACCTGCCACAAATATCACGATAATGTTTCGTCCACGACCAGAATCCAGCTTCTTCTCTCAGCGTTTGCTTCTGTTGTCGCTTCTTTTTGACAATTAACAATGGTGACTTACTGCAGAATCTCCAGTAGATGCACATGCCTGATGTAAATGGCTGGTAGACTCATTTACCTATCGGCACTACAGGCAAACTCACGTTCCTGTAACCTGTACTTGTGTATAAATGTGAAGCGTGGACAACGAGCAGACAAGCTGGAAAAAAAAAAACATCTGGTGGTTGTGGAAATGTGATTTCTGAGGCAAATGCAAAGACAACCATGGGCAGACAGAAAAACCAGTGACCAATTCCTACAAGAAAATAATGAAAACCGTAATTTGATTAGAGAAATTAGATATAGTGTCACAATATGTTTGGTCAGGCTTTGAGGAGAAATGAAATGGAAAATTTGGTGACAACTGGCAAGGTCGAGGAGAAGAGAACAAGGTGAGGACAAGAAGTAAATATATGGATGGCTTGGCCACGTTGTATGGTCGATACAGGAACACAGAGCTGATCCACGACTCTGGTGATCGAGTGAGATGGCAAAACATGACCGCCCACGCTTACCCGCATGACATATGATGATGATAATTTCTTTGGAATTGCAATAAATACAGAATTACATAATTCAGGATGTATATCTCCTGTATCATATATTCTTCTCCTTCTTTGGTTTGCTTGAAATATGTCTATAACTGAAATGTTGTATCTTGTATGAACTTAACTGTCTGTTTTGGTTCGCTCAACGGTCAATAAAGTGTATCTTCCACTGTTGTCTCTCTAGGCCATAAAGCTTGCCTATATTTATTGCATTTTGGGCAGTCTTCGAGTATGTGGTCTGCTGTCTGCGACGCCAAACCATATGTGCATATGGCTGATTAAGCAATTTTGAATTTTGTATACATGTGGTTGCGTAATCTATTATGTCCTTTGTGAGGCGCAGAATAATGACTTGTTCTGGTTTTTCCATAACGTGGGTGTCGTCTTGAGCAGGTTTTGGTGGCTTTCTGGCTGATTTGATCATTCTTTTCATTTGGAAGGTAGGGTAACAGGTATATCAGGCAGTTTGTTCCCCTTTGAAAGTAAAGTCCATTCATTCGAGCGTTCATTCGTTCTTCTTTGGATCCTTCCTTAGGCAATTGATCAGCTCCATCGTTTCCTGGTACTCCACAGTGGCGTGGTATCCACTGTATGGAGACCTTATGCTGAATGCTAAGTTCAGAAAGTAGTGTCCTTAGTACTGGCAATTTCCCAGAGAGGAGCGACTAGAGTACTGATTTTTCATCTGTCAATAGCACCACAGGTTGTGTACCATGGATGGCATTTAGTAATTTCTATGTTGCAATCTTGATTGAGCGGCATCTCGGGTAGAGTTATTTAACTAGCGGCACCTCAGGTATACTTATGTACCAGACGGCACCTCGGGTATACTCTTGTAACACACGGCACCTCGGGTATAATCATGTAACAAGCGACACCTCAGGTATACTCATGTAACTAGCGGTACCACGGACATACTCATGTACCAAATGACACCTCGGGTATACTCATGTAACGCATGGTACCTCATATATACTCATGTAACACACGGCACCTCGGGTATACTCATGTAACTAGCTGCACCTCGGGTATACTCATGTAACAAGGCACCTCGGGTATACTCATGTAACACACGGCACCTCGGGTATAGTCATGTAACATATGGCACCTCGGGTATACTCATGTAACTAGTGGCACCTCGGGTATACTCATGTAACTAGCTGCACCTCGGGTATACTCATATAACTAGCGGCACCTCGAGTAAACTCATGTAACTAGTGGCACCTCGGGTATACTCATGTAACTAGCGGCACCTCGGGTACACTCATGTAACTAGTGGCACCTCGGGTATACTCATGTAACTAGCGGCAACTCGGGTAAACTCATGTAACTAGTAGCACCTCGGGTATACTTATGTAACTAGCGGCACCTCGGATATACTCATGTAACATACGACACCTCGGGTATACTCATGTAACATACGACACCTCGGGTATACTCATGTAACATACGACACCTCGGGTATACTCATGTAACTAGTGGCATCTCGGGTATACTCATGTAACATACGACACCTCGGGTATACTCATGTAACATACGACACCTCGGGTATACTCATGTAATATACGACACCTCGGGTATACTCATGTAACATACGACACCTCGGGTATACTCATGTAAAATACGACACCTCGGGTATACTCATGTAACTAGTGGCATCTCGGGTATACTCATGTAACACATGGCACCTCGGGTATACTCATATAACACATGTCACCTTGGGTATACTCATGTAACACACGGCACCTCGGGTATACTCATATAACACATGTCACCTCGGGTATACTCATGTAACACATGGCACCTCGGGTATACTCATATAACACATGTCACCTTGGGTATACTCATGTAACACACGGCACCTCGGGTATACTCATATAACACATGGCAAATCAGGTATACTCATATAACAAATGGCACCTCGGGTATACTCATATAACACATGGCACCTCGGGTATACTCATATAACACATGGCACCTCGGGTATACTCATATAACACATGGCACCTCGTGTATACTCATGTTACTAGCGGCACCTCGGGTATATTCATGTAACTAGCGGCACCGCGGGTATACTCATGTAACACATGGCACCTCGGGTATACTCATATAACACATGGCACCTCGGGTATACTCATATAACACATGGCACCTCGGGTACACTCATATAACACATGGCACCTCGGGTATACTCATATAACACATGGCACCTCGGGTATACTCATATAACACATGGCACCTCGGGTATACTCGTGTAACACATGGCACCTCGGGTACACTCATATAACACATGGCACCTCGAGTATACTCATATAACACATGGCACCTCGGGTATACTCATATAACACATGGCACCTCGGGTATACTCGTGTAACACATGGCACCTCGGGTATACTCATGTAATACATGGCACCTCGGGTATACTCATGTAATACATGGCACCTCGAGGATACTAATGTAACACATGGCACATAGGTTATACTCCTGTAACTAGCGGCACCTAGGGTATACTCATGTAACTAGCGGCACCTCGGGTATACTAATTTAAATAGCGGCATCACGGGTATACTCATTTAACTAGCGGCACCACGGGTAGCAGCCAGCGAAGAGTTCCAACACCAATAGTACATGTAGCAATCTGATTATATGTCCGTCTCGCCATTCGTCTGAGCGTTGAACGCCGGCCAGATCCCTTCGTCACTCCTCGCTGTCTCATTCTTGCCAGACCATGGTCATCCATTTGCTCCTCTGAGGTGTGCACGTGCTCCCACAAGGCCGCAACTACGTCTGCCTTGTCATGTATCAATACTCCACCAAGTTCTGCATAGCCAGCCAATCTATCCGCCTGTTCATTCCCGAGCACACCGGCATGCCCCGGAGAAAAGATCCAGGCGATGCTTTCCACCCGTGACCTCTGAAGCGAAGCAAGCCACCCTCCCGAAGGTTGCCTCGAGTATACATACATACATACATACATACATACATACATACATACATACATACATACATACATACATACATACATACAAACATACATACATAGAGACAGACAGACAGACAGACAGACAGACAGACAGACAGACAGACAGACAGACAGACAGACAGACAGGCAGGCAGGCAGGCAGGCAGGCACGCACGCACGCACGCACGCACGCACGCACGCACGCACGCACGCACACACACTCACACGCACACACACACACACACGCACACACACACACACACATACATACATACATACATACATACATACATACATACATACATACATACATACATACATACATACATACATACATACATAATATTGCTCTGTGTCCATTGCAGCCAACATTTTAAGTGCACTGAGTCCCTTTTAAGTCTGTCACAACCGTCTCCACATGATCCTTGAAGGACAGGCTCCTGTCAAATGAGATTCCTAGATACTTCAGTTTGTTCTCTCTGTTGACGCTTCTACCATCTATCGTGAGTCTTGGTACATCATCTCTCACAATCCTGTTGTCCAGAGAGCACCACAAAACAGCTACCTTTTCCGGGTGGATGACAGCACTCTTTTCAGTGCACCATTGGCACCTTGCCGTCTTGACAGACGATAGTTTGTGCTTTAAAAGGGCATAATAACTTTTACTTATGGCGGTAGCGAATGTGACTGATAAGGCCAATTTGCGCTGTAAATATTCGTTCACAGTGGGTGCATGTGAACACGTCGTCATTTCCACCATCATGCACCATCTTACGTCTCACACGCCCGGTGTGTGACTTATCTGCAATAATCGTCTCCTTTGTCTTTAATCCATTTCTGATGTTTGCCCTCCATGCAACACGTTCAGCGGCGATTTGCTCCCAATATGCATTATCAATGCCTGTATCAATCATGTCCTGCTTACACACATCTTTGTATCGTAGTAGAGGCCGACCCTGAGATCTCCTACCCGTCTGTAATTCACCAAAAAAGATGTACTTTGGTATTCCACCATCATCCATCCTCCTAAGATGTCCTATCCATCTAAGTCTACGATGACTGAGCATGGACTATACCGTCCAGGTTTCACTGCCATAAAGAAGAGTACTAAGGACACAGGCTTGATAGACAAGGACTTTAGTTTTGGCAGTAAGCTTCCTGTTCTCCCAGACTCTTTTTCTTAACCTGTCACATTGTTTTTGTTGCCTTACCAATCCGGGTGTTGCTTTCCTGATCTAGGGATAATTTGCTATTTACCGCTGATCCTAGATATGTAAAATGGTCTACCATCTCTAGTTCGGCGTCGTCAATACAGATTGATGGTACCTATATGCACCTTGTGACATAATCTATGTCTTCTTTTTGCTAATTGTTAAACCAAATTCAGGACAATCATTGGAGAATGCAGATAGTAGACATTGTAATTCTTCCTCAGAGTGGGTTGTAACTACAGCATCATCTGCAAAAAGCAACTCTCTGATCATTACCCTCCTAATTTTGGTCTTGGCCTTCAATCTCTGAGCATTGTAGAGGCCGCCATCTGAGCGTGAGTGAATGTATATACCACCATCCTGATCACGAAAGGCATATTTCAGTAGAAGTGAAAAGTATATTCCAAAGAGGGTGGGAGCTAGTACACAACCTTGCTTAACTCCACTCTTGATTTCAAACTCTTCAGAAGTTGCACCATCAAACTTGATTATACCCTTCATGCCTGTGTGGAACGATTCCACAATGGACAGAAGAGTTGGTGGGCAGCCAATCTTCTTTAGTGCCTTGAACAGACCCTCACGACTGACCAAATCAAATGCCTTTGTGAGGTCGATGAAGGCAATAAACAGTGGTTGATTCTGTTCACTGCATTTTTCTTGCATTTGTTGCAATGAGAATAGCATATCAATGGTAGACCGTTTCTGTCGAACGCCACACTGTGATTCGGGGTAGACTTGATCTCCTAGGACTTTAAGTCTGCGCAGAACAATTCTAGCAAATACTTTTCCAACAATACACAGAAGTGAGATACCCCTATAGTTGTTGCAGTCGCTCCGATCGCCCTTGTTCTTGTACAGTGTTATGATGCTTGAATCTTTGAAATCCTGTGGGACTTGTCCTTCTCGCCAGCATAGCTCTATTAGCTGGTGGATCTGTAGAGTGAGTGTGTCTTGCCCACTCCTGATAACCTCTATTGGAATCCCATCCTTACCTGGAGCCTTGCCAGATGCAAGTTCATTTATAGCACACTTAACTTCTGTTATGGTGGGAAGTGTGTCCAGGTGGTCAAGAGTTGGTAGAGCCTCTATGGCGTTGAGGGCATCATCCGCTAGTTTGGTCTCACTTGAGTAAAGCTCCAAATAGTGCTCTACCCATCTGTCCATCTGCTGTTTCTTATCAGTTATGATTTCTCCAGTCAAGGTTTTCAATGGTGCACTTCTTTTGATCACTGGACCACAGGCTTTCTTTATTCCTTCATACATGCTTCTGATGTTTCCCTTATCACTTGCGATTTGAATGGACTCACATAACTTGATCCAATAATCATTTGCACACTGCCTGGCAGCCTTTTGCACATCCTTCCTAGCTTGCTTAGCTCACTCAGAGTGTTACGCGTTGGTCTTTCCTTGTTTCTTAAGAGAGCTATCTTCTTCTTATCAATCAAGGGCTGCAGAGTCTCGCTGTTTGCCGCAAACCAGTCCTGCCTCTTATGATCCACAGTGCCGTAAACCCCTACGGCAGTTTTATAAAGAGTTTCCTTAAGTTGACCCCACTTTTCATTTACTGTACAATTTTCTGGTGTATCAGTGAAAGCGTCTTCAAGTTGCTGTTGAAACTGAAAGCACTTTTCAGGATCGTGAGTGTTAATAATATTAATCCTGGGGCTAGATTTGTGTTTAGCTGTGTAGATTCTCTTTGGTCTCAGTCTAACCCTTGCAACAACCAAAGAATGATCCGTATCACAGTCAGCACTGTGGTAACTTCGAGTCAATGATATATGGTTCAGATGTTGTCTCCGTGTGATGATGAAGTCCAGCTGGTGCCAATGGCCGGATCTTGGATGTTTCCATGTGACCTTATGCATCTCTTTTGTTTTAAAAAAGGAGTTTGTAATACATAGGTCATTACTGGTGCAATGCTCCAGCAGCCTTTGCCATTTTCATTCATGCGACCGATGTTGTATTTTCCAAGGCACACTGGCCATGAACTCGAGTCCTTGCCCACACGAGCATTGAAATCACCGAGCATATAAATGTAGTCAGATTTTGGAAACTGCCTTGATCACGGAGTCTAACTCCTCATAGAACGAATCCTTCACATCATCAGAGGAATCGAGTGTCGGTGCATATGCAGTAATAATGGTGGCAAAACCACAAGAGGTTGCCAAGCGCAGGGATAATAGTCTTTCATTTCCTCCTGCTGGAATTTCAATCATTCCCAGTAGCGAATTCTTCACTGCAAAGCCCACACCGTGTTGCCTTTTTTTCTGCCTGCCCTCTACCCTTCCAGAAAAAGGTGTAATTGTTTTCCCTGAGTGACCCTTCCTCAGCGAGGCGAGTCTCCTGCAGGCCAGCAATATCAATGTTAAGACGATTGAGTTCGGCATCAATCACAGCCGTTTTTCTCACATCGTCAATATTGGTCAAGTCAGTGGAAAATCCTGGACACATGGTTCTCACGTTCCAGGTTGCAAGCCGTAGCTTGAGGTTTCTATTTTTATTTTTATTTGTACCTAGGTGCATTGGTTTTACAGCCTGCGATTCAGATTTTGTCCTAGCCCCAAGCACCCATTGAAGCAGGCAGGCTGTGGCGGATCAGCACCCAATTGGCCGGGGGACTGCCCAGCTTGAGGCGGGCGGTAGCTGATCAGTGACACCTGTAGGTGTCTCCCACCGTCAGAGGCAACGCGTGGCGCCCTATGTCTACGCCAATGACAGGGACTTATAACCCGTAACAGTTGCCTCTCGCTTTGATTCCGAGACCAGTTAAGACCAGGGATGGGGTTATTGCCTCTCCATAGCACAAAGCCTGGGCTAAAATATAGAGATCATGTGTTGCCCATGCAGCATGATCCCTTTCTCGGCCTGCCTAGTTCACTCCAGAGGAAAGGTAACACCTTTACATCTGGAATAAGACAAGCTGCAGAAGCTTCCGGATCAGCAAAGCAATTCTCTAACTGTCCGCCTGTCGGAGCTTCGATCCTAGACCAGTCGCCAACCAAGACTTAGGGCCTGGTCTGCCCTGCCATGACATTTTGTCTTTAGCTTGCATGTCCTCGCACCAGGTAAGGATTGTACCCTCCCAATTGCGCTCTTCTGCCCTAAGCCGTTAGCACAATGTGGGGTGTCGGGTTTAGTAAGCGCCGCCCAACGTTCGGCGCTAACAGAAAGCAGGTAGTACCGTCTACTGTTATACGGTGGCTCAGTCATATCTAAGACCTGACAAATTTCAGTGCACCAGTCAATCACTTTGTCTACTGTCGACTGCAGTTCCTGGGCTGTTTGCTCCCTATTTCTCCCCTGCCTATATGCAATTGCCAGGATACGAAAGACGGGGTTAGGTGGATTCACAGATGCCTAGGGATATTAGTTATAACTTCTCGCCTCCCGTCCATATCATCACCGTGATTACTACTTTCTCACCTTCGTCGTCCACACCAAGGGACAGGCTCAGTTACTTGAGTATTCATCTGCTATTTCTGATAATCGTTCCGCCTTGTCTGGCTAATTGGAAACTCTATCATTCTCTACCAACTGCATAAGCGTACACTTGAATACAACGCTACACGCAAACACAGATGTGACTCGGACACGGGTGCATTTTCTCAACTATAATCAACACTCTAGCGTAGACATCATCACAGTCACATATGCTATAATACACAATATATAACACTGCTAAACAATCTATTAAAATGGCGGCATTATGTTCAGCCACAGCCATCTTCTCTACGTGGTGCGTCCGCACGGAACCACGTCCACGGCTAGAATGCCATTGTCACCTTCGCGATCACGTGGGCTCGCTCCGGTGGCAATCTCGGCGTGCCAGTTCATAAACTAAAGTCACGCGTGTCATGTCCTTTCGTGTGACACTCTTTCCCTATGCCATGAGATAGACTTAACGACATGGCAGCAATAATAGCATCTGCAAATGTCAGTATCCTGCCAACCCCTGGTGCTTCTAGGTTTGCAAACTTGCTCGTATACACGTTAAAGAGCACTGGTGAGATTCCTGTGGCAGTCCAGGGGTTAAAATGTGTGGCTCTGAGGTCCGTGCACCAAGACGGAGAGCAACCCGACGAGAATGCAGGACGGCTGCTATCCAGTTCACCAACCAGGGATTGACCCACTTCTCCATTAGTGCGGTCATCAAAATATCATATCGAACTCTATTGTACGCAGCATTGAGATCAAACGCTGCCGCCATCGTTTCCTGTCTACTCTGGAACCTCTCATAAACGTCAAAAGCAAAAAGTGGCTGCATTTGACCAGGTATCTTTTCCTGGCCTTTAGCTCCCCAGGCCTCTTGGAAGAAGCTTCCCCCTTTCCAAAAACTCTTGCAGCTTGACAGCGACTATCTTCTCTAGAACCTTACCAAATGTGTTTTGAAGGGTGATGATCCTAAAGCCGCTTAGCTTTGAATCATCCTTGAATAGTTTTGGGAGAGGGACGAGATAGCTGTGCACCCAATCATGCGGTACTGATGCTGTCCTAATGTTCTGGTTAAAGAAGTCGGTCATCTCCTTCAGGTCTGCATCGCTCAAAGCCTTAATGTGGCCATACCTAACCCCATCGTGCCCTGGTGCCGTGTCTTTTGCCTTTTTCAAAATATCTTCAACATCTTCAACCCGTATGATGTTTTCATAATGCATATTCTTCATGGTGCCAGATAATTCCTCTGTAACTGCACCGCTGGTGTCCGCATCATTATGATTGGTCTGTGTCAGAGTCTTGCATAACACAAGACAAGTAGCTCGTTTTCTGGCAAGTGTGAAGTAATATCAAACTATCAAATCACACGAAGTGAATATCCGAAAGTATTATTCACACGCTTTATTGACGCGCTGCATTCATTATCGCACAAACATCGCGCACTGACAATCTATAGCAATCATTTCAACATGAACAAGATCACTACAATACATAATAATACATGCAAGCAATAAACATCTCACTTACAGTTAAACTATACAAGCGTTCGAACCAGTCTCCCACTGTCATACAGGCTAGCTCTCAAGGCAGATTCAAACTCAACTCGCATTCCCTTGCGACCTGTCCGTTCAACGATCTAAGCCCGTCTGCCAGTTCTGGCGTCTTACACGCTTACACGCTCACGTCAGCTGGTGTCCCCTGCACGGTTCACGGGGTGAACTCAATTGCTGTGCGTGGCTACCTATCCGGGCGTCGGTAACGACGCCGCGTTCTCTCTGCCGTGTTTAACATTACTCAGGGTTGCGTGTTGTTATGGTGTCTGGCGTTGGTACAGACAACGCGTCGCAACCTCGGATGTGAGACCTTGACACTCTCCACACCCCTTTTCCATGAAAGGATTTCCTTACATGTATAATATATCTCTAGGTGTTCTTAAACATGTCAAAGTCGAACATTATACATTAACAATTATCATAAATATATACAGGTGAATAGTCAACAATATGTATACACCACTTATGTTGCACTATGAAGTACAACAGTCAAGTACAATCTATTTAATGGGCATTACCTAGCTGCGACCCAGCTAGTCCGGTAGGTATCGGCTAAACTGGCCCCTACCTCACAACCAAGAACAAAAATACTAAAATAATCAGGTCAAGCCGTGAGCATCTCCCTCTGAGATGACTCCTCCATCAGACCTCTATTTAGAGTTTCTAATGAAGGTCAACAGTTTTGGCAATATACTGTCCATATCTAAACGATGTTACATTGACATGTTATTTATCAAGCACACATGTTAATGGTTACAATACATATTTACATATCACCAACAATTTAGAATAATGTCCCCTGGTTATTATACAGAAAATTTAGGAACAATAATTTATCGTCGTTTACAAGACATAAATTACAATTGCAAACTCATTTCTTAGTGTCATAATTTGATCCTTATTGACAAATGTGCACAAAAAGTCACGTTTGTAAAGAAGCAATCAAGTTATGATGCTGAGATTACATCCTATACAAATCAACATATACAATTCCGTATATGGGAATATTTTAAATCACATTTTAATACAACGTCATACATTTATATACTTTTAATAATATGCAAAAACTCGGAAGTATACAGCTGTACTATTACATGTGTTGTGATGTCATTCAAACAAAGCTGGTCCGTTCTGGATGGATCTTCTATAAACGGAGTAGTAGTTGTTACTATCAGCTGTTGGATCATCTCTTCCGCCTTCTGCTCGGATTGTACTGTCGCAGTCATCTTTCGTACCTTGTTAAAACGTCTTGGGCACCTCGGTCTGGATACTTTAGGATTACCTCACGTTTTAGTGGCTTGGTAACTTCTTGGATCCTCTAGTGTTGTCCCGTGACACTTCTCCGTAGTGTCTGGTTGTTATAATATTTATTTACAATAATAATTACATTCTTTCTCATATCTCACAGTTATACAACACATTAGTTTACATAATACTGATTTCATTCTTTCACATATCTCACAATTATATACGCATTCATTCGCATGATAATAATAAGAATCACAATATGTACATAAATTATATACATTGGGAGATACAATCTTCCCCATCACAATGGTGTACCCAGCGTTACTGACACATTGTCACAATTGGCTGTGGTACTGAGCACTATCTACGTTGCAGTTTTATACACCCTCTGCACTGTGCTCTGGTGTCGACTGGGTATTAGGTTCGTTGTATGGACATCTCGACAAAAGGTCTGCAAGACAGTTTTGTGAACCTTTTATGTGGTTAACCTCATAGCTATAGTCCTGCAGAAGAAGGGACCATCTTGCCACCCTGCTGTTACTAGGCGTTCCTCTGGTAACAATTGTCAGCGGAGTATTATCTGTTTCAATAATGAAATGTTTGCCTTACACAAATCTAGAAAGTTTACGTACCGAAAATACCATGGCAAGAGCCTCGAGTTCCGGTGTACTGTAATTTCGTTCGCTGGTGTTCAGTTTTCGAGAGACGTAGTATACTGGGTACAAGATTTGGTCGTGTTCTTGGAGAAGCACACCTCCAATGGCTACGGAGCTCGCATCACATCTTAATCTAAAAGTAATATTCAAATTTGGCAATTTCAAAATAGGTGATTTAGAAAAATAAGAAAGAATTTTCGTAAATGCTGGCCTTAAACATTCACTGTTTACAATCACATTGGGGTGTTTATTTGTTAGTAGATCAGTGAAACATTTGGTCAATTCAGCAAAATGAGGAATAAACTGTCTATAATAGTTTAACAGACCTAACACACTTCGCAACTGTTTCTTAGTTGTCGGAAGCGACAATTTCAAAATTCTGGACATGATGTTATCGTCAGTTGATATAAAGCCATTTGAGATCTTATAGCCCAAAAATGAAATTTCCTGAAAGGCTATATCCACTTTGGAAGGTTTTACAGTCAGTCCATGATGTCTAATTCTGTCAAATGTCTGCTGTAGTGCTGTTATGTGCTCTGTCATGTCCTTTGTGTGTATGCAAATGTCGTCCATGTACCAAATGATGTTAGCAATGTCTGTCAAAAGAATTCTTGTCATTCTGGCTAAGGTAGCTGGTGCATTGACTAATCCGAAAGGTAGTTTACACCATTCGTATAAACCCCAAGGTGTGGCAAATGCAGTCAGATGTATACTATCAGGATGTACAGCTATCTGCCAGTAGCCTTTTGTCATGTCAAGTTTAGTAAAATAACGTGAGTCAGATAGTTCAGTCAAGATGTCTTCACAGTTGCTCATTGGTTCTAAATCCAACTGTGTAATACTGTTGAGTTTACGATAGTCCACACAAAGTCTAATAGTGTTGTCCTTTTTGCGTACCAAAACTATTGGTGAACAGAAATGAGATTGTGAACGTCGAATGATATGATTTGTTTCTAAATCAATGATTTCTTGATGAAGTTTTTCTTTATAGTGTATAGGGATGGAATATGGTCTACACTTAATAGGAACGTCAGATGTTAAGATGATTTGGTGTTGCACTAAATCTGTCTGTCCTGGGCTGTCCGAAAAGATCGTCCTGTAGTCTTGTATCAGTTGTCTGCAACTGTCAGTTTGTGTCTGAGTCAGTTTAGGATTTACCTTAATGTCTTGTAAGTTGGTCGTCGTGTCAAGACCTGGTGTCGGTATCTCGTCAGTGTCGTTGTCGTCCGTCTGGTCCACTATGGAGGTGCTTGCTGCAGTCTCTACTTGTTCGTCTTGCCTGTGGTGATATGGTTTGAGCATGTTAATATGAAAAATCTTATGTTTGTCCCTAACTGCAATCTCGTAATCTACCGTCGAAATTTGTCGTAGCACTTTGAACGGTCCTTGCCATGAGTCAGTTAGGAGATGTCTATCACTTGGCAAAAGAAGAAGCACGTCCTGTCCTGGCGTCAGTGTAATAGTTCTATTTCCTCTGTTAGCATATTGTCGGTAAATAGCTCCTGATTTTTGGAGAGCTTCTTTGGCTAATATACATGATTTCATAATTCTATCACGCAATGATGTTACATGTTCATATGGTGAAATGGGTATAGACACAGTTGTACTTCCAGTCAACACAGATTCATACAGAGATAATGGGCCGCGTGGTTGTGCACCATATAACATTTCGAATGGTGAGAACCCAGTGCTGGAATGGGGCACTTCCCTATATGCAAACAAAATGGCAGGCAGATAAGTATCCCAATCTTCAGGATGTTCTTGGGTTACCTTAGAGAGCATATGTTTCATATCGCCATTAATCTTTTCTACTATACCGGTCGAATGTGGGTGATATGGACTGTTGAAGCATTGTTTAACACCCAACATTTTGGTAAAGGCTTGTGTAGCCGAGGAAATAAATTGGCTACCCCGATCTGAAAGGATGGTATCAGGGAATCCTACCCTCGCAAAAATATGAAAGAACACTTCCATGATGTCGTTGGAAGTTATGTTCTTCATTGGAATCGCTTCTGGCCAGCGAGTACATAGATCAATGAGTGTTACAATGTATCTATTACCTTTAGATGTTATATGGTTCAGAGGACCAACTATATCGACCGAGATCTTTTCAAACGGTCTACTAGCCAAATCAGTAACTTGCAATTCAGCTTGTGGGTGTTTACCCTTTTTGACAAGCTTTTGACAGATGTCACACGATCTGCAATACTGTTTGGTATCGTTGCAAAACTTTGGCCAATAAAATTGAGTAAGTAACCTTGCTCTAGTTTTAGCATAAGCCATGTGTCCTGCAAAGGGTATGTCATGAGCTATATTCAATGCTTGCTTGCGGTTTTCTAACGGTAGCACTGTTTGTTCTATAGTGCTGGAACCTTTGGTGTAGTACCGTGTTAGAATTCCGTTCTTGAGAGCAAAGTACCATTGAGCATTCTTTGCTACTCTTGGCTTTTGGCCTATAAGTTTAAAATACTTTTGCAGAGATCGATCGGCTTTCTGAGATGTTATAAACGTCTCCCTAGTTGTCTCAGGAGATGTTACAACAGGACTTACTCGTTGTAAAGTCTCTGTTTGATCGATTCGATCTTGCATCTGTGCAGTAGATCGAGTTACTGCGTTTACTACATTACAACGATCATTCTCATCACACATTGATGTTACATTCACACAATTACATGTATGTTCTGGCATAGCCAGGTTGGTATTTGTACATTCAATTACAGGTGGTAATACATCATGAATGGTGATTGGTGATGAAGGTGAAGTGGTAGTATCGATATTACAACTGACAGATGATGTATTGATGTCATGTGGTATGTCATTCACTTCAGGAAGGTTTCCAATGATAATATCGCAGCAAGGATTGGTTAATGCTGCGCATTTAACCTTTCCTGTAAGGAATGGTGTAGTTATATATGCCCATGCAAGTGGATATTTCTCTATGTTCCCTGAGAATGTCCTGCATGTGACATATTTACCACTATATTGTGATGGTAGAATATAATCTCTCTTTACACCAATGAGAGTACTTCCGCTATCACGTAAAACTGTGGCAGCTCTACCATTAACATACCCCTGGTGGATGTTCAGTTTACCTTTGGAGTTTACTACAGAATTGGCCTCCTCACTGGTAATAGGTATAGAATGGCCGCATGTTAACACGCCATCCTCATGAAATTGATCACAAATGGTACATTTTTCCTGATGGAATACTTCAATGGAATGTGCCGAGTTTACTGGGTGATCTTGTACACTTTCATCTTCTGACGAAGAAATGTCAAACATGGCTGCATTAGCCTTTTTGGTCATTGACTTGGCTTTACAATCCTTACGCCAGTGACCAAAAGCCTTACAAAGGTAACATTTTGTAAGTTTTTTGTAGTTCTTCCTCTCTTTCTCTTGCTTAGAAATGTAATTATGCAAGTAAGCAGTGTACCCAGGATGTTGGTCGCACATATCATGCTCATTGTGTGCATAGTTGCAATATTTACACTGATATAATTTCTCTGCAGTTTGCCTATAAGGTCTTTGTTTGCTATTTGACCCTGCCTGATATTTGCCATATGTAGCTGCTGCTACAAAGTCTGTGCTGGTCAGACTACTAGAGAAACAATGCTTATTGGCTGCAAAATAACCAGAGCCACGACTTTCAATCTGTTGAACACTTTCACACTGACATTCCAACAAAAATTTAGAAAAGGGGGCTGGGAGAGATGCAATAATCTTATCTCTCAACATAAGGTCAACCAATTTGTCATAACTTCCATTTACTTTAGCTGCTGACAGCCATTTAGAAAAAATATTTTGAATTTCTGAGATGTAATCAGAGAACGTGTGTGTTGGCTTAGGAGACAACTTCCTAAACTGTTCTCTATAACCTGATTCATCTAGCAAAAAATGTGACATAATTTTTGCTTTTATGTAAAGATAATCTTCTTTCAGGTCATTTGGGATCGACTCTATGACTTTAAGAGGTTCCCCAGAAAGACTTCTTACATATACTATCCCCCATTCAGGTTTTGGGATTTTGTAATGATCCATAACAAATTCAAAATTTTGGGTGAATGCTGCTATGCAATCACCTGTGTTGTAACTTCTGATCAGACCTTGGTACTTCTTATGAGGTTGATCTTTGTCTGTTTCTCTATTCACTTTCTCTTTAGAACATTCAGCTTTAAGTTGTTCAATTTTCATTTGTGTTTCTTGCTCTTCTTTCTTACTTTGTGCTAAGATCTCAGCTTGCCTCACTGCAGCTTCTGATTGTGCTTGTTGAAGCTTTAGAGCAGCATCTGATTGTGCTTGTTGAAGCTTTAAAGCAGCTTCTGATTGTGCTTGTTGAAGCTTTAAAGCAGTTTCTGATTCCTTTAGGGCAGCTTCTGATTGTGCTTTTGACGCCCTTTCGGCCGCTCTCTCATTCCGCTCAATAATCTGCTCTTGTTTCACAAGATATTCTGCATATTTACTTTCACTCCATGTTCTCAATCCCTCACCAGACATATTCATTTTTAAACCCATTTCAATGAAATCGTTTAAAGAAGACATGATGAACAATAGATATGATGGAATAAATATAAACAAACTTACTTATGATGTTAGTAAGTTACAAATATTTATAGCACAGTTAATGTCTAAAGCCAGACTAACGAAAGTATAAAGAAAGCTGAAAAAAAATTTTATACTCAAGTAATCCTTGGGTACTGTGCTGTTCAGTGGTGCTCGAAATCACACTGGAACGTCTTTCGGGTTGACGCACAAAAAATTTTTGAAGTTCACCAGACTCAGGTAAAGTTGTCACAAAAACCCTGTACTTTTTAAACTAAACGAAATTAGAACGTTTGTAAATGTATGGTGTGTGTAATGTCACTGAAGTCTGTAAAGGTTTGTATGCTGTCAAGTATTATTGTTAGTCGTTACCACAATCAACAACTTTCACGCTCACACTACCTCTACTCAATGACATTCAAGGGCACGGCCGCCATTTTGGATTTTAGGTACAAAATTTGTTGAATTTAGTGCTAAGTCTGAAGACGCCTCGGTTGGCTTCAAATAATATCTTCACACTTATAATTTAATTAAATCAACTCTATTAATTCGTTACTTTACCTTAATCTATGACTTGCGCACTTCTATCGGCATGTTCACATTCGCTTCAAACTCGGACAAAAAAATTTATACGTTCGCATTTGATTCAAAACCCGGACGAAAGCCTCCACATTCGCACTTGTCAGAGTCTTGCATAACACAAGACAAGTAGCTCGTTTTCTGGCAAGTGTGAAGTAATATCAAACTATCAAATCACACGAAGTGAATATCCGAAAGTATTATTCACACGCTTTATTGACGCGCTGCATTCATTATCGCACAAACATCGCGCACTGACAATCTATAGCAATCATTTCAACATGAACAAGATCACTACAATACATAATAATACATGCAAGCAATAAACATCTCACTTACAGTTAAACTATACAAGCGTTCGAACCAGTCTCCCACTGTCATACAGGCTAGCTCTCAAGGCAGATTCAAACTCAACTCGCATTCCCTTGCGACCTGTCCGTTCAACGATCTAAACCCGTCTGCCAGTTCTGGCGTCTTACACGCTTACACGCTCACGTCAGCTGGTGTCCCCTACAAGGTTCACGGGGTGAACTCAATTGCTGTGCGTGGCTACCTATCCGGGCATCGATAACGACGCCGAGTTCTTTCTGCCGTGTTTAACATTACTCAGGGTTGCGTGTTGTTATGGTGTCTGGCGGTGGTACAGACAACGCGTCGCAACCTCGGATGTGAGACCTTGACAGTCTGCTCTAAAAATCTCTGGAGAAATGCTTCCCCTTTCTCTTTGTCTGTTGTCACGCGCAGACCATCATCTCTTCCCACTGTCATAGGACGATCTTTTCTTTGCATTTGACTGTGCAGTTTCCAGAATTTTCTCAGTGCTTTATCACCTCCAATCTCCTCCATGAAACATTTCCATTTTGCATTTTGGCCTCTGCAGCACAGCGTTTGAAGACCTCCACCTTGTTTTTCTTGACATTTTCCGCTCTGTCCACTTCCTATCGTGAGTTTAGTGTGTCTGTAGCACTTTCCTTAGCTGCTTCAGTGCAGCTCTCTTTGCTTTCCAACCATGGTTTACTTCTGGGATCCACCATGAGGGCTGAAAAAAAAAGGTGTTTTAACAATCCTGTTGCAAGCCCGCTGTCTGAGGCGTCCAAGAAGGTTATCGGCCCTCTTATACGGAATGTCTTTCGCGCTCTCCCAGCCTTAACTTTCCTGGATTTAGAGATCAGGACTGAGCATGGCATGTGATCACTCCCATGGTCATTCAAAACAGTCCACTTTACATCAAGGACTGATGACTGGGAGACAAGTGCCAAGTCAACAGCTGTGTATGCATCGCAAAGCCTCACTGCAATTCTAGCCTTCCTACCATCATTTATGCAGACCATATCGGAGTCCACCATGGCATCCGCAAGGGCAACAATTCCCTGTCGGTTTTCTCCACTACTGTCCCAATCTCTGTTCCTCGCAATGAAGTCTCCACATATGAGTAGCATATCACCTGTTAATTCCTCAAAATTCTTAAGCCAGTCTCAGTGTTCCTTTCTGACAAAACAGTCCACTGTGGCATATACATTTATGTTAAGCCAACAATCTCCATTTGTATACCCTGTGCACTGTGATTCTACTGGCTCAAGTCAAGTACCACATGCTTCACTCCTTCCTTCACCAGCAGACCTTGTCCATGTCTCTTCTTCCCAGTATGGTTTATATAACTGGCGTACCCAGGGCAATGGTATTTGTCTGTATTTAGCTCCTGGAGCATGAGGACATCAAAATCATATATTAACCTCTCCAATACAGGACCTCTCTGTCTGGCATTACGATAATTCCAGCATCCCACTCTTACATGGTTGAAATCTAATCTCTCCACTTTTCGTCTTGTTCTCCTGGCGCCTGCCCTCCTATTTCTATACCTTTTTCTCAAACCATTGCCTCGTCTTCTCATCCTCACCCTCTCTTCGCTAGCTTCTAAAACATGTTTCAAGTGCAGAGCACGTGCTCCGTAGCTCCGGAGCCGATTCCCGTGTTGAATTAATTCCATAAGCAATGTTTGGATATTGCAGGAAATAACCGGTCGCCCTAACATTGCCTGCTTGCTAGGGAAGAGGCAGGGGACGTCCCGCAGGAGTCCACACGCCTGGCGCCGCACGCATGCCTGCCAGACGTCCAAAGTTCACGACTAGTTTACCCATGGCCATCCAGTTCCTCAGCACGCTGGTCCACCTTGAACTTGGGGGTTTATGTTTGGTGTTTTCCGTCTCCTAGGTGGACCGCTGTCCAAAGCTAACGAGTTCCACATACCCTGGGAGGGTTAGAGCAACCCTGAATCGCTTGGCAGGCACGTCTCCGAGCATATGAGGTATTTTCTAAGGAACTCAGATCCCACCCTGTGATCCCGCCTCACTCTCTGGCCCTCCGCCAGTTTGTCCGCGGCTGCTTATTGTGTATTCACAGCTAACCTCCATACCTAGAGGCCGTTCCACGATCTGCCACCTGTGGACGCGCTGGGTTGCGGATGGTCGCCTCAGCATTACCCAGATACTATTTAACTAGCGGCACCACGGGTATACTCATTTAACTAGCGTCACCTCGGGTGGTCAATAAATACCTACATATGCGCTTTGTTTTCTACACACAAACTGTTGATTAAGTGAGACATCTCGGCACAGTCATAACATCTGATGGTAGATACCTTAAAGATATTTGAACAAGACTCGTCATGGCGAAGGCAGCCTTTTACAAGATGAAAACTATAGCGACCAATAAAAAGATGTCATTTGCAACGAGAGAAAGAGTGTTGAAGTGCTACAAAGAACCTGTGCTTTTGTATGGATGTGATTCGTGGACAATGAACAGATAAGCTGAGAAACATCAGCTGGCTGTGGAGATGTGGTTTCTGAGGAAAATACAAAGAATAACATGGACAGACAGAAAATCCAACGACCGAGTCTTACATGAAGCATATAAAAACCATAAACTGAATCGAGAAGTTAAACGTAGACAGTCACAATATTTAGAGAAATTCGTTCTGTATCCTCTCCAAACTTTCCATCTGCTTATGGCTGAGGGTCAGGATCGACATCGCATACTCAAAGTCCACAAAGTACTTGACCCTCGCAAAGAAGAGAACAGGTAATGCAGAGAAGTAAATACCTGGGTGGCATGGCCACGTGGTATTGTCAAGTGAAGAGCACTGAGCTGACACACGACTCTGGTGATCGTATGAGATGGCGAGACATGATCGGCCACGTTTATCGGTATGGTACATTATATTGATGATGACTACTTATGTAGCTCACGGCACGTCGTGTATACTTATGTAACAGCACTCAGGGGGGTACGGGGTGTCAGGCATTGGTAGCACCTTTGGTAAGGATGATTCTCATGTCTTTTTCAGAACCCATCCCCCACTGGTCCAAGTCTGACACCCAGCTCGTGCCTATGGCTCCTAGTAGCTGTCAGCATGCGACAGCGGCCACCCCCCGGGCAACAGCTGTGAGAGGCTGGCTAAACCAGGCATGGGTATCTGATTTGGTGTCAAACCAAGAGGTAAAGTAGGGTATGCCTACCCAGCATGTGAAGACAGGATTCGGCAGACTGCGCGGAAGAAATCATTCCTGATTCAACGGGCAATATGGCGTTTACCTGCAAAGCGTTGTGGCACGTAATGAGATCGGCAAGGCACGTAGAGCGCCCTGGTCATCCACTGCATCTGTATTCGTCTCCAGTCGTCTCGACTTGTCTTGCCACTGGACTCAGATGGACTCAGGCGAGAGAGTGAGGTCGCACGAATTGCGCAACTCTTCCTCACTTTAATCCAAGTCATCGCGCAAGTCATTCTTCATCCAATGCATGATATGAAAAACTTCTACGACTCACTGAAAGCGGTCTATGGTCCTACATCACCAGGCATAGTTCCCCTCCTCAGTACAGATGGGGGAACATTGATCACCGATAAGAAAGAAATCCTTCAACGCTGGACAGAGCATTTCAGCAACATCTTAAATGCAACTGCCTTCTTCGATGATGAAACCATCAACTGCCTTCCTCAAGTTCCTACCAATGAGACACTTGATGACCTGCCAACCATTGTGGAAATAAACAAAGCCATCTAGCAACTCTCCAGCGGCAAGGCACCTGGTCCTGACTCCATCCCAGCAGAGATATACAAGGCAGGTGGGCCGGTCCTAACAGAGCAGCTTCACCAAGTCTTTACAAACATATGGGTGAACGAAACCATGCCACAAGATTTCAAGGACGCGTCAATAGTCCACCTTTACAAACGTAAAGGAAACCGCCAATCCTGTGACAACCACCGAGGCATCTTCTTGCTTTCAATTGCAGGGAAGATACTCGCCAGAATTCTTCTCAATCGCCTCACAGCCCATCTCGATCAAGGTCTTCTTCCTAAGAGTCAGTGTGGCTTCAGAAAAGAACGTGGAACTGTTGACATGATTTTCGCTGCAAGGCAGCTGCAAGAGAAATGTCAGGAACAGAACTGCGAAATGTTCTCCACTTTCATTGACCTTACCAAGGCTTTTGATACAGTCAGCAGAGAAGGACTGTGGAAGATTATGGCAAAATATGGCTGTCCACGAAAGTTTGTCCAAATAGTGCGGCTATTCCATGATGGCATGCAGGCAAGAGTACAGGAAAATGGCGAACTGTCTGAGCCCTTACCTGTCACCAATGGAGTGAAGCAAGGATGTGTCCTGGCACCAACACTGTTCAACCTCATGTTTTCAGCCATGTTGATGAATGCCTTCGAGAACGACGACATTGGAATAGACATCAACTACCGTATGGATGGAAAGTTATTCAATCTCAGAAGGCTGAAAGCTAAAACCAAAATTAACAGCGGCACCGTCAGAAAGCTCCTGTTTGCTGATGATTGCGCTCTAAACGCCAACTCAGAGGCGGACATGCAACATAATGTTTCAGCTTTCTCACATGCCTGTGCCAACTTTGGGCTCAATATCAACTTGGAGAAGACTGTAGTTATGTACCAGCCAGCTCCAGGGAATAATCACACTGTGCCGAATATCAAAGTGAATGATCATAGACTAAGTGGTGTGGACAAATTCACCTATCTTGGCAGCACTGTGTCACAAGCTGCCACAATTGATGACGAATGCAAGACGAAAAAATTGAATGCAAGAATCTCCAAGGCCAGTGCGGCCTTTGGCAGACTGTACAAGAATGTATGGGACAGAACTGGAATAAGCCTGCAAACAAAGCTAAAAGTCTACAAAGCAGTTGTATTATCCACACTGCTATATGCTTGTGAAACCTGGACTGTTTATCAGCGACACGCTAGGAAATTAAACCACTTCCACACAGTCTGCCTAAGGAAGCTACTGAAGATTAAATGGCAAGACAAGATTCCAGACACTGAAGTCATAGAAAGAGCATCCATGCCCTGTATCCACACTCTACTGATGAAGAATCAGATTCGCTGGGCTGGTCACTTGACTCGCATGCCAGATCACAGGCTCCCTAAACGAATGTTTTACAGCGAACTGCGTTGTGGTAAACGCTCCCAAGGTGGCCAGAGGAAGCGCTTTAAAGACACTCTGAAAATTTCAATGAAGGCTTTTGGAATTCATCATGACACCTGGGAGGCTGCAGCCAGAGACCGAAATTCGTGGCGTGCATCATTACGCAAGGGTGCAGTCATATGTGAGGCAACCACAACTGCAAGAGCTGTGAAGAAAAGACAGGACAGAAAAATCACTGCAGGAAATCCTCCTCCAGAAACGTCAAGCATTCCTTGCCCACATTGTCAAAGAACATTTCGAGCCAAATTAGGCCTTATCAGCCATCTTAGAACCCACGGCTCCATACCTTCAACCCCACTGGATGAAATGAATGGTCATCATCATTCTTGATGGACAAACAACAACAACAACAACAACAACACTCAGGGCGGTCAGGGGAACAGATAACTTCAGTCTTGATACTTTATAGACAGATAGAAGTGCCCCAGGACAGTCTTGATTGAGTCCGACAGTGATAAGCAGGACCCACATAAAGGCACGCGGCAGTACACCTACATTGTTGAGTCACGTGTGTTGGCAGTGCTGTGTGCTATCATGTTTGTATAACAATGTACAAGAAACTCTATCTAATTCAGTTCTCTAGGACATCAGCTCATCGAGAACACACGATCCCATAGGAGCTACCAGACACCCAGTTCCAGGTAACACCGACACACGTACATCTTCTCGCATCTACACCCAGGTAACACCGACAGACGTACATTGTTCACACATCTACACCCAGGTAAAACCATCACGTGTACATCGTTAACACATCTACACCCAGGTGACACCGACAGACGTACATCGTTCACACATCTACACCCAGGTAACATCGACACACGCACATCGTTCACACATCTACACCCAGGTAGACACTATAAATGTGAGTTCGTGGCATGTCTGTACCTTCCTGCCCACACTCCCACGCTGTTCTTCATTCATCTCCATATATAATGTCCTGGATGGCGCAGGCAGAATTATATATCAGCCAGGTGTGTGACATAGAGAACATCATTTGTGAAAAAGAGTGGGTAAAGGTACCGAAATACATGTAGAGCTACCAAAGTAATAGTGACACTGGGTCTGACTGCAGAGAATGAGCAGCGGGCCGCACAGAGTGTGCGGTGTAACGAATGATCCAGAGTAACACACATCAAGGTGACATAGTGATCTATACTGATGGGTCAGTGGTGTGAAACAGAGGTAGTGGTTGGGGATTCATTGCGAAGGCAAATGGAAGATGTTTGAGAGAAAGAAAGAAAGGTGGGGGGGGGAGGTAAGGTGGGGGGGGGGGGGTGGATTATATAGATTACGAGGTATCAACTTCCGGTTTCAAGATGGCGACGGACGGTAGCGTTGTATTTGTGATAGTTAACTTTTTCGCGTAGGAGATGGATGTATTCATCTCTTGCGTGTAGTTTGTGTGCTAGGATGTAAAACCAGGAGTTTCTACTCAAGATCTGCGCGGATACTACGGAGTTCGTGCATCGAGCGAAGCAATTCTGGAGTGAATTTTTCGCAGCGTGTGTGGTTTCTGTGGTGTTCAAGTTTTTCAACATGGCGGAACAACGTGTGTTCTTCCGAGCGGTTGCAAGTCAACCTAACAATACGGTTTGGGCGCCGGGCAGGTTGCAAGCGACAAAGTAAGCGTGGTGGTTTAAGACGTTTTAGATTCAAGTGTGACCGTCTGGGCCTTAGGAATATCCGTATTCTGTATTGGAACTGCGCCAGCGTAAAACAATGGGGCCCTATTTTAGAACATCTGGTTTACAGGAATGACATTGTAGCGCTCCAGGAGACAAGACTGGTGATCAGCTGCTCAGAATTTCCGGCTTTAAATGTTTCTACAACAGACGACATCAGGGAATGGCTATTCTCATTCGCGACATCATGGTGGCGTCAGAGCTAGACATGTCCAGTTGGGACAGTGACGATATACAAATACAGGCGTTGAGAGTTCATTCCAGTATACCATTCGTGTTGGTTAATGTTTATGCCCGCAACGCGAGTCCATATCACTCGTCCCAGAAGTGGCAGTGCTTAAGTGACATATTAGGTCAAGAGAGAAGTGTTATTTTCTGTGGTTATTTCAACGCTAAAGGCAGACGATGGGGAAAAATTTCCTCCAACACACAAGGGGAGGAGCTCGAGACTGCACTTGAAACCATTAACTTGGTTTTATCAACAGTGGCTGTGTCACCAGGACAGCAAGCCGTCCAGGGGATGAGGACAGTGCTATTGATCTGGCGTTGGTTTCTCCTTCACTCACTACAGTGTGTAGATGGAGTATCCTAGGACACCATGGCAGCGACTACCACCCTTGCAGCATATTGGTGGAAAAAGGCAGAACTAGGCAGCACAAGTTAACGGTCAAGACTTTCCAGTATGACTGTACAGGGCAAGATGTGGTGAGTAAAATAAGACGTGACAAGCGCAGAAAGCTTCAAAAAAGCTGGCAGCAGCCACCATTGTGGAATCTTGAGGTGAAGAAGGCGTGGTTGGATAAATATGGTGCTGTAAGGACATGGCAAAATGCCAAGAAGAACAGAGCTATCCATCCAAGTCCCTGCATGCACTTAGAAAGAGAGATGCACACAAAAGTAAGCTATTAAAAAAAAAAAAAAAAATAAATAAATAAAAAAAAACTGGACAGGGTGGTTAACAGTGAAAAATGGGCAGAGGTGTGTCAATGAGTAAGCACAGACAAGTCACTGAAATTGTTCCGGCAACTACATAAAAGTATGAATGGTGTAGTCAAGAATAAGAGCATTTCTGACTTCCAAGGTGCTGACCTCATCTGGCAGAGGACTGACGAGGACAAGGGCAAAGACCTCTTTGGACGCTATCTAGAGCATAGCAACACGACAGACATAAGAGGCCGAAATCTTACCAAGGAGGTCTCGTCAGACAGGTGCAAGGCCAAGAACACTTCGGATGAAGACACAGTGACAGTGAAAGAAATCAAGACTGTGCTTCGAAGATCAAAAACAGCGCTCCAGGGCCAGATGGCATAAGATACGATTACATCAATATGTGTACCGACAACGAGCTAGAGGAAATAGCAGACATGTACAACAACAGTATAGGGAGTGCTAGCATCAAGGAGGAGTGGTTACAAAGCTATCTGATTCCCTTGCCGAAGCCTGGCAAAGACCACACAAAAATTCAGGGATATCGAGTTACAACCAACGCAAAATACAATAGGCAAGCTGCTGGAGAAGTTAATTGCCAGGAAAATATCAAGCCAGCAAGAGAGGCAAGGTGTTTTCCCACCTACCCTGGGTGGGTACCTTCCAAAAAGAGAAACCTGGACCAATGCAGCAGTTTTTGCCCATGATGTCTATGAAGGTTTCCTCTCAGGCATTGAAACCTTTGCTGCAGTGATCTTGAGGGCGCGTACAACAGAGTACCATTGGATATTTAATGCTTCAGCTTCTTGAACTGAAAATAAGTCAATTCCTCCTTAGTTAGATCGCTGCAGCCCCCTTCCAAAGGAAAGCAGTTTTTAGATGTGGCAGTTAGACGTCGGAACCAACAACAATATATCCTGGTCTACAACAGGGATCACCATTAACGCCTGTACTATTCAACGCCTACACTGCGAGAATTACCTGGTAAACCATTGTCATATGCCGACGATGTTTTAGTGTATCGCCAGGGTAAGGATAGTGATCAGGTTGCTGTGGAACTACAAACCGAACTCAATCGCATAAGTACTTGGTGTGTTGAGGCTGGGGCAATGGTCAACCCAACAAAGGCAACAGTGACTTGGTTCTCGTTGAATAATCATATTGTCAACACTCCAACAACAATTGTACATCTGTGTTCAGAGACTGTAGAAAGAACGCAGGCAATGAATTACCTGGGATACGGTTTGATCGAAGTCTTGCTTATAATGAGCACATAGAACAGGTGATAACAAAGGCCAAGCGGGGGTGGGCTGCAATGCGGGTGATGGCGGCAGCAACCTGTGAGCAGCGCCATCTATGTCTTCTATACGAAGGGCTGGTTATGTCTGTTTTTGAGTATGCGATGGCCATCCTGCTCTCAGCCGTAAGAAGATAGAAAGGATGGGAAGGTTACAGAATTAAGCTAAGAGCATTATTCTTGGATGTACAAGCGATACAGCATGCAGGGCGATGCGCTACCTTCTTGATTGTCCAACCATTGAAGACAGAATACAAGTCTGAAGAGCTCGCGCCTAACTTAGATTTATCGCAAACATACAACATCCACTGCATAGTGAACTTATGAAGGTGAACGGCAGCAGGTTAAAAAGAGGACGGTCGTGGATGGGTCAAGTCAAAGACATTCTTCAACAGGTGTGTTCACTTGAGGACTTAGAACCTGGCGAGGAGTGGGTACACGTGCCAACAGATTTCTGCACATCTTTTTCAGTTTGCATCCAACTAGATAGAAAATGCAGACAAGAAAACCCGGCAGCTGTGGAGACGGAAGTACAAGCGTTGATTTTCGAGAATTCGCTAGACGGTTATGCTGTCATTTACACAGATGGGTCGGTCGTCCGACATGTGAGAAGTTCATGGGCCTTTACGGCTCAGGCTGGAGGGAGAATTGTGAAGGAGGATTCTGGTGCTTCTGCTGAGACCACAAGTAGCCTGACTATGGAAGTCATGGCAGTAAGTAAAGCAATAACATGGCTCGAGACACAGACATTCACTAGAACATGTTTCCTTAGCGACTTAATGAACAAGCTCAAGACGATAGCGATTGGGGGGGGGGGGGGGGGGGTGGGGGGGGAAAAAAATCCGAAGATATCCTGTTGTAAAGCAGCAGAGAAGTGCGTGGGCATTTACAGCCCGTTCAGCGGGCCAAACCGTTCAAGAATCCAGTGGTGCCCACTCTATGACCACGAGCAGCATGACGATGGAGGTGATGGCAGTTACACAGGCTTTCATATGGCTGGAATCACAGCTTTATACCAACGTCTGTGTACTAAGTGATTCAATGAGCATGATTCAGAAGGTCAAAGCTGGATCTGTACGTAGACAGTGGACTGAGTCGCTGCGGAAGTCTGTTGTCCATAAAGTCACCTTCATCTTCGTCCCGGGACATGCGGGAGTCGAGGGAAATGAACGAGCTGATAAACTGGCTGGCTCTGCACCCCCTGTAGATGGCCAGCCCATGGATCGTGCCGATGTTATTAACGTCCTCAAAGATATGGCGAGAACAGAGGACTTTGACGTCAGTGATTCCACATCGCTGTCCAGGATGAAAGACTTGGGAGTAAGAATCGGCACAGCCAGACGCGAGAGGTACATCGGGAAAACAAAGTGCCTCGTCAACCAACACAGAACTGGCACTATTAGCCACCGGACGCTGATGCATATGTTGGGGGGAGGATCTGAGCACCTATGGACATGTCCGGAGTGCAACGAAGATACCCCAACTGATAACTGATAATTGATAACTGAATGGTTGCTGTCTCTGGAGCGGCCTCGGCTGGCAAAGATGACAGTGAATCTACAACCATGGCCAGACTGTGAGAACAGCAAATTAAAAGAGGGGTGGCCAAACAAGAACACTACGCAGGAAGCCAAAGAAGACTGATAAACCAACACAGAACTGGTGTCGTTAGCCGCTACACGCTGCTGGATTTGCTGAGGTGGGGTTCCGGGCACGTATGGACTGAGTGGTTCGATGATCTGCCGACTAACTAACTAATTAACCATCCAACCAACCAACCATCCAACCAACCAACCAACCAACCAACCAAAAACCATCCAACCAACCAACCACCCAACCAACGAACGAACTAACTAACTAACTTACTAACTAACTAACTATAGCATACGAGATATCGATCTTCAGCATGAGAATGGAGATGGAAACAGTCACAGCAGCCTTCCGATGGTTGGAGGTGACATTTACAACACACATTGCATTCATTACGGACTCACGCGGAATATGCTTATTAAGGTGGAGAAATGAATTTTCGTGTAGAATGGATTGCCTCTCTTTAGAGGTCACAGATAGTGAGAATTGTATGGATCTTTTGCCCTGACCATGTGAAACTCCGTGGAAATGAAGGGCTGATAGCCTGGCAGGGAACGCACTTCTCTGTGGTTAGCTAATTTCAAATCCTTTACAGGACGCTGTAGTCAGCACAAGCAGTTTTGCTGTTGTGATCTCTTAGGCAGTTTTACATTCAGTAGTTTGCCAGTACTTTCTGATCGACCGGCACCCATACCATGTCGAAAAAACCAACGCAACACGGTGTGCTGCAAAATCGCGTGCAGCTGTGTTTCGAAATCTGGCATGCGGGAGAATGAACAGCGTCCGTAACCCATTCTCGGTGGTAGGTTACCTATGGACAAAAAAGAGGTGGTCGGGAGCCTGTGGGAGTAAGTGTAGAAGGCGGAGAACAGACTGGGAAGCTTTATGTGCAGAGAATAATATTTCGGGGGATCGGCAGGGGGTTGGACAAAACATAGAGTACAGATCCGGAGCACTTTCAATTCAGATGGCAGTTGGAACGATTAGAGGTAATACTCTTCGCTGGCTGTTGTTCGAGGGATGGAGTGCGCCAAGGAATGTGCTGAGTGCAGTGATGTCGGTTTTTAGCTCAACGCAACACAAACTCAACCCCATCTATATATTCCTTCTTGTGTTTCTGACAATAATTATGAGAAGAGGTTTGGTGGCCATGTTTCGTGGCTACGAGCTTGCCGACGCGATTCATAGGCCCGTTTACCGGCGTTCGAAAAACAGCTGCGACCGATTTGGCAGCAGACTGCGTTGCGCTGGGTGTTAACGAGTTAGTAAAGGAGCGGGTCGTTTAGAAAGCAATGGGAAACTACTGAACGTACACGTGACAAGACATCAACAACAGCAGTTAAATGCTGATGTTCACAGCGATGTCCTTTAAATAGGATATACATAAAAAATAAAAAATAAAAAGGTTTGGTGAATGAAATAGACTCCTCGAGATTCTTAGCATGCAATAGCTCCTGGTCTTTGGGTGGGAACTATATATTGTCAAAACACTCCCTGGGGTGAGGGGAACCAGCTATCAGATATTACTAACGGGATGTCGTCTTCAGCCTTGAGACAAAGGTGACCTCCATCTACAGAAAACCTCCAACCTTAGGATCACTATTTCGCTCGCTATCAACCAAGGGACTTTACCCCTTTCAAACCTCGTCCCGAATACATGACACAACTCTGGTATCTAACTGACAACAAGATGGTGTATTATACAGAATGACTGAGGATGATGATGAAAACTCCGAGAAAGGCCTGGCTGTATCTAGGCGAGACAAGACATGGAAATACTAGAGTAGCCTCAAGGAGGAAGTGTCATCACAGTAACATGTTCCAAGTACCACTGCGCATGCGTGCCGGGCTTGCACAGTTGACTGAGTTGTATTCAACACAACCCCGTTTCCAATAAGTGTCGGGAACAATTTTAAAGGGCGAGCAATCGATATGGACTGTGTAGAGGAATTTAGTGGTTCTTTCCCCTCGACCAGTAAATTTCACCAAGCTACGAAATATCACAAGGCGAACCGAATGATTTCGTGACATATATGCAAATTTTAGCGTGTTTTCGAGGTGCACATCCGCTATTGTAAATATCACTCTACAGTTTGTTCAGGTTAATATTCCAATTCTCCGAGTGCTTCTGTGACATCTGTTATTCCATCTTTCCCGACTGATTGTCCATACTTCGAATGTTTGATATCGTCACTGAGTTCCGTATTATATTAGAATGGAGGGTTGTCCTTACTTCGTATGTTTGATGCGTCACAGAGTTCTGTCTTATGTTAGAATGGACGGTTGTACTTTCTTTGAATGTTTGACAGCGTCACTGAGTGTGTTATTTTAATGTTTGAATGGAGGGTCCATTTGAGATGCTCTTTTCTGTTAGTTTTCGTACATATACGCACACACACCAAAAAACAACCACATCCACGCACACAAATGTATGTCAGACACAGGTAAGTAAAGTATGAAGTACTGGTCAGACAACTAACATATACGTTTGTGACATATATTCAGAACTGTTACCGAACCTGGCCGAGTTTTACTGTGTCCTCAACGGCAACTACAATGACAAGCAACAGGTGGAGAAAGAAGGGACCAGCCATAGCAAGATGGTCGTCAGATTCCAGCCTGTATACGCTCCTTTGCTGTCAGGGGTAAGTGTACACACAACCGTGTACTCGCATTACTACCACAGACTATATAACACACACCACTGCATGCATGCATCACCAACCGCAGGGTATACTATTCACACATTTCAGTAGTTGACTAATGCATAAACATAAGAACCAACTCTCTCTCTCTCTCTCTCTCTCTCTCTCTCTCTCTCTCTCTCTCTCTCTCTCTCTCTCTCTCTCTCTCTCTCACACACACACACAAACACACACATGTTCCAGATGTGACGTAGCCGCTGTCGAGGATGGGGAGACATCATCCTGTGTCATCAACTTGTTCTCTGATGGCTGCACTCAACCAAGTCCAACCACTGGATTCGGTGAATCGAACCTAATTTTACGGGCGTGTGCAGGGGCAAAGAGCGAGTTCCTGGCATCCCAACAAACCTGTAGCCCTCGTCGGTGGTCGGTCTGAGAGATGCACAACTTACTGAAGTTGAAGATATTGACAGTGGGCGCGAGTTCGAATCCCCCTGCAAGCGGGCAGTTAATGTGTTGCGTCATATAATTGGGTAATGAAGAGTTATTTATTAATGGGCATGCTATCTTAATTCTTAACCTTGACATTAAACTTATTTCGTGTGTTCATTATGTCTCTTTCTCTCTCTTTCTCTCTCTCTCTCTCTCTCTCTCTCTCTCTCTCTCTCTCTCTCTCTCTCACTCTCTCTCTCTCTCTCTCTCTCTCTCTCTCTCGTCGTCTCTCTCTCTCTCTCTCTCTCTCTCTCTCTCTCTCTCTCGTCGTCTCTCTCTCTCTCTCTCTCTCTCTCTCTCTCTTTCTCTCTATCGACATAACTACATTAAAAGAGACATATTCACTCTGGTCTCAGCTACCACTCGTATACCTGCAAGAGGTCGTGTCCGGAGTGCTGGAGAGAGCCTACTATGGGATTATGAGTCAAGGCGAGGACGGCATCATCTACATGAAGCAAACCAACTTCACCGGACACTCTCAGATCAAGTTTGTGTTGGATTACATTGTACAAGCTCTACTCTTGTCGTTTCATCATTCATCGCATCATCTCATTTCATTTTATTCCGCTTGTATCTTGTGGTGTTGAGGTGAAGCATAATCAGTGTGAGAGTATCCGTTTATTTTCTTCATATATCGAATTTCATATATTCATATATTCAATGTGTTTATTGTTTACATGGTCTGCCACTTCTTCTGTTTCCATTTGGTCTGTACAACATTGCTTGTTGTGGCATACTCTTAGTTGGTAGCCTTGGCAGCTGGTCTAGGATCGAAGCTCCGACAGGCGGACAATTAGAGCATTGCTGTGCTGATCCCGCAGCTTCTGCAGCTTCTATTGTTCCAGATTATAAGTGTCAACTTTCCTCTGGAGTGAACTAGGCAGGCCGAGAGAGGGATCATGCTGCATGGGCAACACATGGTTTCTTTATTTTAGCCCAGGCTTTGTGCTATGGAGAGGCAATAACTCCATCCCTGGTCTTAACCGGTCTCGGAATCAAAGCGAGAGGCAACTGTTACGGGTTATAAGTCCTTGTCAGTTGCCGTAGACATGGGGCGCCACGCGTTGCCTGTGACGGTGGGAGACACCTACAGGTGTCACTGATCAGCTACCGCCCGCCTCAAGCTGAGCATCCCCCAGCCAATTGGGTGCTGATCCGCCACAGCCTGCCTGCTTCAATGGGTGCTTAGGGTTAGGACAAAATCTGCATCACAGGCTGTAAAACCAATGCACCAGGTACTAATAAAAAGAATAGAAACCTCAAGCTACGGCTTGCAATCTGGAACGTGAGAACCATGTGTCCAGGATTTTCCACTGACTTGACAAATGTTAACGATGTGAGAAAAACGGCTGTGATTGATGCTGAACTCAATCGTCTTAACATTGATATTGCTGGCCTGCAGGAGACTCGCCTCACTGAGGAAGGGTCACTCAGGGAAAACAATTACACCTTTTTTTTGGAAGGGAAGAGGGCAGGCAGAAAAAAAGGCAACATGGTGTGGGCTTTGGAGTGAAGAATTCGCTACTGGGAATGATTGATATCCCAGCTGGAGGTAATGAAAGATTATTATCACTGCGATTGGCAACCTCTTGTGGATTTGCAACCATTCTCACTGCATATGCACCGACACTCGCTTTCTCTGATGATGTGAAGGATACGTTCTATGAGCAGCTAGACTCTGCGATCAAGGCAGTTCCAAAATCCGACTACATTTATATGCTCGGTGATTTCAATGCTCGTGTGGGCAAGGACTCGAGTTCATGGCCAGTGTGCCTTGGAAAATACAACATCGGTCGCATGAATGATAATGGGCAAAGGATGCTGGAGCATTGCACTAGAAATGACCTATGTATTACAAACTCCTTTTTTAAAACAAAAGAGATGCATAAGGTCACATGGAAACATCCAAGATCCAGCCATTGGCATCAGCTGGACTTCATTATCACACGGAGACAACATCTGAACCATACATCATTAACTCGAAGTTACCTCAGTGCTGACTGTGATACAGTTCATTCTTTGGTTGTTGCAAGGGTTCGACTGAGACCAAAGAGAATCTACACAGCTAAACACAAGTCTAGCCCTAGGATTAATATTACTAACACTCACGATCCTGGAAAGTGCTTTGAATTTCAACAGCAACTTGAAGACGCTTTCAATGATACATCAGAAAATTGTATAGTAAATGATAAATGGAGTAAACTTAAGGAAACTATTTATAAAACAGCGGTATGGGTTTACGGCACTGTGGATCATAAGAGGCAGGACTGGTTTACGGCAAACAGCCAGATACTGCAGCCCTTGATTGATAACAAGAAGATAGCTCCCTTAAGAAACAAGGAAAGACCAACGCGTATCACTCTGAGTGAGCTAAAGCAAGCAAGGAAGGATGTACAAAAGGCTGCCAGGCAGTGTGCGAATGACTATTGGATCAAGTTATGTGAGTCCATTCAAATCGCAAGTGATAAGGGAAACATCAGAATCATGTACGAAGGGATAAAGAAAGCCTGTGGTCCAATGATCAAAAGAAGTGCAACGCTGAAAACCTTGACTGGAGAAATCATCACTGATAAGAAACAGCAGATGGATAGATGGGTCGAGCACTATTTAGAGCTTTACTCAAGTGAGACCAAGCTAGCGGATGATGCCCTCAACGCCATAGAGGCCCTGCCAACTCTTGACCACCTGGACACACTTCCCACTATAACAGAAGTTAAGTGTGCTATAAATGAGCTTGCATCTGGCAGGGCTCCAGGTAAGGATGGGAATCAAGAGTGGGCAAGACACACTCGCTCTACAAATCCACCAGCTAATAGAGCTATGCTGGCGAGAAGGACAAGACCCACAGGATTTCAAAGATTCAAACATCATAACGCTGTACAAGAACAAGGGAGATCGGAGCGACTGTAACAACTAAAGGGGTATCTCACTTCTGAGTATTGTTGGGAAAGTATTTGCCAGAATTGTCCTGCACAGATTTCAAGTCCTGGGAGATCAAGTCTACTCCGACCGAATCACAGTGCGGCTTCCGTCAGAACCGGTCTACCATTGTTATGATATTCTCATTGCGACAGATGCAAGAAAAATGCCGGGAACAAAATCAGCCACTGTTTATTGCCTTCATCGACCTCACAAACGCATTCGATTTGGTCAGTCATGAGGGTCTGTTCAAAGCATTAAAGAAGATTGGCTGCCCACCAACTCTTCTGTCCATTGTGGAATCGTTTCACACAGGCATGAAGGGTATAATCAAGTTTGATGGCTCAACTTCAGAAGAGTTTGAAATCAAGAGTGGAGTTAAGCAAGGTTGTGTACTATCCCCCACCCTCTTTGGGAAATACTTTTCACTTCTACTGAAATATGCCTTTCGTGATCAGGATGACGGTATATACATTCACTCACGCTCAGATGGTGGCCACTATAATGCTCAGAGATTGATGTGGTTTCTGAGGAAAATGCAAAGAATACCATGGACAGCCAGAAATACCAATGAACAAGTTCTTCAAGAAACAAATGAAGATCGTAAATTGATTAGAGAAATTAGACGTAGCCAGTCAAAATCTTTTGGGCATGTTATGAGAAGAAATGGATTGGAGAACTTGGTGACGACTGGTAAGATCGAGGGGAACAGACCAAGGGGAAGACCTAGAAGCAAGTACCTGGATGGCTTGGCCTTGTGGCATGGTCGAGACAGAAACACGGAGCTGATCCACGACTCTGGTGATCGAGTGAAATGGCGAATCATGACCGCCCACGCTTTCCGGCATGGTACATGATTGATTGATTGATTGTTTAGACTATTCATGTGGTCTTGTAAGTGTGCTTCTGATTTTGCTATATGTGATAGATCGTCCGCAAATATGAGTTCTTTAATGGTGTAATTTACTGTTGCTTATTCTCTGGACTGTTCTTCATGCGGCGTTGTTACGGTCTCTCTTTGACCGTTTCTTTACATATGATGTCATTATATAGGTAATGAACAAGAGAGGGGATAACAATACAAGTAAGAGACTATGCCCACCGCACATGAAATGCGTGCCTCAAGGTCATCTCCTTCTTTGTGCTTATGTGACATAGGCCCTTGACGTCAAAATCAGTAGCCTTTATTTTGATTGATATAACTCACCAATAAATAGTCGACTGCTTTTTGCAGTATTACTTCCCTTTTTGATAATATTTTTTAATAAAAATAACATTTAAAGTTTACGGTTATTATTGGTTGTACTGGGCGGGGCTTAAACACTGTAATTTTATGATTGACGGTGTGTTGGTGTTACATTGCTCTTCCTTCTCGGTATCTTCATCCTTTTTCTCTTTTTTTTTTTGTTTATCTGTATTGGGTACGGCGTAAACACTTTCATAATTCCATTGGCGGTGTCTAAGAGTTAGGGTTGGAGTGCGTTTCTCGAGGTAATCTAGATAAAAACGTCAGTTTCATATTTGGCGTTGGACGCATTACTAGATAAAGGTGTCCGTTCTTTTTTAAGGGGTGAGTGAGTGGAGGAAAGGCTAGATATGTGAATCCGATCAATGTTGAGGGTTGGGCGAGTAGTGGGGTGGCTAGATAATACTTATGTTCCTTTTTAAGGGACGGTGTGATCGATTGGAGGGGTGGGTGAGTGGAGGAAAGGCTAGATAATTGCTTACGACAATTGTTAAAGAAATAGCGAGTGGCGAAGTAGCTATATAAATACATCAGTGTTTTTGTTAAGGGAAAGGTTGGTCGAGAGAAGGAGTGGCTAAAAATGGCGTAATTTGTTTTTAATGGGTGGAAGAGTGGAGGAGTCTCAAGATAGGTGCTTCTGATTGTTGATAAGGTGTAGTCGAGTGGCTAGTTGATGTGTGAGGTGGAAGTAACAGCGGATCTATCTTGTCCATCCATCTAGTAGGATTTACCCCACTGGCTGCATCGTGATTATAGCGCTGTCATATTATTTGAACTCCCGATTATACCCGTCTGCATTTTACTAATGTGTACAAAACTAAACGTGTTAAAAGTATGCAAGAACCACTATATGCGTCTAAATGACAGTCTGCGTGGTATAAAAATGCAATAAAAATCAACACATATTGCACATACTTTTAGATAGGAAATTGCGACCCGTATCCCTGAGTGCAGACTCAGCTGTCTGTGTGCTTGCGTCAGTTTTTCCTTGTTAAGACTGTGGTGGAGTGGCATGGTGATTTGTGTTGATGGCCGTTGTCATGTGTTGAAGTACATATGTTCCTACAGCAAGGTGCAGATATTATATGGAGATGACAAGTTCGAAGCCTGGTCGGGGATAGTTTTCGTCACTAAGGGATCGTTACTACCATCGATCTTCGATGTTAAGGGTTACGATTTCTGGCCTTCTAACTGCCGGGCCCAGGAATCTAACCCGCGATGGCCGCCGTGTAGCAGAACGGAAGATTTTATCTCTAATAAGGAACGGAAGTATTTATCCAGTCTCTCCTCCACTCGCCACCCCTTAACATTGTACGGAAGCATGTATGTAGCCTTTCCTCCACTCACCCTCCCCTTAATAACGAAAAGAGATTTTTAGTTAGCCACTCCTCCACTCTACCACACTGTCCCTTTAAAAAAAGAACGGATATATTTATCTAGATACTCATCCACTCGCTCAGAGATTAACAATGGTCTGAAAAACGTATCTAATCTTTCCACACACACACACACACACACACACACACACACACACACACACACACACACACACACACACACACACACACCTTAACAACGAATGGGGACATTTAACTAGCAACTCGTTGACTCGACTACACTAACGAATTTATTTATCTAGCTACTTCGCCACTCACCCACCCTTAACAATGTTCGGAAGCATTTGTATAGCCTTTCCTCTACTCACCTACACATTAACATCGAATGTAAACTTTTATCTAGCCATCCGCCCCTCTCCCACCCCTTAACACTGATCGGAAACAAATATCTAGCCTGCCCTCCAAAGACCAATCCCTTAACAAAGTACGGGAGACTTTATCGAACAACTCCTCCATTGAACCACCCACTCCCTCATTTAGAGAAGAACTTAGGTATCTAGACACTCTGTCACTCGACAACCCCTTAACAGTGATGTAAAGCACTTATCTAGCCCATCTTCCCTTTACCCACGCCTTAATAACGAACGGGAACCATTATCTAGCAATGTTTCCGTCTCTTACCATGGAACGGACTATTTATCTAGCTACTCCACCATTCGACCAACCCGAGGAAACACACTGTAACCCTAAACTGTACACACCCCTAATGGAATGATATAGTGTTTACGCCCGGCCCAATACAGATAAACAAAGAATAAGAGAAATAGGATGAAGAAACAGATGAGGAAGAGCACTGTAACACTAGCACATCTTCAATCATATGATGATAGTGCGTAAGCCCCGCCCACTTCAATCAATAGTAACAGTAATCTTTACGTTTTTTAAATTTTAAAAAAAATTTTTATTCTGAAAAAATGGGAGATAACACTGCATAATCATTTGATTATTTATTCACGAGTTATATCAATTAAAAATGGAGGATACTGAATTTGACGTCAAGAGCCTACGTCACATAATCATAAAGAAGGATGTGCCCTGGGGTTGCGCAACTCATTTGCGGTGGTTAACGTCTCTGACTTACTACAGGCAGGACACAACATTATCGTACTCAGGATCTTGCCGTGAAATGTTCTTAGTGTCCTCCATTTGTTCTCACTATGTATTCACTTTCTTGAATAAGCTTCTAATAAGTTCTTAGATGTGTTCTCCCTGCGTATAGTTTAAGGATGCTCCACATTGTATTTCTATCTACTCTATCAACTGCCTATTCCTGGTCAAGAAAGGCTATGTAGAGTGCTTAAATCCAATTGATTATTCTGTAAATTGTTTCAGAGTAAAGATGTTATCTTTTATTGTAGGGCGTAATCTTTCCTAAAGAATTTCGTAAAATATTTTCAGTGATGACCCACAAGGGAAATGCCTCTGTAATTTGTGTGCACTATCTTTTACTGCCTTTCTTTTCTCCACACTGGACTACCTGGTCCCACTCCCAAAGCCAGTCATGGATCACTCAAAACTAAACGGATATATAATTATCACCGTGTAAAGTAACTTTGGCAAAGTCCTCGAGAAGATAGTAGCATGCAAGTTGCAGCGCCAGCCACAATGGAAGATATATACTGCTCCCAAAGGACATGGAGTTACTGGTCTGGGAAGGACACATGGGCCAGTGCGGCAACATTTGCATCCGACGCCTTTGAGGACTTCCAAATAAACAAGAGACGGTGGTGGTGACGGTGGCGGTGGCACTTGACCTGGAAGATGCTTACAGCAGAGTCAGGAATGATCGTTTGATATACTCTTTTGAACTTGAAGGTGTGCCCTTGGAATGTCAAATTGATTGCTGCGGTAGTTATGATTGTAACGTCGCACTTCGCATGCATTAATTGACTTCCGACATCTGTAATATTACACTTGCGCTGCCACGGGGATCTGCCTTGTCCCCAGTTCTCTTTAATGTCGCAACAATTGAGTCACCAGGAATTGGTAGAAGCCTGACATTCGCAGATGATGTGCTGGTGTACAAGCAGGGAAGAGAAAGGTAAAGAATGATTGAAGACTTTCAGTCGGCAGTAAACAGTGTGGAGGAGTGGTGCATGGACTCAGAGGACATAAAACATCCAGACTAGGCATCTATTGCGTTGTATTCCCTGAATAACCGAATCGTGAAGGCAGATGTCCTATGTATCACATTGAACAGATATTCTATCAGGAGAGAGAGAGAGAGAGAGAGAGAGAGAGAGAGAGAGAGAAGAGAGAGAGAGAGAGAGAGAGAGAGAGAGAGAGAGAGAGAGAGAGAGAGAGAGAGAGAGAGAGAGAGAGAGAATACATTTAAGTACTTATACAATCAAAATGATGTCGTTTGAGAATCGTGGAGATTTTGTGTGAAGGCTGGAAAGGGCAGAAATCGTGATAGAGCAGCGGGTGCTTTACGTGCTCTTTCGGCGGTTAATAAGAGAGGGTAATAGTATCGGAGGACATATCGGACTGGCACAAGGTGATAGTACCGGAAGACAATAAGACTGGCATAAGGTAATAGTAACACTGGGTCGTAAATGCTAGAGTGGTATTATATGTAACAGTGGCCGCATTCAAATGTGTATATGTACACCATTGATGCCATGTATATCTCCTCAATGGCTATTGTGTATTCTATGTTCCACTGTTGTGATGGTCAAAGATATAACCAGCAGTTGTGCGTTCGATTTAATCTCGATAATTTACTCACTCATTCCGTCCCAGCAGGAATAACACTACATTTAGCGAATTAGACGGTACAGTAAGAGGTTGTATATCATAAGAGTAAGATTGTCTGGTTAGCCTTACCGTTATCTGATTAGATGTAAGCGGTGCCAGTTAAGTAGATATAAGTATAAGTATAAGTTGTAAAGTTGTATCATCATGACACCTGGGAGCGGCAGTCAGAGACCGAAATTCGTTTGGCGTGCATCATTACGCAAAGGTGCATTCATATGTGAGGCAAACCGGACGCATAGCTGTGAAGAAAGGGCAGGACAGAAAAAAAACTGCAGGAAATTCCTACTCCATAAGAAGAAACGTTCCAAGAATCCATTGCCCACATTGCAACGAACATTCGAAACAAAATAGGCCTTTAGTAGCCATCTTGGAACCCACGGCTCCACACCTCAACCCCACTGGATGAAATGAAGGGGCACAGCAGCTTGATGCACAAACAACAGGATTGTATCTGCAGAGAATGTAAAGATGGTGCCGTGTCAGCCGTGAGAGGTTTATATGACAAACATGCAAGTGGTCGGTTGCC
>JACEFZ010021246.1:22500-29091 GCA_014155875.1 Cepaea nemoralis | reverse complement strand
GGGAAAGCGGAGCTAAAATAAATTGGCCTTTTGGCTCGGGGGGCACCCCCCTGTAGATGGCCAGCCCATGGATCGTGCGGATGTTATTAACGCCCTTAAAGATATGGCGAGAACAGAGGATTTTGACGCCAGTGATTCCACATCGCTCTCCAGGATGAAAGACCTGGGAATAAGAATCGGCACAGCCAGACGCGAGAGGTACATCGGGAAAACAAAGCGCCTCGTCAACCAACACAGAACTGGCACTATTAGCCACCGGACGCTGATGCATATGCTGGGGGGAGGATCTGAGCACCTATGGACATGTCCGGAGTGCAACGAAGATACCCCAACTGATAACTAACTAACTAGAGAGTTATTTGATGTGTGTGTGGTGTCCCCGTCTTGCTGAAACCACTGTTGATCTCGATCCAATACTTTGCGTCGTTCTAGTGGTGCCCAAAACTTTCAAAGATTTGTTGGTTCCGTTTTTGTTTTTTTTTTCGTTTTTTTTTCCCCCTGTAGTATAGGGTTGGTGTGAATATGCTATTTATTATCTGTCGTGTTGATGGCGTAGATATATTTGGATGTTTCAGTATGGATGATAGTATAACGTAGTTATTCGATTGTTTTAAATGTTGACTATAAATAAAGGCAACACTTGTTGAGTTGCGTTGAGCTGAGTCAAGAACCGAATCACATCACTCCGGACATTTCCACGTATGCTCCGTCTTCACCTTCAATAGCCAGCGAAGAGTCCCAATACTAATGGTACCAGTGCAGTCTGGATATATGTCCGTCTGGCCTTTCCTCTGCGTTTTGAGTGTCAAGAAGATCCCCTGGTCACTCTCTGCAGCACCATTTTCTCCCAGCCGTGATGATTTACGTTCTTCTGTACTATACACATGATCCCACAGGGCTACGACCACATCTGCCTTGTAATACACCAATACCCCACCAAGTGATGCAGACCCTGTCAGTATGTCCGCCTGCTCACTTCCCGCCACACCAGATGAAAAATCCAACAGATGCTTTATATTTATGATTGTTGCTTGCCACTCTGCCCGTCTTCACATTTCACATCATATTTTGTGAGTCCGTTACAAATACGATATGTGTGCGCTGCTTGTTCTCCAGCCAGCGGAACGCCGCCGTGACTTCCTGCATCTCCATTCTCGGAATGTGGTATCATATGCCAGGCTCTCCTGCATCAAACACAGTCCACCAACCTTCTATACGAACCCCCAGGCTTTTCTTTTACCTCACAGCACAGAGCGATCCGTGTAAACCATTATAACACCTGGTCGCGAATTGTCGTGAATCAATTGTTGCACCTCTCATTCTTGGTGGTAGATTACTTATGGACAAGGGGGAGGTTTCGTGCGCCTGTGGCACAAGGTGGAGAAGGTGGGGGAACAGATTCAGAACCCTTTGTGGAAAGGATGCGATTTTGGGGGATTGGCAGGGGTTCAGGTAGAATATCAAAACTGAAAGGGAAGACAAGGAGAACTTTCAATCAGATAGCGGTTTGAACGATTAGTGACTCTTCGCTGGTTATTGAACGAGGGGACGGAGCGCGTATGGGAATATCAGTTCATAGCTCAACTCAACTCAGCCTCCTATTCAATGCAGCCAGCTTGTCAATATCTGCATTCCCGATCCAGTGTTATACACCATTTGTGAAACAGGGAAAATCCGGAATGGAAAGTTCAAGAAAGTGCAAATATAACTAAAGAAAATGAACATCGCTGTGCGAGTACAGACACCTCTTGTCGTCTTGACCTACTCTGCTAGGGCTAAGAACAGACATCATATCTGTGCTTCTGTCAACACCAGCACGAAAGAGGTAATCCAGTTTGCGATTGTTTACACGATTCCACTTTTTCATTATGTTTTTTTTTTTTTTATGAAGAACAGTATGGATTTGTGAAAGGAAAGGATACAAATAATGCAATAATATATACACTAAAACAAAACACTAATAGTATAGTAAACTAATAGACAGATCAATAGAGACACACAAAGACATATATTTCAATGTTTGTGTTTCATAGAAGATACTAAGACATTCGATAAAATGTAAACATGATGAACTGATTAAAATGTTGGAAGATATCAATTTTGATGGGAAAGATTTCAGAATAATAAAAAATATTTACTGGAACTAAGTAGCAGAAATTAAAATGGGAAATAAAAAGGGCAATGATGAACACATAAAGCTAGGAGTACGACAGTCAACAGGGCTGTGTTTTGTCCATCGGATCTCTTCTCCCTCTATAGCAGTGGTTCTCAACATTTTTTGGCCCGTGCCCCCCTTCACCATATTTTCAGAACGACACCCCCCCCCCTTTTTTCGTATTTCCTACCTAAAAATTTGGCCCGTGTCCTTCTTCACCATATTTTCAGAACGTCATTCCTCCCTTTCGTATTTCCTACCTAAAAATCCAGCCCGCCCCTACACAGTATACGTAATAATGGAAGCTAAATTTAATAGCACATACTGAAACAAGTCCAGACGTCCACATAAAACATGATTTGTGGGTCTACTTACTCTATAAATTGAATTTTAGAAGGGTGAGACGTACAGTATGAAGGGAAAAACAATATCAAGTAATCGGTTCTTGTATTAACGCGATCTTGAAATAATCTTAATTCCCCCCCCCCCCCCCATGGAAACCCTAAACCAGATTTCCCACCGGTTGAGAACCACTGCTCTATAACGAAGTAGTAATGAGAGAGATCAAAGATCATTGGAATCTTGCCGTCTTGACAGACTACAGTTTGTTACATTCTGCTTCAAAAAGGCACAATAACTATAACCCATGGCGGTGACTGATAAGGCCACTTGGCAATGTTAATGTACGTCCACGGTGGATGCATGTGATCACATTATCATTCCACCATCATGCCCCATCTTACGTCTCACATGCTCGGTGTGTGACTTATCTGCAATAATTTTATCCTTTGTCTTTATTCCATTTCTGATATGTGCCCTCCATGCAACACGTTCAGCGGCGACTTGCTCCTAATGTGCATTATCAATGCATGTATCAATCATGTCCCGCTTACACACATCTTTGATCGTAATAGAGGCCGACCCTGAGATATCCTACCCATCTGTAATTCACCCAAAAAAATGTCCTTTGGTATTCTACCATTATCCATCCTCCTAACGTGTCCTGGCCATCTAAGTCTACGAAGACTGAGCATGGAATATACTGTCACACAACCTTATCTTTCCAATACTTCAGTATTTGTGATTTTGTCTTGCCACTTAACACCCAGTACTCTTCGCAGACACCGCATATGAAAGCTGTTTAAACGTTTCTCTTGGTGTGAGTAAGTTGTCCAGGCTTCACTGCCATAAAGAAGAGTACTAAGGACACAGGCTTGATAGACAAGGACTTTTGTTTTGGACGTAAGCTTCCTGTTCTCCCAGACTCTTGTTTTTTTTTTAACTTGTTCATTGTTGTTGTTGTCTTACCAATCCTGATGTTGATTTCCTAATCTAGGGATAATTTGCTATTTACTTCGGACCCTAGATATGTAAAATTGTCTACTATCTCTAGTTTGGCGTCATCAATAAAGATTGATGCTACCCCATGTGCACCTTGTGACATAAAGAGATCAAAGAGAAGTCAGGAATACTAATAGCAGTTAAATAAACAATATACGTTATGCAGATGGTTGCGGATAATGGGAAAGATCTACAATTGTTGGACATTGTAGTAACAGCGAGTGACATGAAAGGATTCGCTTTTAATATCAAGAAAACAGTAACAATGGTGATATCAAAGAAAAAGGTGACACCAAACTGTGCAAAGGACATAGAATGGAAAATTCTCTAACCAAGTTGATAATGTTAAATGCCTAGGGAAATTTTAAATTTATAAGTATCAGATGGAAGATGCACAACACATATTAAGATCAGAACAGGGCAAGCAAAAGCTGCATTTCAAAACATGAAAAAGTATCTTATGCAATAAGCCACCAGTCATTCTGTCATTTACTGCCAATATAGTACCTTGCGGTGTATGGCCGGAAGGGGGGGGGGGGGAATTGTCTTTGAGCCTGAGGAATTAAGGCCGCCTGGCTAGTGCAGTCGCCGCGAACTGTGTATCATTTAATGTTAGAAAGAGAGTGCTGAAGTGCTACATAGAACCTTTTATGCTGTATGGCAGTGAAACTTGGAATGTGAATGAACAAATAAGGAAGAACTTGGAAGCAACAGAGATGTGGTTCCTGAGACGAATATTGTGAATTCCTTGGACTGCCAGAGTAACTAACAACGATTACCTGAAAGAGGCTGATAAAACTAGAACATTATATACAACAATAAGAAAGAGACAAACAGCTTGCTTTGGTCATGTGATGAGAAGAGAGCCATTGGAGAACATCGGGACAACAGGAAAGATTAATGGGAAGAGAGGCAGAGGCAGACCAAGAGAAATTATGCTGGATGGATTGAGGCGGTGACATGGAGTAATTATCATCAGCAGAGTTGATTCGAACACCAAAGACCGAGATCTAAAGAAAGACATGAACGCCTACGCCAGTTGTCAGGGCACTTGATGATGGTAATTATGTTTTTATGTGTAGGTCAGGTCTGAATAAATAATTATGTTTGAACTACAACTTCTTTGTCTTTGTACTCCTTCAGATGTCTGTATGAATCCATACAAAGAAACAGCAGATAGCATCCACATTTAGACACCTCTACAGAGTCTATCCTCGAATAGAGCGGGTATAGGCTAAAATGCCAGAGTAACCAACAACCAATGCTTGGGAAAAGCAAATAAAAATAGAACTATATATAGAACTGTGAGACGGAAAACATACTGACCAATAAAAAGATGTCAGTTGGATCGAGAAAAAGAGTGTTGAAGTGCTACAAAGAATCTGTACTTTTGTATGGGTGTGAAGCGTGAACAATGAGCAGACAAATTGAAAAACATAAAATGGCTGTGGGAATGTGGTTTGTGAGAACAATGCAAACAATACCATGGACAGAAAGAAAAACCAATTAGCACGTCCTACAAGAAGCAAATGAAAACCGTAAACTGATTAGAGAAATTAAACGTAGACACACATAATTTTTGAGATACGTTTTAAGAAGAATAAACTTGAGAACTTGGTGATAAGTGGCAAGATTGAGGGGAAAAGAACAGGGAAAGGAAGAGAAGCACATATCTGGATGGCTTGGTCACATGGCATGGTCGAGACAAGAACACAGAACTGATCTACGACTCTGGTGATCGAGTGAGATGACGAAACATGGCGCCCACGCTTATTGGCATGGCACATGATAATATTATAATAATAAGAAAGAGTTCATAAATCAATTCACATGTATTGTCTGGCGCTCACAACAACAACAACAACAACAACAACAACAACAACAACAACAATATTAGCTTATAATAATAACAACAACAAAACAATACAATTTACTCATTAAGCCTCATGACTTGGAAATAGGCTCTTTGTCTTTTTTATTTTTAAAAACTTACACAGAGAGTTGTATGAAATACATGGTGTATTTTTTAATGACTGTGTAGTTTTTGAAAATATTGCCGTTCCATGTTTTTTATTTATCTGTATTGTTGCATGAGCTCCACAGGGGTGAATACACAACTTGGAATGGCAATATTTTCAAAAACCCAACAGTCATTACAAATACATTGTATACAGTACTTGAATATTTCTGTTGTCACTTCCGTATAGGCTCGGGGGCAGAAAACTCCTTTTATCGAAATATCCAGTATAGTTTTTTTTTTTTTTTTTTTGCCTCGCTCGCTCGCTTTGAATGCAAGTGTAGTCAATACACACTATTTATAGTATTGATGAACTGAATTTTGCGTGTAGGTTAGCTTTCCCTATTAACAGTGTCACTCGCCATCAGGCGAACCCACTCCGACTTCAGATGTACTTGTAATTAACGTCCCCAAGTCAAGAAAGACAGGACAACATTTTAGTCCAGCTGTCCGGTGAAGCGGGTTTTTTTTTCCCCCCCTTAGTAATTTATGACAAATAAATATACACGTAACTGATTCAGGGTCGATAGAATTGACCTCCTATTGGAACAGAAGGACGATATATCGCCGTACTAGTGTCATCATGTGACGACGGGCTTACGGACGCGATTCGAGTTGCTTTGGGGGCCGGTCGTTTAGAAAGCAATGGCAAACTACTTAAAGTAAACTTGCTAAGACATCGATAACATCAGTAAAATGCTGGTGTTGAGAGCGAAGTCCTTTAAAAATGATATGCAAAAAAATAAAAGGTGTCCTGGTGCTATTTGATTTTGTTTCGTGGCATCTTCCGCAATTTCAGTGCTCAGTGAATGGAAATTTACATTATAATACAGCACTTGTTCATTTGATTGTGTACCATGTTCGGTTCAGACCTACTTTTTATGTGGCACTGAATCGGTTAAATACTTGATGCTAAGTCTACCGTTTTCTATGGCGTCTTTGATTGTCCTTGCATCAGTATATATCAATGTACCATGCCACTCGGGCCTGATAGGCAACGATTGAGCCGATCGGTTGACGGACAAGGCAATGATCGAAGTCGGAAGAGCAATGGGTGGGCCATACATCAACAACGCTA
>JACEFZ010021246.1:0-17500 GCA_014155875.1 Cepaea nemoralis | reverse complement strand
GGAGCAGTTACAGCAACTTTCCGATAATCGGAGACCGCTGCAACACACGTTGTATTCATTACGTACTCACGGAGTATGCTTTGTAAAGTTGAGAAAGTAATGTTTCGTGTAGAATGGCTTGCCAGGCTTCAGAGTTGTGACCTCAGATTGTGAGAAATTTATGGATTCTCTATTCTGATCACGCGGGAGTGGGGGGGGGGGGGGGGGGGGGGGGGGGGGGGGGGGGAAATGAACATGCTCATAGGTTGGCAGGGAATGTACCTCTCGGTGGTAGATTATCTGTGGACAAAGGAGAGGTGGTCGGACACCAGTAGGACCAGGTAGAGAATGCGATGGAACAGAATGAACACCCTTATGTGGAGAGAATGATATGGCGGGGGATCGGTATGGTCTCTGGACGAATCTCAAACCTGAGAGGGAAGACCAGAAGAACTTTCAATAAGTGGCAGTTGGAACCATTAGCAGTATGACTCTTCGCTGGCTGTTAAATGAGGGGAGCGTGTGTTGGAATGTCCTGAGTGCAGTGATTTCATTGCCTAGCTCAACTCAACTCAGCTACGTCACTTGATAGCTCATACAATTTAAAATCGTACACTGAACTGAAATAAAACAAAAATTATGTCTACGAGAACAACTGAACAACTATATGTCAACTAAAGATCACAGACTCAATGAAGAAATTGACACTATCACAGTGAAGAAACTGACACTATCACAATGAAGAAATTGACATTATCACAATGAAAAAATTGACACTATCACAATGAAGAAATTGACACTATCACAATGAAGACATTGACACTATCACAATGAAGAAATTGACACTATCACAATGAAGACATTGACACTATCACAATGAAGAAATTGACACTATCACAATGAAGAAATTGACACTATCACAATGAAGACATTGACACTGTCACATTGAAGAAATTGATACTATCACAATGAAGAAATTGACACTATCACAATGAAGAAATTGACGCTGTCACAATGAAGAAGTTGACACTATCACAGTGAAGAAATTAACACTATCACAATGAAGACATTGACACTGTCACAATGAAGAAGTTGACACTATCACAATGAAGACATTGACGCTGTCACAATGAAGAAATTGACACTATCACAATGAAGAAATTGACACTATCACAATGAAGAAATTGACATTATCACAATGAAGAAATTGACAGTATCACAATGAAGACATTGACACTGTAACAATGAAGAAATTTACACTATCACAATGAAGACATTGACGCTGTCACAATGAAGAAATTGACGCTGTCACAATGAAGAAGTTGACACTATCACAGTGAAGAAATTGACATTATCACAATGAAGAAATTGACACTATCACAATGAAGAAATTGACACTATCACAATGAAGACATTGACACTGTCACATTGAAGAAATTGATACTATCACAATGAAGAAATTGACACTATCACAATGAAGAAATTGACGCTGTCACAATGAAGAAGTTGACACTATCACAGTGAAGAAATTAACACTATCACAATGAAGACATTGACACTGTCACAATGAAGATGTTGATACTATCACAATGAAGAAATTGACGCTGTCACAATGAAGAAATTGACACTATCACAATGAAGAAGTTGACACTATCACAATGAAGACATTGACGCTGTCATAATGAAGAAATTGACACTATCACAATGAAGAAATTGACACTATCACAATGAAGAAATTGATACTATCACAATGAAGAAATTGACAGTATCACAATGAAGACATTGACACTGTCACAATGAAGAAATTGACACTATCACAATGAAGACATTGACGCTGTCACAATGAAGAAATTGACGCTGTCACAATGAAGAAGTTGACACTATCACAGTGAAGAAATTGACATTATCACAATGAAGAAATTGACACTATCACAATGAAGAAATTGACACTATCACAATGAAGACATGACACTTGTCACATGAAGAAACTTGATAACTATCACAATGAAGAAATTGACACTATCACAATGAAGAAATTGACGCTATCACAATGAAGAAGTTGACACTATCACAGTGAAGAAATTAACACTATCACAATGAAGACATTGACACTGTCACAATGAAGAAGTTGATACTATCACAATGAAGAAATTGACGCTGTCACAATGAAGAAATTGACACTATCACAATGAAGAAGTTGACACTATCACAATGAAGACATTGACGCTGTCACAATGAAGAAATTGACACTATCACAATGAAGAAATTGACAGTATCACAATGAAGAAATTGACACTATCACAATGAAGAAATTGACACTATCACAATGAAGAAATTGACACTATCACAATGAAGACATTGATACTATTCACAATGAAGACATTGATACTATCACAATGAAGACATTGATACTATCACAATGAAGAAATTGACAGTATCACAATGAAGAAATTGACACTATCACAAACTGTAAATATCTTGCCCCCAAAATCAACAACAGTCAGAGCTGTTCAAGAGATGTCATAGTGTAAAAGGATCAACTTCATTGCACCGGGTCGTATCCAATATGGCTCTCTGCCTTCCGCTTGGCGTCCCGCCGAAAGCGTCGCACAAAGCACGAACTTCGTATCTCCAGCGACGAAACTTCAGGAGTTTCCTAAAAATTGCACTTGTGACATTGCACATTGTGAACGACGATGCTCGGAATCGAACCGACAACCTTCGGAGCGCCAGACAGACAGCGTACAGTTTCAACACAGAGACTCTGTTGAAGGAGCTAGGGAGATTAACAACGCACGAAGAATAATAGTTGTCAAATGTTATGTATATTCAACACTACCATATGTTATATATATTCAACACTACTATATGTTATATATATTCTAACACTACTATATTGTTATATATATTCAACACTACTATATGTTATATATATTCAACACTACTATATGTTATATATATTCAACACTACTATAGTATATATATATCAACACTACCATATGTATATATATTCAACACTACCATATGTTATATATATTCAACACTACCATATGTTATATATATTCAACACTACCATATGTACTATATATTCAACACTATACTATATGTTATATATATTCAACATACCATAGTTATATATATTCAACACTACCATCTGTTATATATATTCAACACTACCATATGTTATATATATTCAACACTACCATATGTTAGTATATTCAACACTACCATATGTTAATATATTCAACACTACATATGTATATATATTCAACACTACCATATGTTATATATATTCAACACTACCATATGTTCATATATATCAACACTACCATATTGTATATATATTCACACTACCCATCATGTTATATATATTCAACACTACCATATGTTATATATATTCAACACTACTATATGTTATATCTATTCAACACTACCATATGTTATATATATTCAACACTACCATATGTTATATATATTCAACACTACCATATGTTATATATATTCAACACTACCATATGTATATATATTCAAACACTACCATATGTTATATATATTCAACACTACCATATGTTATATATATTCAACACTACCATATGTTTATATATATTCAACACTACCATATGTTATATATATTCAACACTACCATATGTTATATATATTCAACACTACTATATGTTATATATATTCAACACTACCATATGTTATATATATTCAACACTACTATATGTTATATATATTCAACACTACCATATGTTATATATATTCAACACTACCATATGTTATATATATTCAACACTACCATATGTTATATATTATTCAACACTACCATATGTTATGTATATTCAAACACTACCATATGTTATATATATTCAACACTACCATATGTTATATATATTCAACACTACCATATGTTATATATATTCAAACACTACCATATGTTATGTATATTCAACACTACTATATGTTATGTATATTCAACACTACCATATGTTATATATATTCAACACTACCATATGTTATGTATATTCAACACTACCATATGTTATATATATTCAACACTACTATATGTTATATATATTCAACACTACTATATGTTATATATATTCAACACTACCATATGTTATATATATTCAACACTACCATATGTTATATATATTCAACACTACTATATGTTATATATATTCAACACTACCATATGTTATATATATTCAACACTACCATATGTTATATATATTCAACACTACCATATGTTATATATATTCAACACTACCATATGTTATATATATTCAACACTACCATATGTTATATATATTCAACACTACCATATGTTATATATATTCAACACTACCATATGTTATATATATTCAACACTACTATATGTTATATATATTCAACACTACCATATGTTATATATATTCAACACTACCATATGTCTATATATATCAACACTACCATATTGTTATATATATTCAACACTACCATATGTTATATATATGTCAACACTACTATATGTTATATATATTTCAACACTACCATATGTTATATATATTCAACACTACTATATGTTATATATATTCAACACTACCATATGTTATATATATTCAACATACCATATGTTATATATATTCAACACTACTATATGGTTATATATATTCAACACTACCATATGTTATATATATTCAACACTACATAGTTATATATATTCAACACTACCATATTGTTTATATTATATTTCAAACACTACCATAGGGTATATATATTCAACACTACCATATGTTATATATATTCAACACTACCATATGTTATATATATTCAACACTACCATATGTTATATATATTCAACACTACCATATGTTATATATATTCAACACTACCATATGTTATATATATTCAACACTACCATATGTTATATATATTCAACACTACTATATGGCGCGGAATCCTGAACACTGAATAAGTCGAAAATCGAACAGAGGCCCTGGAGATGTGGATATACAGAAGAATATGTCGTATTTCATGGAAACAAAAACAATCAAATACAGAGGTTCTAGAAAAACTGGGAATGAAAAGGGAGTTGATGAAAGAAATAAAAAAGAGACAAGTGAAATATTTCGGCAACGTTAAAACACATAACACACTTATAAAAACCATACTGGAGGGTAAGGTTGAAGGCAAGTAAACAAGAGGCAGACAACGATACAACCGGGAAGCTAACAACAAAAGATGGACAAACAACAGCGTGCCAGAATGTACAATCAAAGCGAGAGACAAACAGTTTTGGAGATCCATTGCAGTCAACCTTCATTGTGAAGACGATACCTTATTGATTGAATGTAATGTATTCTTTATTGTCGCGGGAACTATTGCTTCTGACGCACTTTCTCCCTGTCCAGATATGTCAAAAAGCTGCCAGAAGTTGAGAGTATTGATTTCCAGCCATTTGATGAAGTTCAGAAAGTTGATGAAGGTACTGTTGACCGGAGTTCTTTAAGACACATATTAACTATTGCATTTGTTGAGCCTGGCTAATTAATTGTTGAGTGCAGTTAATTAATTGCTAAGTGTGGCTAATTAGTTGTTGAGTGTGGCTAATTTATTGCTGAGTATGGCTAATTAATTTCTGAATGTGGTTAATTAATTGTTGAGGGTAGCTAATTAATTGTTGAGGGTAGCTAATTAATTGTTGAGGGTGACTAATTAATTTTTGGATGTGGCTACTTAATTGTAGAGTCATATTAATTTTTGAGTGTGGCTGATTAATTGTCGAGTGTGGCTAATTAATTGTTGAGTGTGGCTGATTAATTGTTTAGTGTGGCTATTGAATTGTGGAGACTAGGTAATTATATATTGTGGGTGGCTAATTAATTGTTGAGTCTGATTAACAGTTGAGTGAGCCTGATTAACTGTTGAGTAATCCTGATTAACGGTTGAGTGAGCTTATTAACTGTTGAGTGAACCTGATTAACCGTTGAGTGAGCCCGATTAACTGTTGAGTGAGCTGATTAACTGTCGAGTGAGCCCGAATAACTGTTGAGTAATCTTGATAAACGACTTTCTCCGTAATCCTGTTTATCCACGTAAGGTAACGCAGAGAATTGGAAGAGGTTTTCGCCGCGTTAGTAACTTACGGGATAAGTGAGCCGGCCGCTCAGAAAGCAATGGCAAACTACTGAGCGTAATCTTGCCAAGAAATCAACGACAGCAGTAAAATGCTGGTGTTGACAGCGATGTCCTGTAAACAACAAACGAAATGTTGCCTATCCCTTACGGGACGTTGCAGTCAACACCAGCATTTTTCAGCTGCTGTTGATGTACTAGGCAAGTGTTACGTTCAGTAATTTGCCATTGCTTTCTAAACGACCGGCTCCTATACCAACACGTTGTAACACAACGCGACACGGTCTGCTGCACAAATCGGTCGCCGCTGAGCTTCGAACTCCTGGTACCCGGCTCACGAACCACGTTTGCAAGCCTTTAGCAACGGAACTGGATATGCGAAAATAAAATCCTGATTAACTGTTGAGTGAACCTGATTAACTGTTGAGTGAGCCAGATTACTGTTGAGTGAGCCTGATTAACTGCTGAGTAAGTAAGTAAAGAGTCTTGCACACACCTCTAGAACATAGGGCCTCCCGTTATAAACGCCGTACATCTTCACTACTCCACACATTCCAGGTAGACATATATGCCGTGTCGATCTGCTAGCCGAGATCAATTAAACAAAACTTGCAACTCGTTCAGATACAGATATAACCTGTGTTGTAGTGGATTTACGAGGAGAGGCTGGCCGAGTGGGGCTAGAGTGACGGATTCTCCTTCTGGAGACACGGGTTCGAATCCTCGGTAAAGTGTGGAATTTTTGTTTCGTTGTCTGGGGCAAAAAGAAAACCATAATCTGCACAGTTCGCGGCGACTGCACTAGCCAGGCAGCCTTAATTCATCAGGCTCAAGGACCCTCCTTTCCCGCCATACACCGCACCGCAAGGTACTAGACAGACAGTCAATTGCAATAGTAGTGCCAGCTTTCCCTATTACCAGAGTCACTCGCCATTCGGCGAACCCGCTCCGATTTCTGAGGTACATACTTGTAATTGATGTCCCCAAGTCAAGGACGAGAAGTCAACGTTTTAGTCCAACTGACCGGTGTAGGGGTTGAACCCGCCACCCCAGCGCGCCTAGCACTGTATGCCCAGTGCTCTCCCATGCGTGTAAAATGGATCTTTATTATACATATTTTATTGTGAGATTGTACATATTTTATTGTGAGATTGTACATATTTTATTGTGAGATTGTATTATGCTTTCCGGCATGGCACATGATTGATTGATTGATTGTATGTTCTTCACAGGACGTAGCAGCCAACCCCAGCATTTTGGCTGTTGGTGATTCTTGGGCAAGTTTTACGTTCAGTAGTTTGCATTGCTGTCTGAACGACGGGCACCGGTACCTTTTTCGAAAAAAAACCAACACTGCTGTGTTTCTAACCCGGGTATACGGAATTACGAATCGCGCCCGTAACATCTTCACCACGGACATTTATACATATTGGTAAAGATAAATCGGCGCTGGGCCAGTGTGTATGGCCAGTATCATGTTGATCGCCTTTACTTGTCAAGAAAGTTCCCGCTATCAATGTTTAGTGTTAACTTCAGCATCCAGGTTAACTTTGTAACAAACAAACAGTTTATGTATTTGCTTTCTCTCACGTGTAGTCCACATACGTACTACTACTGCTGCTGGTGCTGCTGTTACTACGACTACTGCAGCTGCTGCTACTATTACTACTACTGCTGCTGCTGTTGCTGCTGCTACTACTACTACTACTACTACTACTACTATACTACTACTACTACTACTACTACTACTACTACTACTACTACTACTACTACTACTGCTGCTGCTGCTGCTGCTGCTGCTGCTGCTGCTGCTGCCGCCGCCGCCGCTACTACTACTACTACTACTACTACTACTACTACTACTACTACTACTACTACTACTACTACTACTACTACTACTACTACTAGTGAAGGCACTGGTCTGATTTTGCGTCAGGATTATCTTTCCCAAATACCAGTGTCCCTCGCCTTCAGGAGAACCCGCTGCGACTTCTGAGGTATTTGCAATTTACGTCCTGAAGTCACCGAATGAATCAGCAAAACATTAGAGGCCTGAGTAGAAGACGATTCCAAGTAACAAAATGGACGTTAGGGCTACGCCTTCGTCAACACACGAACAACCAACACAAACCTATACAACACACGAACAACCAACACAAACCTATACAACTCACGAACAACCAACACAAACCTATACAACACACGAACAACCAACACAAACCTATACAACACACGAACAACCAACACAAACCTATACAACACACGAACAACCAACACAAACCTATACAACACACGAACAACCAACACAAACCTATATAACACACGAACAACCAACAAAAACCTATACAACACACGAACAACCAACACAAACCTATACAACACACGAACAACCAACAAAAACCTATACAACACTTGAAAAACACTGTGGCGAGGGGCTATGAATGCTATTTGTAATCTCATTTACCGCGCTCAAAACACAGCTGTGGGCGATTTGGAAGCAGACCACCTCGCGCTGGTGTTTTGTAAAATAGTATAAGTGTCAGTCATTCAGAAAGCAATGGCAAACTAATAAACGTAAACATGCCAATAAATCACAAATATACCCCCTCCCCCTCCCAATGCTGGGGTTGACTGCGACGTCCTGTTAAGAACACGTAACCAACTTAACATTTGTATCCTTGTTATGCACTGGACACCCGTGTAATGGAAACCGCGTGTATGATTCCAAAAAAGCGACTGAACCAGAAATGTGGTTATGACGCGACCGAGGGGGTCAAGGGGCTAAGGTCAATAAGGCCACGGACCTATGTATTGCCATAGCAAAAATAGAGGACACAGGCCAGGGGAGAGGCGAACGGTAAAATGGGGAACAGTTGTAGACTAAATTGCGGGGGTGGGATGGAGGTGGGGGAATTGGCGAAAAAAGGGAGTGGTGGTGTGTCCGAAAGTCAAGGACGAGAAGTCAACATTTAAGTCCAACTGATCCGCGCATTGAACGAACCCGCTACTCGTCGGCCAGAATAGAAAGTTTAAGCGCGTGCGGATTAAACCCCTCGACTAATTAAAATAAAAATACTCTATGCGGGTTCGAACCCAAGACCAGAGAGCCAATAGAATACTCTAAACATTCATTACCTCGTTAATCCATAAATGATGAATGAATGCAATAATGTATGAGGACAGAAGATAAGAAGGGCAGGATTTCAGACGGGTCTACGTGCCCAATTCTAAGAAAATAAAGTTCGTTCTTTGAAAATAAATTTCGTTCGTTCGTTCTAAAAGCGTAACCTAAATGCACAGAGATCGCGCTGCAGTACTTCTATGGGGAAGATGCGTATCTCTTGGACCCAGCATCAGACCGGAACGCCAACGAGAAGAGGAAGACAGCGCTGCAAAGGTACAGGAGGGTCAAGGAACAGGAGGAGAAGGAGAAGGCCAACGCAGAGTGAGTAGCACAGTTTATATGTGTATGCTTTTCTGTCTGCCTGCCTATCAGTCTGTCTGTCCCCGCATCCGAACAAGCCTCCTTACTTCCGTCTGTCTAATTGTCTAATTATCTGTTTGTGTGATCGTCTGTTTCTTATTAATTTTGTCTGTCTGTCTATCTGTTTGTTTCTGTCAAGCTATATATATATATATATATTCTGTGAACATACCTAACCACTGTCTGTCTGTCTGTTAAACTGTCTGTCTGACTAACTATCTGTCTGACTGACTAAATATCTGTCTGTCTGTCTGTCTGTCTGTCTAAATATCTGTCTGCCTATCTGTCTGGCTGTATAACTGTTCGTTTAAATATATGCCTGTCTAACTGTTTGTATGTCTGTCTAACTGTCTTTCTGTCTTTCTGTCTGTCTATCTAGCTGGGAATCTCCGTGGCGAAGTGGTCAAGCTGTCTGACTCGGACTCCGGGCCGAGTTCGTGCTTTGTGCGACGCTTTCCGCGCTGCAGAAGTAGACTGAGCCGTATGGGATAAAAAAACCCATGCGACTTTTTATCTAACTGTCTGTCTAACTGTCTGTCTGTCAATCTGTTTGTCTGTCTATCTGTCTGTCTACATATCTGTCCGCCTAACTGTGTGGCTGTATAATTGTGTGTTTAACTATGTGTCCGTCTAACTGTGTGTATGTCTGGCTAACTATGTGTCTGTCTGTCTAACTGTTTGTACAACTATCTGTCTGTCTAATTGTCTGTCTGTCTAGCTGTCTGTCTATCTAATTGTCTGTCTAACTATCTGCCTGTCTGCCTGGCTGTATAACTCTCTGTCTGTCTCACTGTCTGTCTGTTTGTACAATTATCTGTCTGTCTAATTGTCTGTCTGTCTAGCTGTCGGTCTATCTAATTGTCTGTCTATCTAATTGTCTGTCTTACTATCTGTCTGTCTGTCTCGCTGTATAACTCTCTGTCTGTCTCACTGTCTATCTAACTGTCTGTCTGTCTGTCTGTCTGTCTGTCTGTATCCTGTTTAAAGCCATGATGGCATAGCGACTAGAACGCAAAACAGACAGTGGTGTACACATATGAAGACAGACCGACGGACAGAAAGACAGATAGACCAACAGATGGACGAATAGATAAGACAGACAGACAGACAGGCAGACAGACAGACAGACAGACAGACAGATAGATAGATAGATAGATAGATAGATAGATAGATAGATAGATAGATAGATAGATAGATAGATAGATAGATAGATAGATAGATAGATAGATAGATTGAACTTTATTTTCGAATGGTTACAAATTGGGCACGTAGGCCCGTCTTATATTTGGCCTTTCCAATCACTCATCTTTCGTTCATCATCATCATCATCATCATCATCATCATCATCATCATCATCATCATCATCATCATCATCATCATCATCATCATCATCATCATCATCATCTTCCACTTCTGCCGTCAAGCATAATACATGCACATAGGAAAAAACATTGTCAAATGAATTTTGTTAACAAAAACAATGCATATTACCATGTTATGAGATACATCCCCCAACCCCGCCTACACCCCCCACCCATCACACACACATCCCCCACCCACCAATACACACATCCCCAAAATAACACACACCCCCAGGCACACATATATGCCCAACCCACCCGCCCATCCCGCACGAACACATCCCCCACCTACACACATCTCAACACCCACACACATTCCCCCATCCACACACACACACCCACCCATCCCCAAACCCACACTCACCCACCCACACATCTTCCAACCACCCACCCACACAACTCCAACCACTCAGCCAAACACACATTCCCCTACCCACACACATCCCCTGCTAACCCACACATCACGCACCCACCCAAACACACATCCCGCACCCATCCACACACATCCCCCATCCACACAATCTCCCCCACCCACACACACACATCCCGCACCCACCCACCCACACACACACACATCCCGCACACACAAACACGCATCTCTCACCCACACGCGAATCTCCCATCCATCCTCCAACCCACACACACTCACCCACCCACACATCCAACCATCTACCTACACAACCCCAATCACCCATCCCCCAACCACTCATCCCGCAACCACACGTCCCCCACCTACATACATATCCCCCACCCCCGCCATCCCAAACATAACCACCCACACACATTTCCACACACATCCCTACCCATACACACATTCCCCACACACATCTCCCACCCAATACCTCAGCCACTCACAACCACACATCCCTCACCCACCCATTAACACATACACCCCCCCCCACATACCCACATACACTTACACACCCCAACCACCAAGCCAAACACACACACCCCACCCTCGCACACATAACTCACCCTCGCTCACACCCAACCACTCCTCCCCCACCCACTCATACACACATCCATCACCCACACATCCCTCACCCAAACACATCTTCCCTCCCGCACACCCCAAGATCCATATACACATCATCCACCCACACACACATCCCCATAAACACATACCTCACACACGTCGCCCACCTACACATTCCTCACCCACACATTCGTCACCCACCCACATCCCCACCCACCAACACTTCCCCCACATACCAACACTTCCTCCACCCACACCCGCCACCCACACAGATTTATCTCCCTCCAACACACACATCCCCACACCCATCACACACCCATCCCCCAACCCACACACATCCCACATATCCCAAACACACACCCAACACACCCATTCACCCGCACATCCCTCACCCACCCACTCACATACACACATTCCCCACCGCCCACCCACCCACACATTCCTCCACCAACCAACACCCACAAACTTCCAACCATCCACCCAAACATCCCCCATCCACACACACAGATACATCCATCACCTACACACATTCCCCACCCATCACACATCCCCTACCACTACACATCTCTTCACCCACTCACACACACCCCATCCACCCACGTATCTCGCCACCAACTCGCACATCCTCCACCTACCCGCACATCCCTCACTAACACACGCATTCCCCCACCCACACACACACCCACCCACACACATCTCCGTACCAACACATGCATCCCTCACCCATACACACAGCCCCCACATACATCTTCCACACACCCATCCCCCACACGCACACACACCCCATCCACACATACATCCCCCACACACGCAGACAGACAGACAGACGGACGGACGGACGGACGGACGGACGGACGGACGGACGGATATATAAAGTTGTCCCAATCAGATACTCCAGTTTGGGTGTGAAGTTTAAATCTTAACATCTTGCACGAGACGTCCCTGTCGGTCTGTGTGTACGTAGTACGTAGTTACTGATGCTATCTCCTGTCGGTCTGGGTGTAAAGCACATAGCTTTTATTATTTGTTTATTTTGCATATCCTATTTACAGGACATCACTGTGAACATCAGCAGTGTACCGCTGTTGTTGATTTCTTGGCAAGATTATGCTCAGTAGTTTGCCATTGCTTTCTGAGCGACCGGCTCACATACTCCCGTAAGTAACCAACGCGACGCGATCCACTACGGAATCTCGCGCAGCTGCATTACCCTACGTGGGTATGCGGGATTACGGAGAAATTCGTTAACATTTTAGCCAGGGAGTCTGGCAAAGCACATAGTTACTGACGGTTTTTCGCGGTGGTCTATGTGTAAAGTGGTTACCGTTGGTCTCTTGTGTCGGTCTCTGTGTAAAGCACTTAGTTGCTGATCGTCTTTTTCTTCCTAGGGCAGCAGAGATGCAAAAGATGGGAGCTGGCGCCAAAATGAGACGGTTTCACGAAAAGTAAGTTCTTCTAGACTTCTGCATCATGCTTGCACGTCACTACTTGCGTATCTGAAAACTGTTTATTATTGTACATAATCCCTGCGACCACTGATGCATTTATCTGATCGCTTTATCAGTCCGCAATACTTAACCTCCACGACTCTGGTTATCGTGTAAGATGGCGAAACATGACCGCTCAAGCTTACCGGCATGGCACATGATGATAAATACTTGACCTATCGAAGACTTTGAGCTGTTGCTTTAGCCACGTTCGCACATCACGCTCATTATCTTCGTCTTCAGCAAACCGGTTGTATAAAGTTTTTGTGACAAACGCTTGCGGCTGTCGTAATAAGTGTCGTCCCTGGGATGAGGGGAATCAACACCCACATTCTTTTAACTCCATATCATTATCTTGAGGATCTCTTGAATCTCTGTCCACAAAACCCCATCAGTCTTTGGATCTCTCTCTCTCTCTCTCTCTCTCTCTCTCTCTCTCTCTCTCTCTCTCTCTCTCTCTCTCTCTCTCTCTCTCTCTTCTTCTTCTTCTTCTTCTTCTTCTTCTTCTTCTTCTTCTTCTTCTTACTACTGGACCATGCCCCCTCACATTCTTTTCCAAAACATACTACACAACTCTAGCTTCTAACAAAATGACAAATTAATTTATTATAGAAAAGTGTCAGGTATGTGCAAAGTGTGTGTGTAGAATGTCTGTCGTATAATCTAGGGTGTATGCAGAATCAGACCGAATAGCTCAGGATCAAAGTCTGCTGCATCACAGTACCGGCCACACAACAGCACCATAGATCAAGTACAGAAGGACCTCATCAAATGATGCGTCTCTCCGGCCAGATGTCGACTTTCTCCAGTGGCTCTTGTATAGTCCGGATGCATGGTCACCACTGGTGGATATAGTCCAATACTGATCATGAATCCGACACACACAGTGTAACTAATATGTCACTAAAAGTTCTGTGATCTGATAGCCCTTGTACAGTAACATAAATGTTTACTGTCACTTTGAAACAAAATGTTAATTGTTAATTTCTCACAGGAATTCACCATTTGGAAAACACAATGTTAATTGTTAATTTCTCACAGGAATTCACCATTTGGAAAACCCTATGTTAATTGTTAATTTCTCTATACAAATACTATTGTTCCTGTTACTGGTGGTATTGTAAGTATCTTCACTCTAATATGAGGAGAACTACCACGGAGGAATCACTCTTAGATGATCGTCGGTTCCTACTCAGCAGAGGCCAGGTTCTTGCAGACCCTCTGGGTTATGGGCCCAGTGCAAAGGCCGCTGAGTAAAAGCTGCCTTCAATGATCGAGCCATAATCTTCTTCTATGACTTGTCTGCTAGCTTTTTTGGAAAACATAGTGGAACCTGTTGAAGAGAGAACACCCGGTGAGAGCAACACGATTCCGACCTTCATTAGGTGAGTGTAGACCGACGGCCGTACTCAGATATTTAACAGAGAACTAAACTCTGTCATAAGGCAGAGGAGCTCATCACATCGGTCTGAGTCATGGTAAGATAAGGAAAGACTAAAGGAAAAGTTCAGATACCCAGTGGATGCCTCTAGATAACTAGCTATATCATACCCTGTATCTTATCTATCTATCTATCATATAGATATATTTATAGAGACCTCACCCAATTGGGGCCTCTGTCTTAGTATAAATATGCCACAACATGATGATGATCAACTCCATTGCGATACATCGTGCCGAGTGAAATAAACGTAGTAAAGCTCCCTTGTCCGTGCCTTAAGCTATAGAGCATATGGTGCTAAACCAATATTTTGATAGACCAATATTTTGATGCCGGTCTCTATGGCCGAGGGGTTACACCACTTTCTCCGTAATCCCGTTTATCACGCAGAGTCTCGTAGCGGGCGAGAACTGGGAGCGGTTCGTCCCCCGCTGGTGATTTGCGGAATAACTGAGCCGGCCGCTCAGAAATCAATGGCAAACTACTGAGCGTAATCTTGCCAAAAAATCAACAGACAGCTGAAAGATGCTGCTGTTGACAGCGATGTCCTGTAAATGCGAATTTAAAAAAAAAAATATTTTGATAGACCAATATTTTGATAGACCAATATTTTGACAGGCTAAAATTTTGATAGACCAATATTTTGATAGGCCAATATTTTGATAGATCAATATTTTGATAGACCAATATTTTGATAGACCAATATTTTGACAGGCCAAAATTTTGATAGACCAATTTTTTGATAGGCCAATATTTTGATAGATCAATATTTTGAGAGACCAATATTTTGATAGACCAATATTTTGACAGGCCAAAATTTTGATAGACCAATATTTTGACAGGCCAAAATTTTGATAGATCAATCGACATTTCGCCCGTCTCCATGGCGAAGACGTTAGGGTCGCGATTCGTAATCCCGTATATCCGCGTTCGAAACACAGCTGCGCGTGATTAGGCAGCAGATCACGTTGCGTTGGTTTTGCGTTAATATCGGTGCAGGTCGTTCAGAAAGCAATGGCAAACTACTGAACGTAAACTTGCCAAGAGATCGCAGTGGCAGAAATGATGGTGTCGATTGCGATGTCATGTAAAGAGGATATGCACCAAAAAGAATATCGACATTCCATGGATCAGTATCACGCCGTCCGCCTTACTTCTTAAGAGTTTTTCTGGTATCCACTTTAGGACGAGCTGACCTGGGAACCGAGGTCACAATTTTGTCCCGAAGCAGGAACTGCTGTGATTTTGGGGCTTCGTTTCTTTTTTTAGGCCCCGAGAACAAGGAGGATTTGGGGGGTAAACTTTTCTCTTTTGGGAAAAATGACGAGCCGAGGGGCCGAACGGGGCCGATAGTGCTCGTAACATTTAAAAGCACAGTTTAGTGTCGCGAAATAAACTTGTTAGTTCGATCGATGACAAACAAGACCCGACATTTGTCTGCAAAAACACCAGCAACCCTTTGATGTTGTACAGACTGAGAAAAATACGTCGCGTCAAAATGTCTACACAGTCCGGCGATTTTGTTATGATGTGGGTTGTTCGAGAAAACGAATAACCACCCAAAGTTCTGCCACGGCGTAGACCCCTTTGAAGTGGGAGAAATGTTAAAGCAATCGGGAGGATTTGTGAGTGGGGAATCTCGGTTTAAAAACTTTGATTACGGAAAAAAAATTTTCCCCCCAAATAAAAGAAAATTTGACGCAGATGACTCCAGTTAGTCAGAACAGGAGGACAAAACCAGACTTGGAATTGGGTATAGATTTTTTGGGGGACGCACCAAGCAGATAAAAAACCCAGTTGCGGAAAAACAAGTGGGTGAGTGGGCCCAAAAATTTCTGAAGTGTTAAGATCGGGATTATTTCCCGGGTTTGGGGAATGAGAGAGACAAATGTCTAAGTGGTGATAGTTACCGCGGAAAAGATCCAGTCTGTGTTGCATAGTTTCGATTAGCAATGGAATGGGATATGGTAGGCATTAATCATATTAAATTAGAGTATGATTTGGGAAAAGGAGTAAAATTGGTGCGGGGATATAATGTATTATAGGTGCGGGGAATAAAGTATTAGATTAATGATAGAAAGTTCTAAAGTGGGTGCTAGAAAGTATATAGGAGCGCGGGATAGTACTAGTGTGGCTTCAACTAGCTTGTTGATATAATTTATCGGGAGTGAGGACAAGTAGTGGAAGAAATAAGAGAGTTAAGGTGGTTGAGAGGAGGGGAGGAATGGAAAGGAGGATCTTCCAGTAGGGCATCTGCTGGGTTTCACCCCTTCCTTTATTCTTCCTGGTGTTTCCATGTCTCGACATATGATGAGTTTTTGGGCCTTTTTGCAGAATCGGAGCTCGTTTTAGATCTGAGGCTGTATTGGCCTACATCACCAATTCGGCCCGGATGAGTTGCCCTCACCAAGTATTCTCTATTTACAGGGTTCCCTTTACAGGCCTGTATGTGTGTATGATTTCAACAGTGAAGCTAACATATTTTAGAAGACGAGGCTCAGAATTGACGTGAAGTTGCGGGGAGGCCGCTACATTGGGTTAACCAAGTTGGTTTGCAGGAAACCGGCTTTGCTGACAGGACATGCTGAGAGATTTTTTTAGCAAGGATAAAGGGATCACTGAACGTAGAAACATTTTTGTTTCAAAAAGTACCCC
>JACEFZ010021245.1:0-17361 GCA_014155875.1 Cepaea nemoralis | reverse complement strand
CCCACTTTTTTTCACCCAAATTGGGGGGCCCCCCAAGGGGAAAGGGAAGGAAAATTTTGTGTGATATTCACTGACACAGGAACGGAGAATTATGGGATGACCCTTTGCCGTGAAATTGGAACTACGACTAAGGACTAATTTTCTACTTCTTACGTTCGCTTGAAATGCATTGTCTATAGGTCCATAAAGGAGATTAATGTAGTCAAAGCATATTTTGTTTAACTTGCAGATTTCTGAGTGTCATACTTAGTGTAATATTGTAATGCTGAGGATTAATTACATTGCAGACAAATGCCTCTATTCTCATAGATCACATAAGGAGAATTTCAGGTTGGTGCATTAACTCCGCATAATCAGCTAGGATTTTTTTCTATCAGAATCTTGTCTGGTATAAATACTCTTTTCTGAGTAGATTTTCTAGTCGTGGAATTGTGCCTGGGCAGCAGGTTGTACAGCCTGCTCATTAGGGAAGCTGCCCGAACTATCACTTATACTTAATCAAAATTTTCACATGTTTGGCGTTAGCGAAAGTCGATTAAATGGCAACATCTCAGATGATGACATCGCTATCAGAGGTTTTAAAACCATTAGAAGAGATCCCTATCAGAAACAAGAGACGGGTATTGCAGTTTATATTTCCAACTCGCTTAACGCCCACCGCAGGCTAGACTTTGAAACCTGTGAGATTGAGTGTGTATGGATAGAGGTTAAACTTCAAAATTGCATACCGTTAGTAGTTGGCTATCTTTATCGAAACCCCAGTGCAGGAAATATCTGGTATGAAAAATTCACCACTATGATGGATGTAGTCTTTAGTAATGCTAGGGAAATAATATTGCTAGGTGACTTAACATAGACGCTAACAAATCAAACAAAACATGGGAAAACATAATAGAGTCATATAATTTCCAACAGTTAGTCAAACAAGCCACTAGAATCACTAAATCATCTGCAACGCTTATAGATCATATTTATACTACGTGTGCTGATAACATCACAGAATGTAGTGTACCTATCAATGCAATGAGCGATCACTATCCAGTATGTTGCACGTGGTCGAAAAGGGGCACCAAAACTCCCAAACACAAACATATAAGCATAAAATATAGAAATTACAAAAATTTCAATCGAGACGTCTTCTTACAAGATTTGGTCAACTCATCTCTAGATTATGTTTACCAGCTTCCTGACCCAGACGATGCTCTGGACCACTGGCTAAAGACCTTTCTAAGTATATTTGATAAACATGTTCCATTTAAGGAAGTTCGTGTTAAACATCACACAAAGCCCCCGTGGATCACACAGGAGGTAGTTGAACTTATGAGAGACTCGCGACAGGGCTCACAAAAATAGAGATCTAACTATGTACCGTAGTCTGAGAAACAAAGTTCAATATGTTATTCGGAAGGAAAAGAAAAACTATTTTAAGAACATAGTAATAGATAAAACCAACACTAAAGATATATGGAAAGCAATAAATACCTTGACAAACAAACACAAATCATCACAATCATTACCATCAAATCAGGTTACATGTGATCAATTCAGTAGATACTTTCAGTCCGACATAAACCAACTAACGGCTGCAATACCAGATGCGCCTCATGACATATCTTTATTATCATCATTCTGTGAGAACAAATGCTATGGACACATTTCCTCCAACATACCGCTAATGACGACAACTGAAGTATTTACTCATCTCCGTAATCTAAAAAACAATAACTCATCAGGACTAGATGGAATTAGTAGTCGGATCCTTCGCCATGCTGCACCGGCGATCTGCGAGTCACTAACTTTTATATATAATCAATGTCTAACCAGAGGTCACTTCCCATCAGCCTTTAAAATCGCTAAAGTGTATCCTCATTTAAAAGCTGGTCCTCTAGACGATCGTCTCATGAGTAATTATAGACCAATTTCCATATTATCCTCATTATCCAAACCGCTAGAAAAGCACATCCACAAAACAACACTAGATCACTTAGTTCGCCATAAACTGATAGTGACAGTCAGTCAGGATTTCGGCCAAAATATTCTTGCCATACGGCACTAACAAACATGATAGAAAACTGGCATCAAAATATTAACAACAATACTCTATGTGGAGCGGTGTTTATAGACTTTAGGAAAGCATTCGATATGATAGATCATACTATTCTAATTAAAAAAACTAGAAACAATGAAAGTAAGTTTTAATATAGTGACATTAATAAAAATCATTCTTATTAGACAGAAAGCAAGTAGTATCACACAATAAAGTTTTATCTCAAGCCATTACCACTAATATTGGAGTACCTCAGGGGTCTATTCTTGGCCCTCTATTATTTACCATTTATATAAATGATCTTCCATTAAATCTGTCGTCGTCCTGCGATCTATTTGCTGATGACTGCACAGTATATACAAACGCTGTTGATCGTAATGTGTTAGAATTATCCTTGCAACAGGAAATAAATAGTGTAGTTAACTGGAGTCATGCAAACCGCATGCAAATTAACATTACTAAAACAAAGTCTATGTTAATAGGAACCAGGCAAAGACTTCACACTCTAAACTCGCAGAGAACTCTTCAGCTGCACATTGGCAGCACGCCTGTAGAAAGTGTCACCGAGCACAAGACACTGGGTGTTATCATAGATCAAAATCTAACTTTTAACTCACATGTTCATGCTCTAGTTAAACAAATAGCCAAAAAAGTATACCAACTTGCCAAAATTAAAAATTTCCTTGACGAAAACACAAGAAAGATATTCTATACTTCTCATATACAAACACATATTGATTACTGCTCCACAGTCTGGGATGGATGCTCCAAATCAATAACAAAACGCCTATATTTACTCCAGAAAAGGGCAGTGCGTTTAATTAATGGTGAAAAGCTTACCGACAATTCTAACCTATATAAACGTCTCCGGTTACTGCCACTCCACAAGCGCCTGCTTTTTAATAAGACCAAACTAATTCACAAAATCCTATTTCAAAATGCTCCAAGCTACCTTTGGCCATTGTTTAAATATAACGCTAGACATAGCGAACGACTAAATATACTTCATGTCCCTAAACCTAGGATAGACTTATATAAAACTAGCTTAGCATACTCTGCCGCTCAGTTGTGGAACAATCTTCCACAAGAAATCAAAGACACCACCAATCATGATACATACATTCGCAACCTGTTTGAACACTACCTTAGTACAGACTACATGCCCCCATAACAAACAACACAAAAAAGACAATAATGGTGACTTATCTCAAACGACAACTAGCCAAAAAACATTCCCTTATGTATGGCACGTTACACCCTCCTTAGGTATTTATAATGCCCATGTTAAACACTGCCTCAGTGAGTCATTTGTTATTGATTATTTTTCATGCGTTTTAATGTTCTTTTGTTGTCAAAAGTTGCTTCATAAGTGATGTTGAATGAAAGAATGTATGAGAGGAAATAGAGAAGAAGGGCAGAATGTCAGACGGGCCTGCGTGCCCAATTCTTAACCCTTTGAAAATAAAGACTTATTATTATTATTATTATTATTATTATTATTATTATAGTATCCCACTAGTTAGTATAATAGAGTACTATAATAGTCTGTTGTCATCTAGTATCCCACTAATTAGTATAATAGAGTACTATAATAGTCTGTTGTCATCTAGTATCCCACTAGTTAGTATAATAGAGTACTCTAGCAGCCTGTTGTCACCTAGTATCCCACTAGTTAGTATAATAGAGTACTATAATAGTCTGTTGTCATCTAGTATCCCACTAGTTAGTATAATAGAGTACTATAATAGTCTGTTGTCATCTAGTATCCCACTAGTTAGTATAATAGAGTACTCTAGCAGCCTGTTGTCATCTAGTATCCCACTAATTAGTATAATTTTAATCTACATAGCGAACGACTAAATATACTTCATGTCCCTAAACCTAGGATAGACTTATATAAAACAAGCTTAGCATACTCTGCCGCTCAGTTGTGGAACAATCTTTCCACAAGAAATCAAAGACACCACCAATCATGATACATACATTCGCAACCTGTTTGAACACTACCTTAGTACAGACTACATGCCCCCATAACAAACAACACAAAAAAGACAATAATGGTAACTTATCTCAAACGACAACTAGCCAAAAAACATTCCCTTATGTATGGCACGTTACACCCTCCTTAGGTATTTATAATGCCCATGTTAAACACTGCCTCAGTGAGTCATTTGTTATTGATTATTTTTCATGCGTTTTAATGTTCTTTTGTTGTCAAAAGTTGCTTCATAAGTGATGTTGAATGAAAGAATGTATGAGAGGAAATAGAGAAGAAGGGCAGAATGTCAGACGGGCCTGCGTGCCCAATTCTTAACCCTTTGAAAATAAAGACTTATTATTATTATTATTATTATTATTATTATTATTATTATTATTATTATGTTCAAGTGCTAGTGGGTTGTTGTTTTTTTTAACGTGCCAGCGTACACATTCAAACAACTGGTGTAAGATATAAGATGTGTGACAGGGATGAAGAGCAGATCAGGCCAAGCAAAGCTGCATTTCAGACAATACAAAGTATTTTATGTAATAAATTACTTTGATTGTATCTCAGAAATATAATATGAAATATTATATAGAACCTGTTCTACTGTATGTCAGTTCATTTCGAAGCGTGAATTGACAAATTAGGAGGAACTTGGAGACAGCGGGGGTTTAGTTTTTGAGACGAATGTTACGAATACTCTGGACAATCACACTAATTAATACCGACTGCCCGGAAGAGGCTAAAGAACGTAGAATAAGGTGGGATTCAAAGTTTTGAGCCGTGAGTTCTAAGATGGCTGGCAAGGCGTTTTTTTTTTTTTTTAAAGAATTCTTGGCTTTCCAGGAGGAGAATCTCCTGTGGTGGCTTTTTTTTGTTGAGTCTTTTTTCCCCACAGCTCTTGCAGTCCCTTTTGCCCTGCAAGTGACTACACCCTTGCGTAATGATGTATGCCATGAATTTCAGTCTTCGGCAGCAGTCTCCCATGTGTCATGATAAATTCTAAAAACTTTGATCGATATTTTAGAGTATCTTTAAAGCGTTTCCTCTTACCGACTTGTGAATGTTTACCACAACGCAACGCACCGTTAAAGACTTCGTTTAGGGAGCCTGTGACCTGGCATGCGAGTCATGTGACCAGCACTGCGATCTGATTCTCCCAGAATAAGGTGTACAATTACAAGAAAAAGACAAATAAATGTCTGTATTATATAATGCACAACAGAGATTAAGAGCAGAATTCGGTAAGCAAAGGTTGCATTTCAGAAAATGAAAAGTGTCTTATTCAATAAGTCACTATCATTGAATGTAAGAAAGAGAGTACTGAAGTGCAATATAGAACCTGTTTTGCTGTATGGCAGTGAATCTTGGAATATAAATGAACAAATTAGGAAAACTAGGAAGCAACAGAGATGTGGTTCTTGAGACGAATGTTCCGAATTCCTCGAACTGCTAGAATAACTAACGACGATTGCCTGAGAGAGGCTAATGAAACTAGAACATTATAAACAACAATAAGAAAAAGACAAACAGCTTTCTTTGGTCATGTGATGAGAAGAGAGTAATTGGAGAACATCGTGACAACTGGGAAGATCGAGGGGACGAGCTGCAGAGGCAGACCAAGAGAAGTGATGCTGGATGGACTGAAACGGTGGCATGGGGGAATATCATCCAGAAAACCAAAGACCGAGATCTGTAGAGAGTCATGAAATCCTACGCCAGCTGATGATGATGTCTAATGTTTAAGGGGATCCACTTTATTAGGGATCCACGGGATCCACTTGCCATTGCGTAAGCTGACACGCTGGCCAATCGGCAAATGGTGTAAGTGCTTGAGTATGTGTCACTGTCCTTCCAAAAGATGACACGGATAGGATAGAATCGTACGTTGCCAGTGCTAGGTTCTTCACTTGTTGCGCATCGGTTGTTCAGGTCTCACAACTGGACACGTTCGCTGATGAGTCCAGTTGTATCTACCAGTAGTTTTCACTGCAAGTTTGGCATTTCTTCACACACGTTTGCTGAGACGAGCTAACTTGGCTGCAGCTCTGTCAGTGCAGATGTCAGTGTATCCTTTTCTGTCAACAGAACCCAAGTATCTTCCTGTTGTGTCTTCTCCTTACCGAGTTAACGGGGCATGCGTGTTCCAATAACGCTAAGAATTATGCCGACAGCAGCGCAGCTACAAGTACTAGTAGGGTCTCCTATGCCGGACAGGTCAAGGGAGAGGAACCAGACGAAGAGACGACCAAACCTGCTGCCTTGTAGGTAACCTGGAGACAGTCACAGGCTAGTGAAAGCAAACCCGAAAAAAATGTTGGCCGGACACTTGATGATGATGAACCCAAATGCGCAAAAATACGTGTTCCTTTACCTCTGTACGTGAACACATGACTACTTCCAATGTTCGTGTTTTTAAAACAGATGGCATTTAAGTCTGCAATGGTCGGTTCTTAGTCGGAAGATTATCGCTTCATATCCTTCAAGGTAGTGAGTAATCACCAGCTGTGGAAAGATTCGTCTACCCAAACGCATAATCTCATGGGACAAGCAACTTTGATGCGAGTAAAATGGGTACCAAGCATTTCTCTAAGGTGAAAGAACAGTAGTTATGAAACGAACTGGTCAGCTCACATCATAATGCCGTGATTTAGAATAGATCAAGTTGCACATCACACTCCTGTGGCAGTTTTGCATATATAGGTAGACACAAACAATAAAATGCATGATTTATTGCCTGGCATATTTCGCTGCATCTCGTCAGGTACATACTGCAGAAATCACAAAACATAAAGTAATTAGATAAACCCTTCGAGCTGATATATACACCACATATGCTCACACAGTATACAGGAATAAATAAATAACACAGTTAATCTGTGTTAAAATTCGCAAGGGAAAACAAAGATATTAAAAATAAATCAAGCAAATGATTGCATGATTTCCTTTCGTGAAACGTCGAATCAAGAGGCTCCATCATGCAAACAAATATTTGGTGATATAGGCAACATTAGGGTAGCACAGAGAGATATTTTTTAATGCAGAAGGCAAGAGGCACCTTCACAGCTCTAGGACATTTGTGAAAGTCACAAAGAAATGAAAACTACTACCAAACTAAGAATGTTTAACTCTCAGTACAACTGTGTGCGTTGTAGACATGGAGAACGTCTAACTAAAGCAATTATTAGTTAGTTAGTTAGTCTTTCCTCTTGAGCCTAAGGCGGCGCATAGGGCAGATTTTGTAGATCCTGGATGTTCACTTGGCCAGTTGAATGAGCCTTCTCTGATGATGGTTCTACGCAGGGTCTCTCTTGGTCTTCCCCGTTTTCTTTTCCCTACTGGTGACCATAAGAGGGCTTGGTTGGGGAGTCTTGTCTTGTCCATTCTGAGTACATGGCCGATGTAGTTCCAACGGCGTTTTCTTATAAAATTGGATACAATATCTTGCTTAGTCTCTTGTCTTATTTGCGTATTGGTTCTGAAATCTGTCCAGTGGAGGTTTAGAATTCTTCTAAGACATTTGTTCTCAAAATTGTCTAATTTTTTATCTAAAGCTACCGTTGATTTCCAACTCTCACATCCATACGTTAGCACTGGAATCACACAAGAGTTGAAGATTTTAAGTTTCGTATGTTTGCTGAGTGTCTTTGACTTCCAGATGTTTGACAGTTTATTGAAGGCACCAGATGCCAGTGCGATTCTAGATAATATTTCTGGCGTTGAGTCCCCTGTAGATGTCATTTTGCTTCCTAGGTATGTGAAGCTGTTGACTTTTTCAAGAACATGGTTGTTTAATTTGGTGTCGTCTGAACTGTTGGTAAGATCAATGGTTTTTATTTTTGCAGTGTTAATTTGGAGACCAGTTTGTCCTGAAACATTTTGAAGATGGTTTATTTTCTCTTGGGCATCTGGGTGTGTTGAACTTAAAAGCACTATGTCGTCGGCAAAGTCCAGGTCTTCTAGAATTTTGTCAACCCAATGGATACCCCTATTTGTGTTTGTGCATTTGCGCATGACCCAATCGATAGCTATTCCAAAGAGCATCGGTGACAAGACACAACCCTGTTTCACTCCCGTTTCCACTGAGAACCAGTCAGAGTTGCCTGATTCTGTTCTCACGCAGCAATTATTAATAAACTAAAAACATTCAATTATTGGTGCCTGAGCAGAGTTTTCAGAAGTTCTGTGTCCATTGCATAATGTTGCAGCACATCCCAACACCAGGTTGGTTTTACGTTTGGTAGTTTGCCATTGCTTTGTGAACGAGACGTCAAAGTTGAAATCCAACTGATTGGTGTGTTGATACCGCTACTCCGCCTTCAGCGCACTGGAAGTTAAGAGCATAACACAATCAAAATGACATAATCGTATTTGTGGAACTCATGGAGTTAAATATAGCTACATATCCTTTACATGACGTCGCAGTCAATCCCAGCACTTTAAAGCTGTTTGTCATTTCTTGCAAGTGTGTGTTCAGTTGTTTGCCATTACTTTCTCAACTACCAGCACACATACCATTTTATGAAAACCCACGCAAGGCAGTCTGCTGATAGATCGCCTGTAGCTGTTTCAAAAGCAGTATGCGAGATTACGAATTGCGTCAATAACTACTTCGTCACAGAGCGGGTTCATGAAACAGATAAAACACATCTCTGTGAACCCCATGATGAGAACAAGCCGGCTCATGGAAGGGAGTAAACACATCTATGTGAACCCCATGATGAGAACAAGCCGGCTCATGGAAGGGAGTAAACACATCTATGTGAACCCCATGATGAGAACAAGCCGGCTCATGGAAGGGAGTAAACACATCTATGTGAACCCCATGATGAGAACAAGCCGGCTCATGGAAGGGAGTAAACACATCTATGTGAACCCCATGATGAGAACAAGCCGGCTCATGGAAGGGAGTAAACACATCTATGTGAACCCCATGATGAGAACTGTGACAAGACCGCCGGGGCTTGGACTGGTTTGCCACGATAGATACTATCCCCAGCCTTTGCTCCAACCACCTCAATAGCACTCTACATCTACCAGGCCCCACACAAGCCGGGACAGCTGGACTCCCCTCCCTCACCTAGGGTTCCCTACCCCAAGGGGGCTCGGACAAGACAACAGTCTTGCACAAAGTCATAGCTAAGAGAACAAAAATTTAATTCTGAACTAAGTCAACCACAACACAGAGAAGGATGGCTGAAAGCCAGACTAGAAGATACTATGTACAAGATCAGATATGCAGATGAGTATTCTTCATCATGGAGGCGGACGATAGCTCGTGCGGTTGTCCAGTCGTGGTAGCGACTCACCCAGGCTCCTCCGGTGGACTGGAACTCCAAGGTCTGCTGCCTCTCCAAAGTTCCCTCTTCACCCAGAGAACCAATCACGGGCTGATCAAGCGCAGTACCACTGCCTGACTGACACTGCACCGATGTTCAAGGATCCTTCCTTGCTGTCGTACTATATCACCCGTCACACTCCTGATGAAGTCTGGGCCGACCCTAGAATATTAGTGGTCTCCCACTTGCAGAAAAAGTACATGTAGCACCGTATCAAAATACACAAGAGCCTGGTCACTCTTCTATCTCATAGTGACCCACACACTGATATGTCACCTACAAAATGAGCGGTTGCTCCACATGAACACAAAACGTCACTGGCAAAGTCTATCAGGTGACTAAACACTTCACCTTATTTCCATGTCCTTGGACAAATAGATCTTCACACAGGCTCATGTAACTACCCTGATCGATGGGTATCAATCACAACCTAACATACACTGTCAACAGTTCACCACGTTGGAATGAGGTAGCTCCCTACCTTAATAAACATGTCCCTCTGATGTTCCCACCACTTATGTAATCAATGTCTTAGGTCACTGGACCACGTGTTGGCTTCATAAAGGTAAACCAATGTAGATATACTATTCAAGCAAAAATTATACACGGTGTCCCATGACAACCCAGCCGGGTCGGAAGCATAGCACACCGGCCAGGGTGACCGGTAACAATGATCACTTGGCTCAACTTGAAAGTTCACGACCTTGCAATCACCAAGGTTTACACTGAGGTTGAATTTCACCAGTGCTTCACTGGCTAGAATCACCAGACGTTTCAGTGTTGGATCCTCTCAGGATCGGATGACACTCGTCGGACTCTTGACGGAGGTCCTAACCTAGACCTACCGACATATTCAGCACTCAGCTCCTTCCAACATTGATCTCGCAGAATCAGAAGACCACTCCCAGTATGGCCTCAATCAACTTCTTGATAGGCACTGGAATGAGTGGGCCCATAGAGCTCATGGTGAAGCTCTCGAATCTTCTTCAGTATAGCAATAACAGATCCTGAAACACGGAGAGGTTGGTGTGAGTACTCAACTACAACAAAGACTAACAGCATCTCCACCATGTCACCTGCCTCTCAGTCATTCCTCATGTATACCAACATGAGTATGAAACTCATCACATCATAGATCTACTAGTAATCATAATGTATAGGCATAATGATGTTAGAGACAGCAATAGCCCACCTGTTCAGTCAAGTAACACTTCTGGGCTACAAATAACCCCTAGCACCAGAGTCGACTGTATGACTCTGTCAAAGCATCTTTCGCCTGGTGCCAGTCCAATCCGGTTTCATCTTCCATCATCAATCAACATATACACCTACTGCCCTTTCAGTGTAGTGATTACTTTATCTAGAAGGTGTCCAGCCAGACATATCCTTCCTGACAGACTCATCAATTCACCAATCCGTTAACCCATGGAATGATCAATTACACACATTAATAACTATATGACCATAATAAATTATACTCCTGATAATTCATTACTATAGTAGTAACTAAGGAGAACTCATGAATTGTTACACTTAAATAACAAACTCATATCACAGCCATAGTGTCAGTTCTGGGATCCCTGTCCCAGATCCTGAGTTGCCCTTTTATTCACAGACTATCTTCCAGGTCAGTCATACCTGTGCCGGTCGAGCACAGCGTTGGTGGCCATCCACCATTACCCTTTCCCACAGCTACTGTGGGTCCCGTGTACCTTGTCCCGTGACGACTTAAGTCACGTCATCCAATGTAGAAGAAGAAGAAGAAGAAGAAGAAGAAGAAGAAGAAGAAGAAGAAGAAGAAGAAGAAAGAAGAAGAAGAAGAAGAAGAAGAAGAAGAAGAAGAAGAAGAAGAAGAAGAAGAAGAAGAAGAAGAAGAAGAAGAAGAAGAAGAAGAAGAAGAAGAAGAAGAAGAAGAAGAAGAAGAAGAAGAAGAAGAAGAAGAAGAAGAAGAAGAAGAAGAAGAAGAAGAAGAAGAAGAAGAAGAAGAAGAAGAAGAAGAAGAAGAAGAAGAAGAAGATAGAAGAAGAAGAAGAAGAAGAAGAAGAAGAAGAAGAAGAAGAAGAAGAAGAAGAAGAAGAAGAAGAAGAAGAAGAAGAAGAAGAAGAAGAAGAAGAAGAAGAAGAAGAAGAAGAAGAAGAAGAAGAAGAAGAAGAAGAAGAAGACGAAGAAGAAGAGAAGAAGAAGAAGAAGAAGAAGAAGAAGAAGAAGAAGAAGAAGAAGAAGAAGAAGAAGAAGAAGAAGAAGAAGAAGAAGAAGAAGAAGAAGAAGAAGAAGAAGAAGAAGAAGAAGAAGAAGAAGAAGAAGAAGAAGAAGAAGAAGAAGAAGAAGAAGAAGAAGAAGAAGAAGAAGAAGAAGAAGAAGAAGAAGAAGAAGAAGAAGAAGAAGAAGAAGAAGAAGAAGAAGAAGAAGAAGAAGAAGAAGAAGAAGAAGAAGAAGAAGAAGAAGAAGAAGAAGAAGAAGAAGAAGAAGAAGAAGAAGAAGAAGAAGAAGAAGAAGAAGAAGAAGAAGAAGAAGAAGAAGAAGAAGAAGAAGAAGAAGAAGAAGAAGAAGAAGAAGAAGAAGAAGAGAAGAAGAAGAAGAAGAAGAAGAAGAAGAAGAAGAAGAAGAAGAAGCAGAAGCAGAAGAAGAAGAAGAAGAAGAAGAAGAAGAAGAAGAAGAAGAAGAAAGAAGAAGAAGAAGAAGAAGAAGAAGAAGAAGAAGAAGAAGAAGAAGAAGAAGAAGAAGAAGAAGAAGAAGAAGAAGAAGAAGAAGAAGAAAGTTGGAGAAGGGGATGACTAATATAGGAAGAACATGAAGGAAACTACAAGAAACAGCAAAAGGATACGAGGTCATAGTGTGAGTTGACTGGTGTCTATGCTACATTTGAGAGACGAAAAGCATAGGAAGAAGAGGACGGTTAATTTAAGAAGACGTTAATCTGTAGGGAGCACATTAACAAAGTGTGATTCAGACAGTGCATAGCATCTAATTCAAGATATTATGGATATGTTATGAGGAGCCATGGACTTGAAAATTTGGTGACAACTGGCAAGCTTGATAGGAAGCGAGCAATAGGAAGACAAGGGGATAATACCTTGATGGTTTGGCAACTTGGCATAGCCGGGACAAGAACACTGACCTGGTTCGAGGCTCTGGTGATCGTGCAAGATAGTGAAACATAACCGTGCACGCCAATCGGCGTATCCCTTGATGATGATGATATTTAATTGCCATTCAGGTATAACACATAATCTGGCATGATTTAGAGACTCATAATAACGACAATGGTGATGATGATATTGTTATTAATGATGATGATCATGATGATGGTAGTTGTAGTAATAATAATTATTAAAACAACTACTACTGGCACCTCGTCGTCTTGACAGACGATTGTTCTTACATTGTGCTTAATAAAAAAAAAAGCATAATAACTACAACCCATGGCGGCAGCGAATGAGCAGACCAATTCGCGCAGTAAATGTTCGTATATATAATTGCAGTAATAACAATAATAGTGTCTCAGTGGTTTAATGCACACAGCACTCCGATCCTACTAACATCGCTAGGTGGCCCTTGCCATGACTCTTCGAAAATGAAGTAAGAAATATATTTTCCCGCCCAATTCAAAATAATATGTAATTCTGTCAAATATAATAGACCACAAGTGTTTGGATCCTTCTCGAGACGAGAATTAGTTTGTTATTTAATAGAACTGAGCTCCCAGGTCGACCCAGCCTAATACAGGGTGTATTTTTAATGACTGTGCAGTGTTTGAAAATATTGCCGGTCCAAGTTTTGTGTTCACCCTCGGTAAAGTTCATGCAGCAATAATAGGTAACTACAAAACTTGGACCGGCAATATTTTCAAACACTGCACAGTCATTAAAACCAGACAAAGTATAAGTAAAGGACCCTTGTACACGCCTTAAGGCGCATCGAGCATGCGATGCTAGACCGATTTTTTATGGGCCAGTTGACGTGGGGTGGGAGGTATGGTCAATATCCCACCGATCGCCTTTGTGTCCCAAGACATTAGTAGCACCCTCTTTAATTGTGTCGATATGGAGACCAGGTCAATTGTGTTAAACAAGACGAATTTACCTAGCTGCGGATCGCACTCACGACCACCGTTTCCACAGGCAAGTGTCTAGCTACAAAACTACAGAAACTCCTTACAGCGGGTGCCAGGAAATGTTCAGGGATGTAAAGTCTCTGGACGTGACATCGATCACATTATCCATCCAATACCGATTGGTCTTTGAACGTCTGAAGAAAATCAGCACAAGACAAACACACATAAAGATGCGAAACGGGGTCGGTGCCTTGTACAAGAAGGAGGCAAACGAAAGAACGAACGAACGAACTTTGTTTTCTAAGGGTCATACATTGAAAGTTAGTTAGTTAGTTAGTTAGTTAGTTAGTTAGTTAGTTAGTTAGTTAGTTAGTTAGTTAGTAGTTAGTTAGTTAGTTAGTTAGTTAGTTAGTTAGTTAGTTAGTTAGTTAGTTAGTTAGTTAGTTAGTTAGTTAGTTAGTTAGTTAGTTAGTTAGTTAGTTAGTTAGTTAGTTAGTTAGTTAGTTAGTTAGTTAGTTAGTTAGTTAGTTAGTTAGTTAGTTAGTTAGTTAGTTAGTTAGTTAGTTAGTTAGTTAGTTAGTTAGTTAGTTAGTTAGTTAGTTAGTTAGTTAGTTAGTTAGTTAGTTAGTTAGTTAGTTAGTTAGTTAGTTAGTTAGTTAGTTAGTTAGTTAGTTAGTTAGTAGTTAGTTAGTTAGTTAGTTAGTTAGTTAGTTAGTTAGTTAGTTAGTTAGTTAGTTAGTTAGTTAGTTAGTTAGTTAGTTAGTTAGTTAGTTAGTTAGTTAGTTAGTTAGTTAGTTAGTTAGTTAGTTAGTTAGTTAGTTAGTTAGTTAGTTAGTTAGTTAGTTAGTTAGTTAGTTAGTTAGTTAGTTAGTTAGTTAGTTAGTTAGTTAGTTAGTTAGTTAGTTAGTTAGTTAGTTAGTTAGTAGTTAGTTAGTTAGTTAGTTAGTTAGTTAGTTAGTTAGTTAGTTAGTTAGTTAGTTAGTTAGTTAGTTAGTTAGTTAGTTAGTTAGTTAGTTAGTTAGTTAGTTAGTTAGTTAGTTAGTTAGTTAGTTAGTTAGTTAGTTAGTTAGTTAGTTAGTTAGTTAGTTAGTTAGTTAGTTAGTTAGTTAGTTAGTTAGTTAGTTAGTTAGTTAGTTAGTTAGTTAGTTAGTTAGTTAGTTAGTTAGTTAGTTAGTTAGTTAGTTAGTTAGTTAGTTAGTTAGTTAGTTAGTTAGTTAGTTAGTTAGTTAGTTAGTTAGTTAGTTAGTTAGTTAGTTAGTTAGTTAGTTAGTTAGTTAGTTAGTTAGTTAGTTAGTTAGTTAGTTAGTTAGTTAGTTAGTTAGTTAGTTAGTTAGTTAGTTAGTTAGTTAGTTAGTTAGTTAGTTAGTTAGTTAGTTAGTTAGTTAGTTAGTTAGTTAGTTAGTTAGTTAGTAGTTAGTTAGTTAGTCGGTCGCGGTTCCAACTACACTGCAAAGGATTGTCCCCATAGGGCTCTCTTCCTGTGCCAGTGCATATCACTATAATGCTCCTCATTACCCCATGTGAAAAGTGGAGCAGACAGGAGTCTCGACAAGCCAACAGCCCGCACAGGTATACTATGCATAAGGCTGTTGTCAGAATACCAACATAAAAGTCCTCCACGAAAAATACATTTCATCGTCGATGGAAGCGGCAGTCACTAGAAAACATTGAAAGAATGATGAGAAAGGTGACGACAGACGTGCTTCGGGCAAAGTGGCTGGTTTCAATTCAACAATTTAAAACAAAAAGAGTGCATCTTTTGGATTTGTTTCCTCCAGGACTTGCTGGTGTATTGGGAGACGAGCAAGCGGACAGATTGTCTGGGTCTGCACCGCTCGGTGATAAGGCAGACGTGGCAGGGGTCTTTGGGATCTTGTGTACAGCGCGAAGAACAGGTGGACGGACCATCACAGCCCGGAGAGAATGATGCTGCAGAGTATCTGGTCGACACTTAGGACTCCGAAGAAGTTGAGTTGAGTTGAGTTAAGAACCGACATCACTGCACTCAGGACATTCCCATACGTGCTCCGTCCCCTCGTTCAACAGCCAGCGAAGAGTCATACTACTAATCGTTCCCACCGCTATCTGATTAAAAGTTCTCCTGGTCTTCCCTCTCAGTTTTGAGATTCTTCCAGAACCCCTGCCGATCCCCCGCAATCTCATTCTTTCCACATATGGGTTCTCAATCTGTTCCTCCGCCTTCTCCACCTGGTCCCACAAGCGCACGACCACCTCCCCTTTGTCCATAGGCAAACTACCACCAAGAGGTGCATTCCCTGCTGGCTTATCAGCCTGTTCATTCCCCCGTACCCCGCATGGCCAGGGCAAAATATCCATACAACTTCTCACAATCTGTGACCTCTGAAGCGACGAGAGCCATTCCACACGAAACATTCCTTTCTCCACCTTACTAAGCATACTCTTTGAATCCGTAATGAATACAACGTGTGTTGCAGTGGTCTCCTCTAGCCACCGGAATGCCGCTGTTACTGCCTCCACCTCCATTCTCATGCTGGAGGTCGTAGTCTCATATGCCAGACTCTCCTTTTTCAAGACTCGTCCATTAGCCTTTGCAATAAAGCCCCAGCCACTACGTCTGTTTCTCACCACTGACCCTATCGTGTAGATGACTATGTCACCTTGATGTGTGTTGCTCTGGATCAGCTGTTGCACTTCAAACTCAGTGCGTCCCGCTGCCCATTCTCTGCACTCACGACCCAGTGTTATTATGACATTGTGCCAGTCCATCATGTCTTCCGAAACCTTCAACCATTCTCTTCCACGATTGATGGTCTCTAGATCACACACCTACGTATAGAAAGTTCTGCCTGTGCCATCCAGGACCTGCCTCGTCTTAGTCTATGACCCTTGACCATATCCATTGCTGTCATGACGCTCTTATTGTGAGTAAGGTATCTCCTCACTCAATATTCTATTCTGATGTTGTTAAGTGTTCTATTTGATGGATCTGAGAGTCCGAAGAAAAACCAGACGGACACATAATCAGATTGCAACTGGTACCATTAGTATTGTAACTCTTCGCTGTCTGTTCACGATGATGACGAAGCACGTATGGGAATATCCTGAGTGCTGTGATGTCGGTCCTTTACTCAACTCAACTCATGTCAACTCATTTGTTGTGCATGTTACATTCACGTAGAAAACAAAAGCATTGAAAAATGAAAGCAGTGGACGGAAACGATGTTGGGGTGACGGTTATGACGTTGCGGCGACAATGGCATGAGCGGGGTCAGACTAGGGTTCGTTGCCAGCTCTCGGGGTTCGCTACGGGAGGGATAAACCTGGCCACCTATTCCTGGTTGTACTCCGACCCACACAATGTGATGGTCCCACCACTTGACATACTCAAAGCTGGTTCTTGCTTCGAGACTTGGTTTTCCTTAACACAAGACCACGATGGTGGTGGTGGTGGTGGTAATGGTGGTGGTGGTGGTGGTGGTGGTTTTGGTGGTGGTGATGGTGGTGGTGGTGGTAATTGTGGTGGTGGTGGTGGTGGTGGTGGTGGTGGTAATTGTGGTGGTGGTGGTGGTGGTGGTGGTGGTGGTGGTAATGGTGGTAATGGTGGTGGTGGTGGTGGTGGTGGTAATTGTGGTGGTGGTGGTAATGGTGGTAATGGTGGTGGTGGTGGTGGTGGTGGTAATTGTGGTGGTGGTGGTGGTGGTGGTGGTGGTGATGATGGTGATGATGATGATTAATATAATGATGATAATGATGATGATGACGATGATGCTGATAATGATGATGATGATAATGATGATGATGATGATGATGATGGTGATCATAACGATGATGATGATGATGATGATGATGATGATGATGATGATGATGATGATGATGATGATGGTGGTGGTGGTTGTGGTGGTGGTGGTGGTGGTATGGATGATTCAGATGATCATGATGATAATGATGATGAAAA
>JACEFZ010021244.1:0-17293 GCA_014155875.1 Cepaea nemoralis | reverse complement strand
CTCCCTCGACCAAAAATTTATCGACTTTTTGCTCACAGATGTTCGCCGATCTTACCAAAGATACAAATACATCAACCCGTATCAGCCTGAGCACACAAATCGATTATGCAATCGTCTACACAAACGGGAAGATAATTAATGCATTACACCGGCTGACATATTCTGAATCAATTAGCAAACCTGGCGCCATAGTTCAGTTGATCTTTTCATTGTTAACCCCGATGCTCTGATTAAAAAACGACAGCTGACACTTTAAAAAACGAGCAGGAGCTGGAAGGCATGAGGCAGGCCACAACCCACCAACCACGAGACATGAGGCATAGGCGAGACATGAGACTAGAATGAGACTAGAATGAGCAATGAGATATATCTCATTGCTCATTGCTCATTGGGGGTACCAAACCATCCTATATACTACTATCACCACATCCTGCTCATGGCTGCTTTAACTCCTCACTTCCATGTATTGGGCGTTTCGTTTTGCCACTGGTCGCTCCCCATACAAACCAGGCACGGACAGTCTGCGGACGACATCCACTCATCAAGCTTTAGCTTCGGACTTCCACATGATGGATTCGCTAGCCAAGCTTTCCATTTCGTGTTTGTGAGACGTTTTTCCACCTTTGACTACGCTCACTCTATGAGTTTAAATACAGACTGTCATCGTAACCACTTAATGCGACGGTACCGCTTTGCCACCTTAAGCATCCCTCACGAGGTAGGCTACATGTGCTGCCGGCTCAGCACACTACCTTCATGCATCAGAGAGCGAGTGACGGCCAGGCCCTCTCATCCGGGGATCCCTCACATCCCCCAGCTGAGAGCCTTCGAGCAGGTATCTGAACTAAGCAATGTAGCGTGCTCAGTATCTCACCTCCATTTTGCAGTAGGCGAGTATCGGCCCGGTTCTCACATCGTATAGCTTAGAGGCGTTCAGCCATATCCCTCAGCTGAGAGCCTTAGAGTATGTGTCCGGACCAAGAATTTCTGCCTTCGTGCGCCTGATGTGAACTTTTGACTACTATCCTCAGCCTACCTGCAGAGCAGCAGGTTGTGTATCTCTTGGTCTGGCCCCTAACCCAAGTGCTGTCCGAAACATAGTTGTGCTTCCGTCGACTTAGCACTTGGGGTCATTGGGACACGCAAGCCCTCCCCCCGCCCCGCAAGATGGAGACACATCGGGGGGAGGGGGTGTGAGTGTATAATTAGGGGTGTTTGTGCAAACGTATGTATGTATGAATGTGTGTGTGTGTGTGTGTGATGGAGTGTGTGTTTGTGTGTTACTGAGTGAGTGTAAAATTAGGGGTGTTAGTGTAAATGTATGCATGAATGTGTGTGTGTGTGTGTGTGTGTGTGTGTGTGTGTGTGTGTGTGTATGTGTGTGTGTGTGAGGGTGTTACTGAGTTAGTGTATATTTAGGGGTATTTGTGCAAACGTATGTATGTGTGTATAAATGTGTGTATGTAGGTATGTATTCATGCGATTATGCATGTGCGAGTGTTTGAGTGTATATATGAGTGTATCTCTCTACCTGCCTGTCCCATAACATGGTGATATGTTTATGTTTACAACATTCATTTGAAAATGTTCTTTTTTCTATGTGAATGTAACATGCACAATAATTCATTGATGTACGAAAGATGAGTGCTTGGAAGGGCCGAATGTAAAGACGGGCCTGCGTGCCCAATTTGTGAACCTGTGAAAATAAAGTTTGTTCGTTCGTTCACTTATCATGGGCGGGTTCAGGGAAACGTTTCGGCCTAATTCCTCATCAACAGATCAGCGAAACCACAACACTGAACATACACAACAAACCAACAACAGAGAGGAGCAGGTCCCTGGGTGATGTTTGTGCCCAGTAGACTTCACTAAAGGCAGCTCGCTCGCTTTGAACTCAAGTGTAGTTCATACACGTTATTGCTGGTGCACCAGACTGATTTTTGCGTGTTGATTAGCTTTCCCTATTACTAGTGTCGCTGGCCACCAGGCAACCCTCTCCGACTTCTGAGATACTTGTAATTTACGTCCCCTAAGTCAAGGACGAGACGTCAACATTTCAGTCCTTCTGACCCGTGTAGGGTTCAACTGGCTACCTCGGCATCACACCGGAAGTATTAATATTGATCGCTATCATCGATAAAACCAATGAACAAGTCCTCCCAGAAACAAATGAAGATCGTAAACTGATTAGAGTCATTAGACGTAGACAGTCAAAATTTTTTGGACATGTTTTGAGAAGAAATTACTTGGTGACAACTGGCAAGATTGAAGGGAAGAGACCATGGGGAAGACCGAGAAGTAAATACCTGGATGCTTGGCCACGTGGCATGGTCGAGACAGGAACACGGAGCTGATCCACGACTCTGGTGATCGAGTGAGATGGCAAAACATGACCGCCAATGCTTATCGGCATGGCACATGAAGGATGGATGGATAGCATCCATTCGGCCACGCTGACCTTCGGTAAAGGTTTTTGTGTTTTTATTCGTCTGTCATAAACGCTCACTAGCAATCCAGCCTCTTGTAACCCACATGTACACAATATAAAATAACACAAAGTAATGCAGCTTTACATAACACAGTTACGAAAAACACCGGACGGTGCGGTGTAATCATTGGTATAGAATGTACCCCCTTACTGAATTTAAACATTAAAAATTAAAATATTTGCATATCCTTTACAGGACATCGCTGTCAACATCAGCATCTTTCAGCTGATTGTTGATTTCTTTGGCAAGATTACGCTCAGTAGTTTGCCATTGCTTTCTGAATGCCCCGTAAGTTACCGACGCGATTCGAACCACTACTGATTCTCACCGTCGTCACGTTACTTACGAGAGTATACGAGATCACGGAGAAAAGTTGCTAACCTCTAGGCCAGGAAGCCGGCGAATTTAAACATAGACAGTGTAAATTACACATTGCACGATTTCTTGCATGACACATTTCGTTGCATCTCTTCAGGTGAATACTGCAGAGTTATATATCATGCGATGTGGAACAGAAAATGAATGATACTCTGGCGAAATATGTCAGGCAAAAAATGGTGCAATAGTTTATTTTATAATGTCTGTTTTTAAAGATACAAATTCCGGGAAGGTTAACCCGGTGAACAAATGCCTGAAGACGTGGGATGTGTCGACCGAAAAGCGCAAATATCTCAGCTCTGTTGTAAACAGGCACAACGCATTTACGTCCAAAACAACATTCCGGAAGAAAAGAAGAAAAAGAAGAAGAAGAAGAAGAAGAAGAAGAAGAAGAAGAAGAAGAAGAAGAAGAAGAAGAAGAAGAAGAAGAAGAAGAAGAAGAAGAAGAAGAAGAAGAAGAAGAAGAAAGAAAGAAAGAAAGAAAGAAAGAAAGAAAGAAAGAAAGAAAGAAAGAAAGAAAGAAAGAAAGAAAGAAAGAAAGAAAGAAAGAAAGAAGACATATAAACACAGGGAAGATACTACAGTGGCTACATTAAGGCATAATAATGGAATGAGAAGAATGGACCAATAAAAAAAACACCTCACAATAATAGAAAGAAAATGAACATATGAACAATGTGTGCTATTTATCCATTAATTGTATTCATACTTTATCCCATATGGCTCGATCGGTTTCCGTAGAGCGGTCTGTCGAAGACGTCGCACTCAGCACACATTCCGGTAGCTTCGGTTACAATCCCCGGGGTCTTCTAAAACATTGCATTTGTGCATCGAACGACGGAGTCCGGAAACGAACCCTTTTAACTACAAATCCGGCACATTCACTTTATTGGAATCATAAACGCGGATCCAATGAAAGACGTGTCCAGCCCACAACAAGGATACGGATGAGTCACTTTTATATTTATATTTTCATGTAGTGTTTTCCATGTTGTTGTGTCGGTGCGTGTTTGTTATTCTGTGCTGACGAATACCTTAGCTGCAATGCCCATTTCGTTACTTGCGACAGTAAAGCTTACTGTCTACTGCTCTTTATTTTTGGTGATTTATTCATGACTATGTGGTGTACATTGGGAATGTAGGCCAAAGTCACGGATATTGAACAATTAGGCGGTTTTTATTTTAAGTCTTCCGATCTCTTTCGTGAACTGTGCAATCTTTCATGAGCTGTGCAATCTGTTATGAGCCGTGCAATAATCCATGAGCTGTGCAAACTTTTATGAGCTTTGCAATCTTTCATGAACTGTGCAATCGTTTTTATGAATTATGCAGTTTTTCATGAGCTATGCAATCCTTCATAAGCTGTGCAATCCTTCATGAGCTGTGCAATTTTTCTTGAACTGCGTAATCTTTCGTGAACTTTCAATCTGTCGTGTACTGTGCAATCTTTCGTGAGCTGTGCAATCTTTCATTGGCTGTGTAATCTTCCATAAACTGTGCAACCCTTCATGAGCTACGCAATCTTTCATAAGCTGTGCAATCCTTTATGAGATGTGCAATCTTTCATGAACTGTGCAATCTTTCGTGAACTTGCAATCTTTCGTGAACTGCAATCTTTCGTGAAATGTGCAATCTTTCGTGAGCTGTGCAAACTTTCATTGGCTGTGTAATCTTCCATAAACTGTGCAATCCTTCATGAACTATGCAATCTTTCATAAGCTGTGCAATCCTTCGTGAGCTGTGCAATCTTTCATGAACTGTGCAGTCTTTCGTGAACTTGCAATCTTTCGTGTACTGTGCAATCTTTCGTGAACTGCAATCTTTCGTGTAATGTGCAATCTTTCGTGAGCTGTCAATATTTCATGTGCTGTGTAATCTTCCATAAACTGCAATCTTTCATGAGCTATGCAATCTTGCATAAATTGTGCAACTTTCACGAGCAGTGCAAGATTCAATCGCATGACCTAGATATCGAGATTGCGAGGGTGTGCGCGTACAACACGTGACATCTGCTTAATAAAATCCTTGACTGGGTCAAGTGTGACCAGGTTGTGAGACCAGGAAACCGTGACCGTAATATGGAGAAACGTATACAGTATTGATTGATATTAACCGATTTGTGTCAAGTCTTAGTTAGGTATGATTCATCATCATCATGTGCCATGACGATAAGCGTGGGTGGTCATGTTTCGCCATCTCACACGATCACCAGAGTCATGGATCAGCTCAGTGTTCTTGACTCGATCATGCCACGTGGCCAAAGCATCCAGATATTCACTGACTGAGCTACTGTATGACAGTAGACGGTACTGTATATTTTATGTTGGCCCTGAATGTTGGGCGGCGCTCACCAAACCCGACATCCCACATTGCGCGAACGGTTTCGGGCAGCCGAGCGCAGTTGGGAGGGTACAAGCCTGATCCTAGGTCGAGGAAATGCAACCTTAAAGACTAAAAGTCATGGCAGGGTAGATGAGGCTCTAAGCCTTCGTCGGCAACTGGTTCTAGGATCGAAGCTCCGACAGACGGACACTTAAAGCATTGCACACGCGATTGGCGAGTGTAGCAAAAAAAAGTGGAGAGTGTAGCAGCAAGAGTGGGGAATGTAGTAATAAGAGTGGCGAGTGTACCAACAAGAGAGCAGTGTAGCAACAAGAGTGGGGGGGGGGGTGTAGCAACAAGAGTGAGGAACGTAGCAACAAGAGTGGGGAGTGTAGCAACAAGAGTGGGGAGTGTAGCAACAAAAGTGTGGAATGAAGCAACAAGAGTGAGAAGTGTAACAACAAGAGTGGGGAGCATAGCAACAAGAGTGGCGAGTACAGCAAATAGTGTGGCGAGTGTAGTAGCAAAAGTGGCAAGTGTAGAAACAAGAATGGCTAGTGTAGCAGGAAGAGTGAAAAATGTAGCAACAAGAGAGGTGAGTGTAGCAACAAGGGTGGTGAGTGTAGTAACAAGAGTGGCGAGTGTAGCAACAAGAGTGGCGATTGTGGAAACAAGAGTGGCAAGTGTATCAACAAGAGTGACGAGTGTAGCAACAAGAGTGGCAAGTGTATCAACAAGAGTGACGAGTGTAGCAACAAGAGTGGCAAGTGTAGCAACAAGAGTGACGAGTGCAGCAACAAGAGTGGCAAGTGTAGCAACAAGAGTGATGATTGTAGCAACAAGAGTGGCAAGTGTACCAACAAGAGTAACGAGTGTAGCAACAAGGGTGGTGAGTGTAGCAACAAGGGTGGTGAGTGTAGTAACAAGTGTGACGAGTGTAGCAACAAGAGTGGCAAGTGTAGCAACAAGAGTGACGAGTGTAGCAACAAGAGTGGCAAGTGTATCAACAAGAGTGACGAGTGTAGCAACAAGAGTGGCAAGTGTATCAACAAGAGTGACGAGTGTAGTAACAAGAGTGGCGGGTGTAGCAACAAGAGTGGCGATTGTAGCAACAAGAGTAGTAAGTTTAGCAACACTATGGTCGAATGTAGGAACAAGAGTGGTGAGTGTAGTAACAAGAGTGGTAAGTGTAGCAACAGTATGGGCGAGTGTAGCAACATGAGTGGCAAGTGTATCGACAAGAATGGCGAGTGTAGCAAGAGTAACGAGTGTAGCAACAAGAGTGGGGAGTGTAGCAATAAGGGTGGCGAGTGTAGCAACAAGAGTGACGATTGTAGCAACAAGAGTAGCGATTATAGCAACAAGAGTGATGAATGTAGCAATAAGAGTGGCGAGTGTAGCAACAAAGGTGATGAGTGTAGTAACAAGAGTGGCGAGTGTAGCAACAAGAGTTGTGGAGTGTAGCAATAAGGGTGGCGAGTGTAGCAACACTAGTGGCGAGTGTAGCAACAAGAGTGGAGAGTGTAGCAATAAGAGTGGCGAATGTAGCAACAAGAGTGGCGATTGTAGCAACAAGAGTTGTGAGTATAGCAACACTAGGGGCGAGTGCAGCAACACTAGTGAAGAGTGTAGTAACAAGGGTGGCAAGTGTAGCAACAAGAGTGACGATTGTAGCAACAAACATGTCGAGTGTAGCAACAAGAGTGACGAGTGTAGCAACAAGAGTGGCGAGTGCAGCAACAAAGGTGTCGAGTGTAGCAACAAGAGTGGCGAGTGTAGCAACAAGAGTGGCGAGTGTATCACCAATATAGCACCCACGAGTGTCAGTATAAGGCAATGTTGCATGTCCTTGCAGAGCATTGTGATAAACATCCCAGGTTGATTGTCTAAGTAAATGGTACGTTGAGTAGTTTGCCAGTACAAGTGGAAGTAAAATACTTGCCCGTGTCTTGTGACGTTTTGGGTATATGGTGGCGGGCTCACATTGTCACAGAAAAGAAAGAAAGAAAGAAAGAAAGAAAGAAAGAAAGAAAGAAAGAAAGAAAGAAAGAAAGAAAGAAAGAAAGAAAGAAAATAAAATGAAAATTACTGACAAAAGAGGAGCGAAAAGAGGAGGAGCGGCTGGCCGAGTGGATAGCACGCCGGACTCTCATTCGCGAGACCCGGGTTCGATCCCCGGTAAGGTGCGGGATTTTTTTCTGTGGGGGGCAAAAAGAAAATCCTAACCTGCACAGTTCGCGGCGACTGCACTAGCCAGGCGACCTTTATTCCTCAGGCTCAAAGACCCCTCTGCCATACACCGCAAGGTACTATATTGGCAGTAAATGACAGTTAATGACTGACAAAAGAACATGTAACAGACAGTGAAATATGAAGTTGACGTAGTAATTTCATCACGGAGAAAGTTTGAAAGCCAATTGTAACATGTATATCACTTACTTGCGAGTGTACCCTACGAGATGAAGGATACATTTATCTTACATCGCCCGTCCGCCCGCGGCACTTATCTACAAACATTAACACTGACTGATTGTGTCAGGGGATTTCCCCCCAGTAGACGGATTATACCGAGAAGATTTCCGGAAGGTATGGTAGCGAGGCTCTGCAAAGAACATGCTGCTGAATGAGTGGCTGACTGAGAAGGATGAAGGATGATATAGTTTGTTGTCACTCTTTGCTACAGTTGGCGGGGGTGTTGATGTAAAACATGTGACTGTCGTAACTTCACACACTAACATTGACGGTGGTTAGAATGTTACACATTGGTTTGAGCGCGGTCTGACGAGGTTTTGACTCCAGCACTTGACGCTCGCTACGGGAAGGAAGACTGATTCCCCTATTCCTCCGTGCACTCCGGCCTGCACAGTGCGCTGATCCCAGACGCCTGATTGGGGGATGCGTGGTCTCGAGGTAGGGTGTCCGCCTCGAGTGCTGGAGGTCCCGGGTTCAAGCCCCGGTAAGGACCGGGATTTTTTTCACGTGGACTTCTAGTAATAAAATTTCCCCTGGTCTCTGGGTTGTGAGATCAGACGCCCGTGTGTATTGTTACGCACGTAAAAAAAAAATCCCTTGGCAGTTGGAAATCGAAAAAGAGTAGCCTAATGGCGCTGCCCGGGCAAAATTTCGAGTTAAAAATCTACCCAAAGTATTTCAGGATCCTCGCCGGTGCCACGTAGTTCGTGCACTGAGCTGAGTTTATCCGGACTCAGGTTTGAGTTAGGAGGAGAGCGGAGCACTTATGGGTTACATCCGTGTATAGTGATGTTGATCCATCGACTAAACTAAACTAAACTGATCCCAGACCAGCGCACAGCCACGGCAGGTTCCTGCTAGGGGACTCTGGTCGGGAAAGTTAGACTGATAGAGCTGAAGAAAGCAGGAAGCGGGACATAATAGAAAAACGAATGAACAAATGAGATAATCAAGAGAGGTAGAATGAAAAATAAAATAGAAATACAACCTAAATAAGCAGGCGTGGGGTAGGGAAGGAAAATATAGCCATACTGAGATGCAGAGGGTTGGTAGGAGTGGATAGATGAACTGACGTACAGACAGACAGACAGACGGAAGTACGGGCGGACGGACGGACGGACGGACGGACGGAGGGAAGGACAGACAAACAGACGGACGGACAGACAGGCAGTCAGACGGAGAAACACACAGACAGCCAGGCAAAGACACAGACAGACAGACAGACAGACAGACAGACAGACAGACAGACAGACAGACAGGCAGACAGGCAGACAGACAGACAGACAGACAGACAGACAGTAGTTTGCCACTAGAAGTCGGCATGGTCGTTACATTTAATGCGAAAGCACTTAAACTGACCGTGCGCTGACGGCGGGCTAGTGGATTCATCCCACAAACAGGTCAGCTAGACTTAAAGGCTGGACTTCTCGTTCAGACAGCAGTGCATACTTTTTTTCGCATATCCTTTACAGGACATCGCTGTCAACACCAGCATTTTACCGCTGCCGTTGATTTCTTGGCAAGATTACGCTCAGTAGTTTGCCATTGCTTTCTGAGCGGCCGGCTCACTTATCCCGTAAGCTACCAACGCGGTGAGAACCGCTTCCAATTCTCGCGCGCTGCGTTACCCCATGTGGATAACCGGGTTACGGAGAAAGTCGTTTAAACTCCTAGGCCAGGGAGGCCGGCAATGTCCTACTACTAAACGTAAATTAGTCCATCAAAAGGACATGCAATATTTTAGGGCGGTTAACAGGGTTAGTTATATATATCCATTACATGACATCGCAATCAGTAGTTTGCCTTTGCTTTTTGAACGATTGGCACCTATATCATTGTGTGAAAATACCAACGCAAGCCGGTCTGCTGCTAAATCACCCATAGCTGTGTTTCGAACGCGGTATGCAACATTACGAATTGCCTCCCTAACTCCTTCGCCACATTAGAATGGTAGAGACAGGATAAGTCAAAATGTACAACTTATCACAAACATCAGAAAAGAGGCAGTCATCATTTTTGGCCACATTGTGAGAAGGCAAAAACTGGAACATGTTGTGACAACCGGAAAGATTTGTGGAAAGAGAGATAGGGGAAGACAGCGTGAGAAAATTCTTGATATTCTCGGCATGACAAGGAAGGAAAGTCAACACTACGAGTTGATCCATGCCGTCAGAGATCGCAATATGTCGAGAAGCATGATCGCCCACACCAGCCGACCATAAACGTGATGACGGGGGGGGGGGGGGGGTGATGTACTAGGCTGTATTAATAGTCTGTGCTATAGTGTAGCGTTGTTTGTGCTATAGTGTAGCGTTGTTTGTGCTATGGTGTTAACATTTGATATGTCGAGTCCTAATCGCCCACGCCTGCGATATGGTACATGATGATAAATATATACAGAAGAATCGTGTAGTTTCTTGCAACGAGTTAACTTACTAGCTTTATCAGTTTAAATATCTAAATCGAAACATTATATCTAAATCGAAACAGTGTATATACATCGAAACATTATATCTGTGTCGAAACATTACATTTCAAGTGAAACATTATAATACTGGGTTAGTAAATTAATTAATCTGTATCTACCTGGCTGGCTGTCTGTAATTAAACTGTCTAGTGGTGGTTTAAGAAAACATGTATATCCTAATGGAACATCAACATTACATCAAATAAACCAGAAACAATTACATGTATTTAAGTTTTTGGGTACTTTAATTTGAGTAACTCCAGGTGGAAGATGCATTAAGGAAGTTAAATGTAGAATAGCCCAAAAAGAAGGCAACATTTCACAAGCTGAAGAATATTCTCTTCAACATGGCTTCCTCAGTCGGGATGAGAAATAGAGTTCTGAACTGATTCAGCGCCAAACAATAACTAGATTTGGACCAAACTGGTTATAATGTAAATTTCCGTTCACGGAACATTGAAATTGTGGAAGATACCTCGAAAGAAAACAAATAACGTGATGACCCTAGCATGGCGATATATCGTCCTTCTGTCCAAATCGGAGGTCACATTTAGCGATATTTTATCCTTCGGGACGGAATCAGTTAAGATCTATATTGGGCCAATCTGGAAGTAAGGAAACAAATCATGGACAATTAGCAGACAAGTTAGGAGTTATGTGGAAACTGCAGAGATGTGGTTTTACACAAGAATGATGGACGGATAGAAAGAGCAATGAAGATATCTTGAAAGAAGTTAACTCACGAAGGGAACTAGCTACTCGTACTAGAAGAAGACAGTCCGCATTCTTTTTGGCATGTTATGAGAAGGATACAGCTGGAGTGTGTCACCGCAACGGGGAAGTTGGCGAGGAAGAGAAGCAGCTGGAAACCCAAAGAGAAGATGCTGGACAGTGTGACATCATGGCATGGAGGTACGTCGGTATGTGAAATGATTGGCAGTACATGAGACAGAAAGATGTGGACAGACATGATCATCAACGCCACACGGCGTGGACTATAAGAATATAGGCAGTACACGAGACAGAAGGTTGTGGAAAGACGTAATCACCAACGTCACATGGCAAGGATTACAAGAAGATTGGCAGTACACGAGACGAAGGCTGTGGAAAGACTGATCACCAACGCCACACGGCATGGATTATAAGAAGAACTGTGGTGGTTAAAAATAATACCAATCTTGCGAGCGGAAAATTCCGAACAACGTGGAGTCACCTGTGCATCGAGGATCACATATCGCTGAATCAGCGCAACTCACAAATATCTGCTCACCAAATGTCTGTGCCGCGCCGAGCGCATGTTGAGTGTTTCTAGACTGTGCTCGCGGTCGTGGGCGTGAGCGTCTATCGGATTCCTGCTGCGTGTCAGATAGTAAGTTGCCAGGAATGTCTGGTGTTGCGATAGATTGCCGGGTGTGTAATTTCCACGTTTAGATTACACACACGTGTTTGGGTATGGGTTGGGACGACTCCTGTCATGCCACGTCGTGGTAGTGCACGCTGGCTAGTTTATAAACTATGATATCCCTAGTGACCGCCATCAAGCCAAACCCACTCCGACTTCTGAGGTACTTCTAATTTACGTCTCCTAGGTCAAGGACGAGAAGTAGAAAATGAAGTCAAACTGACCGGTGTAGGATTTGAACCCGCTACCTTCGGCATCATGCGCACTGAAAGGTTAAGAACGGGTACTCTTATTCATTCCGCCGTGATGGCCTCCAAATGGGTAATAACTGACAACTTCCGCCGACTGCCGATTGGTCTATATATAAATATGGGTCAGGGTCATGGTCAGTGCGTCCTATGATGTGTAACATGGGTCTTTTAGTTGGTGTACCGGCAACACGAACATGACACCATAATGAAATCATCGCATCATCATCATGTGCCATGCCGGGAAATCTTCGTGATGTTTCTCATTATGCTACTTGTTCGATGCAGATCACATTCCTAGGTTCCTGATTTCTCTGGGATTGCTATAAGTACAGATTTACATAATTCACGAGGTATATCTCCAGTATCATATATTGTGTCATCAGTCTGGTGACCTGATATATTCTATATTATTATAAGGCATTGATCATGTCTGTTGATTTTGTCTTACCAGTTTTCAGATGTTTAAGAGCATTCTGAACTTCCATCCTCAGAATTTAGGTCCTTCATTATTATTCAGAAACCATCTGTGGACTTGCTATTGATACGATGAAAGAATTTGTGGAATTCGGAATATGATAGGGAACTAAACACAGTGCACTTGTAATAAATAGCAGGCGGTTGAGTTAATACGGATGAGTCATGGACAGGTGGGAGGTCACTTGTTGCTATTGTGGTCATCAGTTGTCTTGCTGACTGGCTTAGGCGATCGTGCTTCTCCGTTTCTTGCCATCTCCAACAGAATGTATCAGTTTGTGTGGTGGCAGATTTTCCTGCCAAGACCAATAGCTGCCAAGAATCTTCTCTCACTGTTTTTCTCTCTGTCACTCTTTCTTCTGTTTTTCTCTGTCACTCTTTCTAAAATTAGTTTCTGTTGTCACTTATACCCTGCTTTTCTCTTCTAATAAAGTGATAGAAAGAATTGTGACGGCATCTTTCTCATGTTTATAATAAGTTGTTGTATCTTTCTTTCTTTCCTTTGTCTTTCACTGCCCTATGCCGTTAAGTGTCGCAGGCTTGCTTGATGATTGATTTCCGAACTAGGGCTCGCTTGGTAGCTTGGGATGCTAAGATGTGGGTTTTAAGATGACTAAGATCCCCTAGTGCGTGTGAGTGTGGAGCCTGTTGCTAACGGCCCCGGCCGTCAAGCCGAAACGATCGCCCAGCATGGTCATTCGGACTCGGCACTTACTCGGCACCAGACTCCACACTCACACGCACTAGGGGCTACTTGACACAACGCAAACATCCTGGGCTACATGATATGGAAGTTCGTGGCGAGAGCATGAATCTGCGGTGGATGGTTGTAAGCAAGCCTGAAGGCTGCCAGCCGGAGAGACTGCTTGTGAACACGACTTACTTTAATGGTGGCAAATAAACGGCATTAATCATCATGCTCATGGATTGTTCGTTAGTGCAAGTTCTTGTCGTGTTGCCGTGAACGGTTGGATGCAGTGTGCCGACCTGCGGGGCTTGCCGCAATTCCAGGGGACTCTCAAGGACATCATACATCTTTACCCTGGACAACATTGAGTCGCATGACATGAGCAGGAGCGCCTCTTCATCATTAGAATAACACTAGTGAAGGCGACAGTATCGCTCCTTGACACTTATATCTTAAAAAAGCAAAAACAAAGATAATTCATACGGATAAAACTACTAAGGAGAAAGAAATATATGTTAATGAGGAAAAATTGGAGGTGGTTGAAAATTTTGAATAGTTTATTCTTATTATTTTATTTTATTTTATTTTTATTATTTATTATTATTATTTGAATAGTTATATTTTGACTAGATTACCAACAACGGTGACATTATGAAAGAAATTAAACGACGACTTTCAATTGCTCTTCAAAGACTAAACTAACTGAATAAATTATGGAGTGGGGTAGACAGAACTATAAAAATTAGATTTTTAAGAGCATGCATCTTTCCCATTGCAACATACGCTGTGAGACCTGGACACTTATTAAACAAGCTGAACAGTGCATAAATGCGTTTGAATATAATGTTATAGACGAGTTCTAAGAATATCTTGGGTACAGAAAAGAACAAATGCATCCATACTTCAAGAGCTGAATATTGAAGAAGGTTGGCTATTCTATTAAGACGATAAAACAAAGAAAATTGAAATATTTTAGTCACTTGAAATGTAAAGAAAGTTTAGAGAGAACAATAATGGAGGGGTATATGCTTTTTTGAAGAGAGGAAGAGGAAGGCCAAAGAGAAGATAGGTGCAGGATGTAGCGGATGATCTCCAGATGGGTGTATCGGACGCGGGACATCTTGCTTATGATCGAGAGGTTTTCCGGAAGGTTGTTATGGGAGCGAGGTTCTGCAAAGGATATGCTACTGAATGAATGAATATCGGTGCGTATAGTGAGGGGTACAATGGTGAGTATAATTTCGCTTCTACCATTCTTTCTCTAGGCCAGACTGGTTCTTTGCTTTCAACCCCGCTTAGTGTGTGGAATACAGCTAGAGGCGGACGGAGATATAAACGGACAGGCGACATTAAGGTTTAGCCAAAATCATCATAATCATGAGCTATGAAGATAAGCGTGGCGGGCATTACATGATCACCGGAGTCGTGGATCAACTCTGTGGTTTTGTCTCGACCATATCATATGTCCAAACCATCCAGATATTTACTTTTCTGCTTTCCCCTTGTTCTTTTCCCCTCAATTTTGCCAGTTGTCACCAACCTCTTCAGATTATTTCTTTTCATTACACGACCAAACAATTTTGACTATCTACGTCTAATTTCTCAAATCAGTTTACGGTTTTCATTTCTTTCTTCTGGAACTTGTTCATTTGTTTTTCAGTGTGTCCATTATATTCTTCTCAGTTTCCTCAGAAACCATATTTCCACTGCCATTAGATGGTTTTTAGCTTGTCTACTCATTATCCACGACTCTCGTAACATGTGAGATGGCGAAACATGACCGCCCACGCTTATCGGCATGGCGTATGATGATGAAGATGGTGACGATGATGATGATGATGATGATGATGATGATGATGATGATGATGATGATGATGATGATGATGATGATGATGATGATGATGATGACTGCGACGTCTTGCCAAAAACAGGCAAGTAACGTTGAACCACATATAACACACAAAAACCAGTCAATCATGTCTTGTTTGTAAATGTTCGTAACATATTTGACCAGGTATCACCACCGGATGTGTTTCACGACCCGATGTGATTCATCACCCGATGTGTTTGCTTGTTTATTCGTTTGACCTCGCCTTGACATGCTCAATGAAACATCAGGCAGTTAAAACATGTATGGAGTGGAACAGATGGGACGAAAAAGTCATAATACTTAGGGCTTCAATATTTTCTTGTGGCAACATATGGTTGCGAAACGTGGATATGTACCAAATTAGCTGAAACGCACATATTCGCATTTGAATATACATTTTATTGAAGAGTATTGACAAAGCTGCTACTGAGAATAGTTATGACAAGAATAAAAAACAAGATTTCGTCAGAAATTAGTAATGAATAGTGTGGATTTGTGGAGGGAAAGGGCACAAACAAAACTATATATAAGGGGCGTTCATCTGAAATCCGTTCGTGCCGCTCCGCGCGTAATTGCGTACGTTGAACATGATCATGTCATAGTCATGTGATAAGTACTGACCAATGAATAAATGAGCAAGTGCTTATCGTCCCATGACACATAGGTTCTGTGTCTGACCGTTGAGAAAATGGCCGGGTTGATCCAAAATCCGTCCCAAAGAAGCTCAAAGAGCGGTGATTCTGTTTCTTTCATTTGAAGGATGCCGACCAGTGGACATTCATCGAAGAATACAGGCATCGTACGGTAACAAATGTGTGTCGAAGACAACAGAGACAGGCTGGCCACGAATGTTTCGGAAAGAACGTCAGTTCACGGCATATCTTCGACGGCCGGGTCAAGCGCATATTGTTGCAACAGAAAAAACCATCACCAAAATTGATGCAGCAGTACAGATGAACCGTTGTGGAAGCATACGTTCGCCAGCGAAAGAATTTGATGTGTCAATTGGGACAATTCAAAAGGTCGTTCGTAAGAAACTGCAATATTGGAAGGTGTGTTCACAGTGGGTACCACGGATGTTGACCGACCACCAACAATAGGAACGCATGGGATGGCGTTTGAACCACTTGCTGCGTTACAGAGTGGAGAGTGATGCATTTCTCTTCCGCAAAGTCGCAGGCGATGAATCATGGTGTCACCACTTTGAGCCGAGCAGCAAAAGAGAGATCAAGCAATGGAAGCATGCTGGATCACCAAAAGCTAACAAATTCAAGTTACAGGTTTCCACTGGTAAGGTTACGCTGAGCGCATTTTTTGACTATGAAGGGCTATTGTTGGCCGACTTTAAAGAACCTGGCTCAACGTCAACTCTACCCACTGCTTGCAAACACTAGACAAGCTGCAAAAAGCCATCAAGAATAAACGACCCGGCATGCTTTCTCGCGGTGTGATTTTGTTGCACAACAATGCTCGTCCGCATGTCACAAAGATTGTGCAGGAAGCATTAGCAAGAAAGAAGTGAGAACTCCTGCAACATCCAGCCTATAGTCCTGATTTGTCACCATGTGATTTTCATTTGTTTGGACCTCTAAAAAAAAAAAGCTCTCAAGTAGCAACGATTTCACACAGACGAACGCGGTAAACACTTAATTCAGTGAGTAACCACAATCTTTTTTGCGGACGGCATTCGCCGCCTACCTAAGCAATGGGATGCTTGTCTGAATGCCTACGGCGACTTCTTCTAACAAACCCATGGTGCATAATTCATTCACAATGAATGCTTTGTTTAATTCTACCACACCTGTTAATGTTTCTTTCATGCTTGTGTAATAAAACCATTGGAACGAGTTTCAAATGAACGCCCGTAATATATATTCTCAGGACACTATTGGAAATGAGCTATAGAAGTAAAAACAGATTTGTACTTATGCTTCATAGGTTACACAAAAGCATTTGACAATGTGAAACATGACGAACTAATAATATTACTAAAGCAACTAAACATCGACGGCAAAGTTCTGCGAATAATAAAGAACATATATTGGCAGCAAATAGTAGCCACATAAATTAGCAAGCTTGTAGGTGTATTTCAGTGTATACAGGAGGTCGTCAGACAAGGTTGTGTATTGTCTCCTGATTTGTTCTCATTGTACAGTGAATATATAATGAGATCTACAGAAAATATAAGGGATAGTGGTTGGTGGACACAATATAAATAACTTACGTTATACTGATGACACCGAGTTTATAGCAACAAGTCAGAAGGATATACAGGAAATGGTAGATACAGTGGTCGTAAAAAGTGAAAAAATGGGCCTTGGTTTGAATAATAGAAAGTCAGGAGTTATTGTGATATCAACGAAACCCAAAAAAAAAAAAATTTTTTTCCTTAAAAATGTTAAAAAATTAAAGTAAAAAAATTGGGGAAAAAGTTTTTAAAATTTTTTGGGACCCAAAAAAAAGGGTTTTCGCATTTTAAT